>SSNP01000076.1:45389-88574 GCA_006937955.1 Pachypanchax playfairii | reverse complement strand
AATCAAGGTCTGTTCTTGTTGTGGAGGCTAATGGCTGCAGGCAGGAATGATCTTTTGTATCTTTCGGTCTTGCATCGGACCTGAAGAAGCCTCTCACTGAACACACTCTGTTGTTTGATCACTGTGTCGTGCAGAGGGTGAGAAGAGTCCTCCATCATCTTCATCAGCTTGTCCAGCATTCTTTTTTGTACAATCAGCTCCAGCGGCTCCAGAGATACTCCCAGCACAGATCCAGCTTTCCTGATCAGTTTGTTGATTCTCTTCAAGTCTCTGGTTCTGATGCTGCTGCCCCAGCAGATGGCTGCAAAGCTGATTGCACTTTCCACAACAGACCTATAGAAGATTTGCAACATCTTGGTGCAGACATTAAAAGATCTCAGCTTCCTTAAGAAGTAGAGTCTGCTCTGACCTTTCTTGTAGATGTATTCTGTGTTGCATTTCCACTCTAGTCTGTTGTCCAGCTGAACTCCAAGGTACTTGTATTCCTCCACCACCTCTACCTCCTCTCCTAGGATGGAAATACTGCTGTGTTGATTCTTTCTCCTCCTGAAGTCAACAATCATCTCCTTAGTTTTGCTGCTATTTAAAACGAGATGATTGTTACTGCACCATTTCACAAACTGACTGACCAGTTCTCTATACTCAGCTTCTTGTCCCTCACTGATGCACCCAACAACTGCAGAGTCATCAGAGTATTTCTGCAGATGACAGGACTCAGAGTTGTACTGGAAGTCAGAGGTGTACATCGTGAAGAGAAATGGTGAGAGTACAGTTCCTTGTGGCGCTCCAGTGCAGCTGACCTCCATCTCAGACACACAACCCCCCAGTCTCACAAACTGTGGTCTGTTTGTGAGGTAGTCATAAATCCAGGAGGTTGTGGAGGAATCCACCTGGAATTTATGGAGCTTCTCACATAACAAAGCAGGCTGAATTGTGTTAAAAGCACTTGAGAAGTCAAAGAACATGACCCTCAAAGTGCTGCCTGATTGGTCCAGATGAGCGTGTGCTCTGTGAAGCAGGTAGATGATGGCATCTTCAACCCCAAGCCCATTACGGTATGCAAACTGTAATGGGTCCTGAAAGGTGCTGACCTGCTTGTTGAGGTGAGCCAGTAAGAGTCTCTCCAGGACTTTCATGACGTGAGATGTCAGGGCAACTGGTCTGTAGTCGTTTGGTTCAGCTGGTTGTGGTTTTTTAGGTACTGGAACAAGGCAGGATGTTTTCCACAGCACAGGAACTGTTTTCTGTCTCAGACTGGTGTTGAAGAGGTGCTGGAGAACTGGACATAGTTGCATTGAGCATGAACATGAGTCCTGAGTCGATATGTGATCATTTCAAATACCTGCTACAATGTTACTGAATGCAGTTAAAAGCAGTAGAACAATCAATAAACAGAAGTAAAATATACTGAAGCTCCTCACACCTTCTCCATGTGTGTAGATCATGTTGAGAAGGTTCATAATCCACGCCTCTCTTGGGCCTGTAAGCAAATTAGAGTGGGTCCAGTTTCTCCTGAACTGTCATGAAAAGTTCATCCTTTATGATACTCTCAAATGTCTACATAAAGATGCTGCCGCTCGGTTCATTACTGGAATGGGACGCCAAGAGCTTATTTCCCCAGTCTTGGCTCGTTTACACTGGCTTCCAGTCCAATATCGAATTAAATTTAAAATTTTGCTGTTTATATTTAAGGCACTTAATTTTCTTGCCCTGCCTTACCTTTCCCCGTAGCTTTGTTTGTATGTCCCAGCTCGCTCCCTCCGCTTGTCTGACCAACGTCTTTTGTGTATGCCTCGGGGTCGTGTTGGAGCATGAGTGGAATGAGCTTTTTCTGTTTGTGCACCTAAGTTGTGGAACCAAGTCCTCTTGGACCCTTCAGGTCGGTGGAGAGTATTTGCCCCAAGTGGAGGAGTTCCAATATCTCGGAGTCTTGCTCATGAGTGTGGGATGGATGGAGCATGAGATTGACAGATGGATTGGTACAGCATCTGCAGTGATGCAATCGCTGTATCTGACTGTTGTGGTGAATCGGGAACTGAGCTGAAAGGCAAAGCTTTTGATTTACCGGTCAATCTACATTCTTACCCTCATCTATGGTCATGAACTTTGTGTCATGGCTGAAAGGACAAGATCCAGGATACAAGTGGTTGTAATGAGTTTCCTCCACAGGGTGGCTGGGCGCTCCCTTAGAGCTAGGGTGAGGAGCTCTGTCACCCAGGAGGAGCTTGGAGTAGAACCGCTGCTCCTTCACGTCGAGAGGAGCCAGCTGAGGTGACTCGGGCATTTGTTTCGGATGCCTCCAGGTCACCTCTCTGGGATGATGTTCTGGGCATGTCCTACTGGTAGAAGGCTCTCAGGAAGACCTAGAGGACACTGGAGGGACTACACCTCTCAGCTGGCCTGGGAATGTCCCAGAGTCCCCCCACTGAAAAGCTGGATGAGGTGTGCATGGACAGAAAGGTCTGGGCATCACTGCCTCTGCAACCTGACCTCGGATAAAACAGAAGATGATGGATGGATGGATGGATGGATGGATGGATGGATGGATGGATGGATGGATGGATGGATGGATGGATGGATGGATGGATGGATGGATGGATGGATGGATGGATGGATGGATGGATGGAATATCCTTGGATATCTTCTTCTTCTCCATCCAGGACGCCTTCCACATGACAGCTGGAGATTTCAACCAGGCAAGTCTCACATGTGTTCAACCCAAATTCTACCAATATGTGAACATTGCAACCAGGGGAGGGAACACACTGGACAGATTGTACACAAACACCAAGACTCTTACAGAGCCCCCTCCCCCAGATTGGCAGCTCTGACCACCTGGCCATTATACTCATGCCGGCCTACAAACCCAAGGTGAGGCAGGGCAAGCCAGTGGTCAGGGAAGTCAGAATTTGGCCACCAGGGGTGAACACAGCACTGCAAGACTGCTTTGAGACCATGCAGTGAAACATCAGGAATTCTCTGTGTCTTGTTGTTATTGACTACATCAATATGTGTATAGATGATGTGACAGTGGTCAAAACCATCAAAAGGCAAGTCAACCACAAACCATGGCTAACTGGAGATGATTATTATCTGCTAAGAGTCCGGAACAAAGCTTTCAAATCTGGGGACACTGCAGCTTACAGTCTAGCAATGAAAAACCTGGTGTGGGGCATCAGAGAGGTGAGGACGCTGTATGCACAAAAACTGGACAACCACTTCACAGGGTTCCCACTCTTTTCTTGAAATGATTTTCCAGGACTTTTCCAAGACATTTTCAAGATTTTTCCAGCTGCTACAGTAAGAATGAAATTATCACAACTCGGGCTTGGCGATATACTGATATTATCATATTGGGATATATTTTGAAACGGATATGATATTGTACCTATACTGTTACATCGGTATTACAGTTGTGCAAGGATTGTTGTCTTTCATAATCCCACCAGCTTTCCTCTTGCAATGTAACACAACTAAAACAGAAGTTATTTTCTACTTTAGTTCATACTCTTCTATTTTACATGCTGATATCAGTTTAAAAGTCTACACTCTCACAGTCAAGCTGTATTCACAATTAGGTACTAACGTTAGAAAATATTAAATATTATTGGACTTCTAAGTTAATTGCATCTGCTTGCACCAAGGCACATTACACATCTGGTATACATAATGTCATAAACTGATGAGTTGTGTGTTTTTGACTCTAAATTATTTTGATTTATCAAATCTTTCTAACTGTTTTTGTCAATTAAATTGCTGAAATGGATAGACCTTTTTGTTAAGCTAAATGTGTTTAAAGCTACAGTAAGAATTAGACCTTGTTTTTCAAATCTGAGTCCCACAGTTCATGTAGAAAAAAAAATCATCCACTCTTAGCCACTCACCCCCTCCCCTCCCTGATTTATCTGTTGGGTTGCCAGTTCTGATGTTGATCCTCGTTTTGTTTCTCTTGTATTTGTTCAGTTTTTGGAAATGTCTGAAGGTCTATTTGTTCAGCATTGAGTTTTCCTAAGTGCATTTGAACGCCCCATCACGTGCAGCTCAGCTGCTCAGTTGGGTGGATGTGGTGGTTTCTTACTTTTTGCTGCTCCTCGTTGTTGAATTACAGCTGCTTGTGTTGAAGACTTGGCAGCCTTGCAGACTCACATGTGATTCGTTATGGAACCAGGAAATCTGGACGTGTAAATAATGATTCTGGTCCGGGCTAGCTTTTTTTAAAATGACAGAAACTAGCGACCACACAGCCAGCTGAGATCAAGATCTGTTACAATGTGACTTTATTTTCAACATCGGTGGGACGTTGGACTGTTGTGTGAGTATTTCCCTATAGCATTCTGACATACTGTACCTTTGGATGCAAAATCAATTTAGCCTACTGGTGTATGAAATGGATCTGAAGTAAATAATTTGACAAACTAAGGTAAAATACCGGTATATATCATATATCCCATGCTTTGAAGAATTTCTAGTTTCTACAATTGAACCTTATATTTTATACATTTAACTAGATTGTTTATGTTTATTCATCTCAATCTTTCTCTCTTGTACTTTCTCCAAAAAATACTTTATCTTCAATAAATCACCAAATACATTTCCTTTACTTTATCTGTTTACAGTTGACTTAGTACATTTACAAATTAGCTGAATTAATTAGTTTAAGTCTGCCAAAAATGTTTAAGGAGAACTGATGTTTAGAAGAAACTTAACTGACAATATTAGCTGAATTATTTTACTAAATGTGCTAAAAGAAGTTGAATTTGCAAAGTGCAATTGAAAAAGCTTAACTTACCTACATTAGCTCAATGCAGTTGGAAAAGCCTAAATTAGTTGAATTAGCTAAAACAAGCTGAAGGGCTTAAAAGAAGCTGAAAAGCTTTAAATGTGCTGAATTAACAGGGGGAATCTGCTAAAACTGTATAAACAGTGTTTATGTATTCAAAAGCATAACTGTTAATATTAGCTGAAAAGTTTTATTGAATAGCTTAAAATGCTGTAAAATAAGATGAAATGACACAAAGCAGAAAAGTGGAAGGTCAGAAGCTTTAAAACAGTCATGAGAGAAAAGTTAAAAACATAATGAAAAAGCATTTACACAGTAATCCATTAAAAAACTGGGATTTAGACTCTGTGTGGTTGCCATGGTAACCCAAAAATTGAATTTGACATGATGGTTCACTTCTAATGATCGAGCAGACTTCTTTATTATACTACATGGGGTAACAGATCCTACTGTGTCTATTATGTGCCAGGGTTTCATGTTTTTTGTGAATTCTGTTGCTATGGTAACATGAAACCTGATGTAAACATTATTATCAACTTCTCCTGGCCAATCAGATCAGTTTAAAGCTATAGTGCGTAACTTCTGTAACTTCTGTCGCCCCCTAGTGCAATTTTTGCGTCATTACAACAATACAGCTGGCGCTTCCATATGACGTACGCCCAACTGCCACCGCTTTATCTCTGCCGTTGTGATTCCAACCGGTATCTGTCTTAATCAAGCTTCAAATTCAGTCTGTTTACTTTACCTGGCTCTATATTTGTTTCAATAAATATCATTTCATTATTGAAAAAATCAAGAGAAACCAGTAAAATATAAAAATACTGGTAAAAAAAAAAAAAAAACCTTCAGAGTTCAGGTTGGATTGTTTACAGGTTTGATTGTTCACTTTAATTTACATTTAAAGCTGGAGTGCGTAACTTCTGTAACTTCTGTCGCCCCCTAGCGGAATTTTTGCGTCATTACAAGAATGAAGCTGGCGCTTCCATATGACATAAGCCCAACTGCCACCGCTTTATCTCTGCCGTTGTGATTCCAACCGGTATCTGTTTTGCCGCTGTGATTCGCGATTTCACAATATTTTTATTCTGTTTGAATAAGGACAGCTGTTCAAAAAAGATGGACAACTACAACATAACCAGGGGTGCACATAATATTTTTGGCCTGGTTCTCAGAAGAGAACCTAGGGTTGTTGCTTGGTCCTCACATTTTTAAATGTGTCTCGCTGTGTCTCTTCCGAGCTCCTCTGCTTTGTTTTTGGTTTAATCAAGCTTCAAATTCAGTCTGTTTACTTTACCTGGCTCTATATTTGTTTCAATAAAAATCCTTTAATTGTTGAAAAAATCAAGAGAAACCAGTAAAATATAAAAATACTGGTAAAAAAAAACCTTCAGAGTTCAGGTTGGATTGTTTACAGGTTTGATTGTTCACTTTAATCTACATTTAACAGTTTGGTGTTGAAATTTATTAGTCAGCTGTTGGGGCCACAATGATCTATTTGTCTTATTCAGTGAATTTTTTCAGTTTTGACACGATGCAGAATCCTGCAATCAGCTACACTGATCTGACTGACTGAAAAACCGTTACACTGGTAAACTGACAGACACAAACTGACACAGATAGAGACAGAATCAGCTGATCAGCTGGAACTTCTGCGCTCTGGTTTTCATCTGGTGCGCATTTTATATTTTGACAGTGTGTGCGGACCTGCGGACCACTTATGTGCACCCCTGAACATAACATATGTTATCTACAGCTCAGCTACACACCGTCTCTACAGAGTAACACTCGCGACACACCATATTCTGCTTGCCACGGTACACACTCGCTTCACGCCTGCTCCATATACCGTCTTTATAAATAAAATAATAAAATACTATGTCCAGTTCATGTAACGGCAACATATAACTCATAATATAATTATAAACCAAGTCACTTACTGATCCAATAGCAGCAAGGCAACATCTGTCTGCTCTCAGCCAGATCTCTTCTCTCCACCGAGGAAAAGCGACGCCGATACAAATTCGCGTTTACCTTCTCCTTCGGTCACTTTCCTTCTTAGCCAATAGTCCCTCTGCCGAACGTCCAGGAATTTATTTTTTTTTTCGTGGTAGGATCCACTTCCCGATAAGTGTCTTTCGGCTGTTTATTTGGATTCTCCGCCATGTCGACCTTCACGTTCTGCCGGCTGCTACGAGACACTGCGTTCTATTTTTTATTATTTTTCTTGTTGTGACATAAAAGACGTAATTTCCTGCGCGACAGCGCGGGAATGTCGCGGAGGACACGCAAAATAAAAATTATATATTTTGAAAAATACCGTGAGATGTTTGAGGAGCCGATCGGCTTAATCTGCATTGTGTCATCTCCTCTGATAGTGGCTTGGCTGAAACGGACATCCACGGACATGTAAAAGTTACGCACTACAGCTTTAAAGCTGTAGTATTTTATGTAGTATATTTATGCATACAACATCCCCAGACCTCAAATGGAATGTTCAGTTAGAGTGTAACTGCCGACCAGATTAATCTTTTCACAGGCCGAAAAATTTCTTCCTGGGAGCTAAAAAAAATGAATGAAACGCAGCTGAAAAAGTTTTTTTAACTTGAAAAGAGCTTTAAGAATTAAAAAGTTGAAACAGTTGAATGTATTTCAATGAAGCTCCAGGAATTCACAAACTTAAATACTTTTTAAAGTTTAAGATATCTCAATATATAAAGATGTAGTTTTCAAGGTGAAGAGAGCTGAAGTAGTTGGAAAAGTGAAAAGAGTTCAAAACTTAAAGAGTTGTATGTATTTCAATGAAGCTGAAGGGGTTCACAAACTTAAATACTTTTTAAAGGTGAAGATATATCAATATCTGAAGGTGGAATCTTCAGGTTGAAAAGTCCTGAAGTAGTTAAAAAAGTTAAAAACCTTCAAAAGTTAAGATTTGCATGTATTTTAATGGACAGACAGACAGACAGATAAAGCTGTATCAGGCTGCTGACAGTCTGTTTATCAACAAGATCTCTGTGTTTGTAAAGTAAAAGGCCATTTGTAACTGAACCCTTAAACAGTTGACATTTGAGCAAAATCAATTGAAAAAAGGAAGTGAAGTGAAATTTCATCCCATAAAGAGATGAGAAGGGTCGTTGAACTTAAATAGATATTGGAAATGAGTCAGCATTTTAAACCAGAAATCATGTTAATATCAGAAAAAGCCTTCATTTAAAATTGACTGATAAATGCAGAAGGCTATACAGAAAAAGAGACTGTAAGACAGAGTGAAGCACAGACAGACATATGAACAGACAGTTGAATGAGAGACACACAGACTCTGTACAACAGAAGGCCCCAATGCGTGTGTAAGAAAAGGAAACACACGCCCATATATGGAACATCCCCTAATATAACTTGATACAGGCGAAATGGATGAATACATGTTCCAAAAACGGGAAGCCGCCGTTTAAAAAAAAATTCTTGAACTGTAGGTGACAGAAGGCTTTGGAGCCGATTCATGTAAATTTTCAGCTTTCTACAATCTTCTGTTTGGGAGAAATGACGATGCGAACATGGTGTACTTTAGCCACAGAAGAGAACGAAAGAGCTGATTTTTTGAATGGAAGTCTATGAGAGTTTTCTGGGACCAGTCCTGCTTCTAGGCCACATTATGAGACAACCATAGCAGCTAGAAAAATGAGAGTTACACTGTTGTGAAGCTGACAAAAATCCCCACTGTTTGATGTATAATTTGTGTGTGTACCACAAATGGTTTGGGTGGAGGGACATTCTGTTTGGCTTTTTTGAAAATTAAAAATGAGGACCTCCCACTCTGACGCTAGAGTGGCCGTCTGAAATCAACGTTCCCAGAGCGAACGACTCCCTCCTGCCTCCACACCTTCCATGATACGCTCACAAATTATACATCAAAACGCAGGGATTTTTGTCTGCTTTCAGATGATGTAACTCTTATTTCTCTAGGCCTTATGGTTCTCCTGCTGTGGGTTCCAGAAGCACACAAAGTCCACATCTCCTCCCTATCTTTTCCATTCATTTTACGTCAGATTTGAGGTGTGCGAGTTGAAAAGTTTTAAAAACTTAAACTATGATTTCTCAAAAACCGTAAAAGATATCAAAAAGCTGAATCATACGACAATAGCTGAATGTCTTGTGACTTGTTTAAAAGTTGAATGAAGTTTCTAAGTTAAAGTATGCTGAAGTAGTTGAAAAGCAAAGTAGTTGAAGGAATTTGAAGGAATTTGAAGAAATTTGAAGCGATTTCAATGTATTTCAATGGGGCTAAAAAATGCGCAAAAAGTTGAATAACTTAAAAAGTTGAAGAGATATCAATTCCAAAAGTCATAGCTCCATTGTCCTGAATAAGCTGAACAGTTTGATATCTAAATTGTTGAAATCGGTTGAAAACTGTGGGACGAGTTAGATGCCGAAAAACGTACGGAGATATAATAATAAGTATAAAGAGAAACAGGGAAACATATACTGTGAATGCTTCCAGCATTCACACTAATAAATAAACGACAACTAGACCCCCTGTCTACAATAACACCATAAAAAGTCACGAGATTTGTCGCTAGTCGCTTTTTGAAAAAGAGTCCCTAGAGCAATCTAAACACTTAGTAAATATACCGACACAGTCACTGCTATGTTAGCAGCGCTGCTCCCTGCAGACTGGGGTGAAGTCACATGACTGTACGGTGGATGTGACTGGATGTGTTTACACTTTTTGTAACCACCGTTTTTCTGCAAACTTTGCATATTACAGTAGTTTAATCCTCATCTGATTTTCTCTAACCAAACCAGTTCCAAATTGTGGCATTAGCTCCTCGATTTACAAGCCCCTCCTCAGCCTCGCGTGTGCCTTCTGCCACTCAAAACTAGGTCATCAACATGACTTATCATTGTTATCACGAGGAGACAAATATTTATCGTGAGGAGAATTTTCAGCGGTATATTGCAAACAATAAAATATCTCCCATCCCTAGTGTACTCCCTCCCCATCTACGCAGCCTCACCATAGACCCACAAACAGTTCATACACACACTCAACACATAACTCACACATACACACGTCACCTGGCTCACTTAAAGAGGCCATTTCACATAAATTTCATGACTTTGTGGTTATCTCTTAAGTATTAACCAGTAATATCTCTACATACCAGGTTGGAGTTCTGAAGACTAGAGCTGCTGTTGAAGGTCTGGGAAGAGCACCGGGGTACAGTCTGAGACAGAGAGCAAGAGGATCTGCAGGTCTGGATCAGGTCTGGAAGACTTGTAAAAGCGAAGTGTTCAAATTCTACATTGGCTACTGCCTGCAGAGATATAAAAACAAATGCACATATATGATGAACATGCCATTTTCATTTATGTATTTCAAAAGTTAAAGAGACTATAAGACCTCTGGTCATCATCAGACTCCTGGGTGCCAGGCCTGAATCTATTGACAGATCAACATTGATCCAGTTTAATTTAAGCACTCTATAATAAGAAAAAGTTGTTTTGCATTTCAGTTACAAACTGTATAAATGTGTTTTTACCAATGCAATCTTTCAGTTTCTGGGCATTTTTCTGACATATCTTGTATGTGTAATTCAACACTTTTTGGTCTAAAAACGTCTTAGTGCTGCCCTCTTAGGGTAGAACAGTGGCTACTGCATTTAAAATTTGTGATTGGCTGGAGCAGAACATGACGTTGACTCAGACACGCCCCGTTGTGGGTTTTGGTATAAAACCATCTCTCAGACAGACACACTCGCCCCGTGACAAGTTTGGAGTTCAGACTGCTTATTGTTAGCATAACTGCTTAATATACAGTGGTCGACGCTTATATACACGACCTCGGTGCCCAGAAGTTTTGTGCATTTATCTGTTGGTGGTCATTTGAGAATAAAACTCTCAAACAGACCGAGTTACATATTTGTAGAGTGGATCCAATATAACACTAACATATGTACCAGATACGCGCGCATGGACACAACGGTAACAACACAGATTAAGTTACAGTTAGTAACAGAACAGAACGGTTTTCTATGTCACATATTATGAACTCATGATCGGGCAATAAAAACTAGAACAAATGTTAAATTTGACACCATTTCAGACTGAAGAAGTCGGTGATTATTTTTTGGCGACCATCTGACAGCTTCAGCCAGACGCCAGACATGCATGTGTAAACGCTAGAGCAGTCTAGTTCCACACACCAACCAGTGAGAGTGTGTGTGAGAACACCAGCGGAGGCTTACAGTCATGTAACTAGTGAGAAACAGCGAGATTTAGTGAGATGCATGTATGATACCTCCAAATCTTTTGTGGATATATCTGTTGGAGCTGTACATATAACAGACCTGCCAACCTTGTCAAAAAAATTTGAGTACCACTTGGGTTGCGTGGCTTTTTCTTGCAGAATTTTGCGATATATATACACACACACACACAAACACACACATATATACGTACAACTATGTATTATCAGCATAACTGTGAAAGTTCCCTCCATGTCTCCTGATGACGCTGCCAAGAGGGAGCATATAAAGATTAAAAAGAACAGGGCCAAGAATTGTAATCTTGTGGACCTTAGAGGTACAGGTATCCAAGCTTACCATGAAAGTCCTGTCTGTGAGATAGGATGTGAACCAATTATGTACAGCACCAGAGAGCCCAATCAGTTTTACACAAGTTAAAATAATAGTGTGGTCTACTGTATCAAAGGCAGCACTTAGATCCAGCAGAACCAACACCGTTACCTTCTGAGCATCATAATTTGCTCTAAAATCATTTAAAATCTTCAGAAGGGCTCTCTCTGTGCTGTGGTTCACCCTGAACCAGACTGAAAATTTTCTAGGACATTATGTGTATTAATAAAATCATTAAGCTGAATTAAAACAAACTTTTCTAAAATGGTAAATGGTAAATGTCCTGTATTTGTATAGCGCTTTTCTAGACATTCAGACCACTCAAAGGGCTTTCACACTACAAGGTTTTACATTCACCCATTCACACAACCCGATATGTAAGCTGAGGGGCAACATGGGGTTCAGTGTCTTGCCCAAGGACACTTCGACATGTGGCGATGAAAGCCGGGATCGATCCACCAACCTTCAAGTTGGAGGACGACCGCTCTAACCTGTTAAGTAACCTGTTACTTACAAACTTTGCTTAGGAATGGTAAGTTCGATACCAGGCAGAAGTTGTTAAAATCATTAAAATCTAAACCGCTCTTCTTCAGCAGGGGCCTCACCACTGCCCCTTTAACCCTATAATGTCCCGTGTATCATATTTGCTACATAGTTTTGATCATTTCTAACATGGTTGGTCCCAGTAAATGATCCACTTGCCTTTTTTTTAAGTTAAATCATCATTATTATATGGATTAATGCATTATTATTAACTAATTTTTTATATTACAATTAAACCGTAAAAACGGCCAATGTAATAAATGTAATACGAAAAATCTATTACCATGCTATACCATGATATAGCAAAAAATGTTTGTGAATTTTGTTCTAAGGCTTCCTAAACATCTCAGTTCCAAATCATCATAATTTTCTGGCTATTTTTTAATAAGTTGGGTCTTACAGGGTTAAAGGCAGTTGGGAAGACCCCCGTCTGAAGGGAGCAATTCATCATGGTTAAAATCTCATCTCTAAAAGATTGATAAAATTGCTTAAAAAAACCTAGTGGGGATTGGGTCCAGAAGACATGTGGTGGGTCACAGCTTCAACCAGGACAAAACTGTCCAGTGTTTCCTCTGGTAAAGACGCTCAGATTTGTCTAAAACCATGTTACTTTGAAAAGATAAAATATTACATCTGATGGTGTCTACTTTCCTCCTGAAGGGGTCTGCAAACTCCTCACATAAATGTATTTAATGTACAGTACAGTACAGTCCTGAAAGGGTTGACAATTTGTTCTTTTTTTTCCTGATCTCAGTGAGGGCGCACACTTTTAAATCAAAACAAATCAAAAATACTTTAGTAATCCCCAAGGGGAAATTAAATGTTGTAGCTCAGTTTAGGGAGTTTAGGGAGCCATTGTAGAAGGTTCTAGCTGTGGACAGGAAGGATCTCATGTAGAGGGTTCTAGCTGTAGACAGGAAGGATCTCCTGTAGAGGGTTCTAGCTGTGGACAGGAAGGATCTCATGTAGAGGGTTCTAGCTGTAGACAGGAAGGATCTCCTGTAGAGGTTCTAGCTGCGGACGTGAAGGATCTCCTGTAGATGGTTCTAGCTGTAGACAGGAAGGATCTCCTGTAGTTGGTTCTAGCTGTGGACAGGAAGGGTCTCGTGTAGTGGGTTCTAGCTGTAGACAGGAAGGATCTCCTGTAGGGGTTCTAGCTTTGGATGGAAAGGATCTCCTGTAGATGGTTCTAGCTGTGGACAGGAAGGATCTCCTGTAGAGGGTTTTAGCTGTGAACAGGAAGGATCTCCTGTAGAGGCTTCTTGCTGTGGATGGGAAGGATCTCATTTCGAGGGTTCTAGCTCTGGGCGGGAAGGATCTCCCGTCGAGGGTCCTAGCTGTGGATGGAAAGGATCTACTCTAGAGGGTTCTAGCTGTGGAAAGGAAGGATCTCCTGTCGAGGGTTCTAGCTGTGGGCAGGAAGGATCTACTTTTGAGGGTTCTAGCTGTGGACGGGAAGGATCTTCTATAGAGGGTTCTAGCTGTGGACAGAAAGGATCTCCTGTAGAGGGTTCTAGCTGTGGACGGGAAGGATCTCCTGTTGAGGGTTCTAGCTGTGGGCGGGAAGGATCTCCTGTAGAGGGTTCTAGCTGTGTATGAGAAGGATCTCCTGTAGAGGGTTCTAGCTGTGGACGGGAAGGATCTCCTTTAGAGGGTTCTCGCTGTGGACAGGAAGGATCTCCTGTAGTGGGTTCTAGCTGTGGACGGGAAGGATCGACTGTGGAGGGTTCTAGCTGTGGCAGGAAGGATCTCCTGTAGAGGGTTCTAGCTGTGGACGGGAAGGATCTCCTATTGAGGGTTCTAGCTGTGGACAGAAAGGATCTCCTGTAGAGGGTTCTAGCTGTGGACGGGAAGGATCTCCTGTTGAGGGTTCTAGCTGTGGACGGGAAGGATCTCCTGTAGAGGGTTCTTGCTGTGGATGGGACGGATCTCCTGTCGAGGGTTCTAGCTGTGGGCGGGAAGGATCTCCTGTAGAGGGTTCTAGCTGTGTATGGAAAGGATCTCCTGCAGAGGGTTCTAGCTGTGGACGGGAAGGATCTCCTGTAGAGGGTTCTAGCTGTAGACGGGAATGTTCTCCTGTAGAGGGTTCTAGCTGTGGACAGGAAGGATCTCCTGTAGAGGGTTCTAGCTGTGGACAGGAAGGATCTCCTGTAGAGGGTTCTAGCTGTGGACGGGAAGGATCTCCTGTAGTGGGTTCTAGCTGTGGACGGGAAGGATCTCCTGTGGAGGGTTCTAGCTGTAGACGGGAAGGATCTCCTGTAGAGTGTTCTAGCTGTGGACAGGAAGGATCTCCTGTCGAGGGTTCTAGCTGTGGGCAGGAAGGATCTCCTGTAGAGGGTTCTAGCTGTGTATGGGAAGGATCTCCTGCAGAGGGTTCTAGCTGTGGACAGGAAGGATCTCCTGTAGAGGGTTCTAGCTGTAGACAGGAAGGATCTCCTGTAGTGGGTTCTAGCTGCGGACGGGAAGGATCTCCTGTAGAGGGTTCTAGCTGTAGACAGGAAGGATCTCCTGTAGAGTGTTCTAGCTGTGGACAGGAAGGATCTCCTGTAGAGGGTTCTAGCTGTGGGCAGGAAGGATCTCCTGTAGAGGGTTCTAGCTGTGTATGGAAAGGATCTCCTGCAGAGGGTTCTAGCTGTGGACGGGAAGGATCTCCTGTAGAGGGTTCTAGGTGTGGACGGGAAGGACCTCCTGTTGAGGGTTCTAGCTGTGGATGGGAAGGATCTCCTGTACAGGGTTCTAGCAGTGGACAGGAAGGATCTCCTGTAGTGGGTTCTAGCTGCGGACGGGAAGGATCTCCTGTAGATGGTTCTAGCTGTGGGCAGGAAGGATCTCCTGTAGAGGGTTTTAGCTGTGAACAGGAAGGATCTCCTGTAGAGGCTTCTTGCTGTGGATGGGAAGGATCTCATTTCGAGGGTTCTAGCTCTGGGCGGGAAGGATCTCCCGTCGAGGGTCCTAGCTGTGGATGGAAAGGATCTACTCTAGAGGGTTCTAGCTGTGGAAAGGAAGGATCTCCTGTTGAGGGTTCTAGCTGTGGACAGTAAGGATCTCCTGTAGAGGGTTCTAGCTGTGGACAGGAAGGATCTCCTGTAGAGGGTTCTAGCTGTGGACAGGAAGGATCTCCTTTAGAGGGTTCTAGCTGTGGACAGGAAGGATCTCCTGTAGTGGGTTCTAGCTGTGGACAGGAAGGATCTCCTGTAGTGGGTTCTAGCTGTAGACAGGAAGGATCTCCTGTAGTGGGTTCTAGCTGTGGACAGGAAGGATCTCCTTTAGAGGGTTCTAGCTGTGGACAGGAAGGATCTCCTGTAGAGGGTTCTAGCTGTGGACGGGAAGGATCTCCTGTAGAGGGTTCTAGCTGTGGACAGGAAGGATCTCCTGTAGTGGGTTCTAGCTGTGGACAGGAAGGATCTCCTGTAGTGGGTTCTAGCTGTGGACGGGAAGGATCTCCTGTAGAGGGTTCTAGCTGTAGACGGGAATGTTCTCCTGTAGAGGGTTCTAGCTGTGGACGGGAAGGATCTCCTGTAGAGGGTTCTAGCTGTAGACGGGAAGGATCTCCTGTAGAGTGTTCTAGCTGTGGACAGGAAGGATCTCCTGTCGAGGGTTCTAGCTGTGGGCAGGAAGGATCTCCTGTCGAGGGTTCTAGCTGTGGGCAGGAAGGATCTCCTGTAGAGGGTTCTAGCTGTGTATGGAAAGGATCTCCTGTAGAGGGTTCTAGGTGTGGACGGAAAGGATTTCCTGTAGAGGGTTCTAGCTGTGGACAGGAAGGATCTCCTGTAGAGGGTTTTAGCTGTGAACGGGAAGGATCTCCTGTAGAGGCTTCTTGCTGTGGATGGGAAGGATCTCATTTCGAGGGTTCTAGCTCTGGGCGGGAAGGATCTCCCGTCGAGGGTCCTAGCTGTGGATGGAAAGGATCTACTCTAGAGGGTTCTAGCTGTGGACGGGAAGGATCTCCTGTTGAGGGTTCTAGCTGTGGATGGGAAGGATCTCCTGTAGAGGGTTCTAGCTGTAGACAGGAAGGATCTCCTGTAGAGGGTTCTAGCTGTGGACGGGAAGGATCTCCTGTTGAGGGTTCTAGCTGTGGACGGGAAGGATCTCCTGTAGAGGGTTCTCGGTGTAGACAGGAAGGATCTCCTGTGGAGGGTTCTAGCTGTAGACGGGAAGGATCTCCTGTAGAGTGTTCTAGCTGTGGACAGGAAGGATCTCATGTAGAGGGTTCTAGCTGTAGACAGGAAGGATCTCCCGTAGAGGGTTCTAGCTGTGGACAGGAAGGATGTCCTGTAGAGGGTTCTAGCTGTAGACAGGAAGGATCTCCTGTAGTGGGTTCTAGCTGTGGACGGGAAGGATCTCCTGTAGAGGGTTCTAGCTGTAGACAGGAAGGATCTCCTGTAGTGGGTTTTAGCTGTAGACAGGAAGGATCTCCCGTAGAGGGTTCTAGCTGTGGACAGGAAGGATCTCCTGTAGAGGGGTCTAGCTGTGGACAGGAAGGATCTCCTGTAGAGGGTTCTAGCTGTGGACGGGAAGGATCTCCTGTTGAGGGTTCTAGCTGTGGACGGGAAGGATCTCCTGTAGAGGGTTCTAGCTGTAGACAGGAAGGATCTCCCGTAGAGGGTTCTAGCTGTGGACGGGAAGGATCTCCTGTTGAGGGTTCTAGCTGTGGACGGGAAGGATCTCCTGTTGAGGGTTCTAGCTGTGGACGGGAAGGATCTCATGTAGAGGGTTCTAGCTGTAGACAGGAAGGATCTCCCGTAGAGGGTTCTAGCTGTGGACAGGAAGGATGTCCTGTAGAGGGTTCTAGCTGTGGACAGGAAGGATCTCCTGTAGAGGGTTCTAGCTGTAGACGGGAAGGATCTCCTGTGGAGGGTTCTAGCTGTAGACGGGAAGGATCTCCTGTAGAGTGTTCTAGCTGTGGACAGGAAGGATCTCCTGTAGTGGGTTCTAGCTGCGGACGGGAAGGATCTCCTGTAGAGGGTTCTAGCTGTTGACAGGAAGGATCTCCTGTAGAGGGTTCTAGCTGTGGACAGGAAGGATCTCCTGTAGAGGGTTCTAGCTGTGGACAGGAAGGATCTCATGTAGAGGGTTCTAGCTGTAGACAGGAAGGATCTCCTGTAGAAGGTTCTAGCTGTGGACAGGAAGGATCTCCTGTAGAAGGTTCTAGCTGTGGACGGGAAGGATCTCCTGTAGAGGGTTCTAACTGTAGACAGGAAGGATCTCCTGTAGAGGGTTCTAGATGTGGACAGGAAGGATCTCCTGTAGTGGGTCCTAGCTGTGGACAGGAAGGATCTCCTGTAGAGGGTTCTAGCTGTGGACGGGAAGGATCTCCTTTGGAGGGTTCTAGCTGTGGACGGGAAGGATCTCCTGTAGAGGGTTCTAGCTGTAGACAGGAAGGATCTCCTGTAGTGGGTTCTAGCTGCGGACGGGAAGGATCTCCTGTAGATGGTTCTAGCTGTGGACAGGAAGGATCTCCTGTAGAGGGTTTTAGCTGTGAACAGGAAGGATCTCCTGTAGAGGCTTCTTGCTGTGGATGGGAAGGATCTCATTTCGAGGGTTCTAGCTCTGGGCGGGAAGGATCTCCCGTCGAGGGTCCTAGCTGTGGATGGAAAGGATCTACTCTAGAGGGTTCTAGCTGTGGAAAGGAAGGATCTCCTTTTGAGGGTTCTAGCTGTGGACGGGAAGGATCTCCTATTGAGGGTTCTAGCTGTGGACAGGAAGGATCTCCTGTAGAGGGTTCTAGCTGTGGACAGGAAGGATCTCCTGTACAGGGTTCTAGATGAGGACAGGAAGGATCTCCTGTAGAGGGTTCTAGCTGTAGACAAGAAAGATCTCCTGTAGAGGGTTCTAGGTGTGGACGGGAAGGATCTCCTGTAAAGGGTTCTAGCTGTGGATAGGAAGGATCTCCTGTAGAGGGTTCTAGCTGTAAAAAGGAAGGATCTCCTGTAGAGGGTTCTAGATGTAGACAGGAAGGATCTCCTGTAGGGGGTTCTAGCTGTGGACAGGAAGGATCTCCTGTAGAGGGTTCTAGCTGTGGACAGGAAGGATCTCCTGTAGAGGGTTCTAGCTTTGGATGGAAAGGATCTCCTGTAGATGGTTCTAGCTGTGGACAGGAAGGATCTCCTGTAGAGGGTTTTAGCTGTGAACAGGAAGGATCTCCTGTAGAGGCTTCTTGCTGTGGATGGGAAGGATCTCATTTCGAGGGTTCTAGCTCTGGGCGGGAAGGATCTCCCGTCGAGGGTCCTAGCTGTGGATGGAAAGGATCTACTCTAGAGGGTTCTAGCTGTGGAAAGGAAGGATCTCCTTTTGAGGGTTCTAGCTGTGGACGGGAAGGATCTCCTGTAAAGGGTTCTAGCTGTGGATAGGAAGGATCTCCTGTAGAGGGTTCTAGCTGTAAAAAGGAAGGATCTCCTGTAGAGGGTTCTAGCTGTGGACAGGAAGGATCTCCTGTAGAGGGTTCTAGCTTTGGACAGGAAGGATCTCCTGTAGAGGGTTCTAGCTGTAGACGGGAAGGATCTCCTGTAGAGTGTTCTAGCTGTGGACAGGAAGGATCTCCTGTAGAGGGTTCTAGCTGTGGATGGGAAGGATCTCCTGTAGAGGGTTCTAGCTGTGGACAGGAAGGATCTCCTGTAGAGGGTTCTAGCTGTAGACAGGAAGGATCTCCTGTAGAGGGTTCTAGCTGTAGACGGGAAGGATCTCCTGTAGAGGGTTCTTGCTGTGGATGGGAAGGATCTCCTTTCGAGGGTTCTAGCTGTGGGCGGGAAGGATCTCCTGTAGAGGGTTCTAGCTGAGGGCGGGAAGGATCTCCTGTCGAGGGTTCTAGCTGTAGACAAGAAAAATCTCCTTTAGAGGGTTCTAGGTGTGGACGGGAAGGATCTCCTGCAGAGGGTTCTAGCTGTGGATAGGAAGGATCTCCTGTAGAGGGTTCTAGCTGTGGATGGGAAGGATCTCCTGTAGTGGGTTCTAGCTGTGGACAGGAAGGATCTCCTGTAGAGGGTTCTAGCTGTGGACGGGAAGGATCTCCTGTAGAGGGTTCTTGCTGTGGACGGGAAGGATCTCCTATTGAGGGTTCTAGCTGTGGACAGAAAGGATCTCCTGTAGAGGGTTCTAGCTGTAGACGGGAATGTTCTCCTGTAGAGGGTTCTAGCTGTGGACGGGAAGGATCTCCTGTAGAGGGTTCTAGCTGTGGACGGGAAGGATCTCCTGTAGTGGGTTCTAGCTGTGGACAGTAAGGATCTCCTGTAGAGGGTTCTAGCTGTGGACGGGAAGGATCTCCTGTTGAGGGTTCTAGCTGTGGACGGGAAGGATCTCCTGTAGAGGGTTCTAGCTGTGGGCAGGAAGGATCTCCTGTAGAGGGTTCTAGCTGTAGACGGGAAGGATCTCCTGTAGAGTGTTCTAGCTGTGGATGGGAAGGATCTCCTGTAGAGGGTTCTAGCTGTAGACAGGAAGGATCTCCTGTAGAGGGTTCTAGCTGTAGACGGGAAGGATCTCCTGTAGAGTGTTCTAGCTGTGGACAGGAAGGATCTCCTGTAGAGGGTTCTAGCTGTGGACAGGAAGGATCTCCTGTAGTGGGTTCTAGCTGTAGACGGGAAGGATCTCCTGTAGAGTGTTCTAGCTGTGGACAGGAAGGATGTCCTGTAGTGGGTTCTAGCTGTGGACCGGAAGGATCTCCTGTAGTGGGTTCTAGCTGTAGACAGGAAGGATCTCCTGTAGTGGGTTCTAGCTGTGGACAGTAAGGATCTCCTGTAGAGGGTTCTAGCTGTGGACAGGAAGGATCTCCTGTAGAGGGTTCTAGCTGTGGACAGGAAGGATCTCGTTTAGAGGGTTCAAGCTGTGGACGGGAAGGATCTCCTGTAGAGGGTTCTAGCTGTAGACAGGAAGGATCTCCTGTAGAGGGTTCTAGCTGTAGACGGGAAGGATCTCCTGTAGAGTGTTCTAGCTGTGGACAGGAAGGATCTCCGGGTGGGTTCTAGCTGTGGACAGGAAGGATCTCCTGTAGAGGGTTCTAGCTGTGGACAGGAAGGATCTCCTGTAGAGGGTTCTAGCTGTGGACAGGAAGGATCTCCTGTAGAGGGTTCTAGCTGTGGACGGGAAGGATCTCCTGTAGAGGGTTCTAGCTGTAGACGGGAAGGATCTCCTGCAGAGTGTTCTAGCTGTGGACAGTAAGGATCTCCTGTAGAGGGTTCTAGCTGTGGACAGGAAGGATCTCCTGTAGAGGGTTCTAGCTGTGGACAGGAAGGATCTCCTGTAGAGGGTTCTATCTGTGGACTGAACGATCTCCTGTAGAGGGTTCTAGCTGTAGACAGGAAGGATCTCCTGTAGTGGGTTCTAGCTGCGGACGGGAAGGATCTCCTGTAGCTGTGGACAGGAAGGATCTCCTGTAGAGGGTTCTAGCTGTGGACAGGAAGGATCTCCTGTAGTGGGTTCTAGCTGTGGACAGGAAGGATCTCCTGTAGTGGGTTCTAGCTGTAGACAGGAAGGATCTCCTGTAGAGGGTTCTAGCTGTAGACAGGAAGGATCTCCTGTAGTGGGTTCTAGCTGCGGACGGGAAGGATCTCCTGTAGTGGGTTCTAGCTGCGGACAGGAAGGATCTCCTGTAGAGGGTTCTAGCTGTGGACAGGAAGGATCTCCTGTAGAGGGTTCTAGCTGTGGACAGGAAGGATCTCCTGTAGAGGGTTCTAGCTGTGGACAGGAAGGATCTCCTGTAGAGGGTTCTAGCTGTGGACGGGAAGGATCTCCTGTAGAGGGTTCTAGCTGTGGACGGGAAGGATCTCCTGTAGAGGCTTCTTGCTGTGGATGGGAAGGATCTCATTTCGAGGGTTCTAGCTCTGGGCGGGAAGGATCTCCTGTAGAGGGTTCTAGCTGAGGAAGGGAAGGATCTCCTGTAGAGGGTTCTTGCTGTGGAAAGGAAAGATCTCCTGTCGAGGGTTCTAGCTGTGGGCAGGAAGGATCTCCTGTCGAGGGTTCTAGCTGTGGGCAGGAAGGATCTCCTGTCGAGGGTTCTAGCTGTGGGCAGGAAGGATCTCCTGTAGAGGGTTCTAGCTGTGTATGGAAAGGATCTCCTGCAGAGGGTTCTAGCTGTGGACGGGAAGGATCTCCTGTAGAGGGTTCTAGGTGTGGACGGGAAGGACCTCCTGTTGAGGGTTCTAGCTGTGGATGGGAAGGATCTCCTGTAGAGGGTTCTAGCTGTAAAAAGGAAGGATCTCCTGTAGAGGGTTCTAGCTGTGGACAGGAAGGATCTCCTGTAGAGGGTTCTAGCTTTGGATGGAAAGGATCTCCTGTAGATGGTTCTAGCTGTGGACAGGAAGGATCTCCTGTAGTGGGTTCTAGCTGTGGACAGTAAGGATCTCCTGTAGAGGGTTCTAGCTGTGGATGGGAAGGATGTCCTGTAGAGGGTTCTAACTGTAGACAGGAAGGATCTCCTGTAGAGGGTTCTAGCTGTAGACAGGAAGGATCTCCTGTAGAGGGTTCTAGCTGTAGACGGGAAGGATCTCCTGTAGAGTGTTCTAGCTGTGGACAGGAAGGATCTCCTGTAGAGGGTTCTAGCTGTGGATGGGAAGGATCTCCTGTAGAGGGTTCTAACTGTAGACAGGAAGGATCTCCTGTAGAGGGTTCTAGATGTGGACAGGAAGGATCTCCTGTAGTGGGTCCTAGCTGTGGACAGGAAGGATCTCCTGTGGAGGGTTCTAGCTGTAGACGGGAAGGATCTCCTGTGGAGGGTTCTAGCTGTAGACGGGAAGGATCTCCTGTAGAGTGTTCTAGCTGTAGACAGGAAGGATCTCCTGTAGAGGGTTCTAGCTTTGGATGGAAAGGATCTCCTGTAGATGGTTCTAGCTGTGGACAGGAAGGATCTCCTGTAGAGGGTTTTAGCTGTGAACAGGAAGGATCTCCTGTAGAGGCTTCTTGCTGTGGATGGGAAGGATCTCATTTCGAGGGTTCTAGCTCTGGGCGGGAAGGATCTCCCGTCGAGGGTCCTAGCTGTGGATGGAAAGGATCTACTCTAGAGGGTTCTAGCTGTGGAAAGGAAGGATCTCCTTTTGAGGGTTCTAGCTGTGGACGGGAAGGATCTCCTATTGAGGGTTCTAGCTGTGGACAGAAAGGATCTCCTGTAGAGGGTTCTAGCTGTGGACGGGAAGGATCTCCTGTTGAGGGTTCTAGCTGTGGACGGGAAGGATCTCCTGTAGAGGGTTCTAGCTGTGGATGGGAAGGATCTCCTGTAGTGGGTTCTAGCTGTGGACAGGAAGGATCTCCTGTAGAGGGTTCTAGCTGTAGACAGGAAGGATCTCCTGTAGAGGGTTCTAGCTGTAGACGGGAAGGATCTCCTGTAGAGTGTTCTAGCTGTGGACAGGAAGGATCTCCTGTAGAGGGTTCTAGCTGTGGATGGGAAGGATCTCATGTAGAGGGTTCTAGCTGTGGGCGGGAAGGATCTCCTGTAGAGGGTTCTAGCTGAGGAAGGGAAGGATCTCCTGTAGAGGGTTCTTGCTGTGGACAGGAAAGATCTCCTGTCGAGGGTTCTAGCTGTGGGCAGGAAGGATCTCCTGTCGAGGGTTCTAGCTGTGGGCAGGAAGGATCTCCTGTCGAGGGTTCTAGCTGTGGGCAGGAAGGATCTCCTGTAGAGGGTTCTAGCTGTGTATGGAAAGGATCTCCTGCAGAGGGTTCTAGCTGTGGACGGGAAAGATCTCCTGTAGAGGGTTCTAGCTGTAGACAGGAAGGATCTCCTGTAGAGGGTTCTAGCTGTAGACGGGAAGGATCTCCTGTAGAGTGTTCTAGCTGTGGACAGAAAGGATCTCCTGTAGAGGGTTCTAGCTGTGGACGGGAAGGATCTCCTGTTGAGGGTTCTAGCTGTGGACGGGAAGGATCTCCTGTCGAGGGTTCTAGCTGTGGGCAGGAAGGATCTCCTGTAGAGGGTTCTAGCTGTGTATGGAAAGGATCTCCTGTAGAGGGTTCTAGCTGTGGACAGGAAGGATCTCCTGTAGAGGGTTCTAGCTGTGGACAGGAAGGATCTCCTGTAGAGGGTTCTAGCTGTGGACGGGAAGGATCTCCTGTAGAGGGTTCTAGCTGTAGACAGGAAGGATCTCCTGTAGAGGGTTCTAGATGTGGACAGGAAGGATCTCCTGTAGTGGGTCCTAGCTGTGGACAGGAAGGATCTCCTGTAGAGGGTTCTAGCTGTGGACAGGAAGGATCTCCTTTAGAGGGTTCTAGCTGTGGACAAGGAAGGATCGCCTGTAGAGGGTTCTGGCTGTGGGCAGGAAGGATCTCCTGTCGAGGGTTCTAGCTGTGGGCAGGAAGGATCTCCTGTAGAGGGTTCTAGCGGTGGACGGGAAGGATCTCCTGTAGAGGGTTCTAGCTGCGGACGGGAAGGATCTCCTGTAGAGGGTTCTAGCTGTGGACGGGAAGGATCTCCTATGGAGGGTTCTAGCTGTGGACAGAAAGGATCTCCTGTAGAGGGTTCTAGCTGTGGACAGGAAGGATCTCCTGTAGATGGTTCTAGCTGTGGACAGGAAGGATCTCCTGTTGAGGGTTCTAGCTGTGGACGGGAAGGATCTCCTGTAGAGGGTTCTAGCTGTGGACAGGAAGGATCTCCTGTAGAGGGTTCTAGCTGTGGACAGGAAGGATCTCCTGTAGAGGGTTCTAGCTGTGGACGGGAAGGATCTCCTGTAGAGGGTTCTAGCTGTAGACAGGAAGGATCTCCTGTAGTGGGTTCTAGCTGCGGACGGGAAGGATCTCCTGTAGCTGTGGACAGGAAGGATCTCCTGTAGAGGGTTCTAGCTGTGGACAGGAAGGATCTCCTGTAGTGGGTTCTAGCTGTGGACAGGAAGGATCTCCTGTAGTGGGTTCTAGCTGTGGACAGGAAGGATCTCCTGTAGTGGGTTCTAGCTGTGGACAGGAAGGATCTCCTGTAGAGGGTTCTAGCTGTGGACGGGAAGGATCTCCTGTAGAGGGTTCTTGCTGTGGATGGGAAGGATCTCCTTTCGAGGGTTCTAGCTGTGGGCGGGAAGGATCTCCTGTAGAGGGTTCTTGCTGTGGATGGGAAGGATCTCTTTTCGAGGGTTCTAGCTGTAGACAAGAAAAATCTCCTTTAGAGGGTTCTAGGTGTGGACGGGAAGGATCTCCTGCAGAGGGTTCTAGCTGTGGATAGGAAGGATCTCCTGTAGAGGGTTCTAGATGTAGACAGGAAGGATCTCCTGTAGAGGGTTCTAGCTGTGGATGGAAAGGATCTACTGTAGAGGGTTCTAGCTGTGGACAGGAAGGATCTCCTTTAGAGGGTTCTAGCTGTGGACAGGAAGGATCTCCTGTAGAAGGTTCTAGCTGTGGACAGGAAGGATCTCATGTAGAGGGTTCTAGCTGTAGACAGGAAGGATCTCCTGTAGAGGGTTCTAGCTGCGGACGGGAAGGATCTCCTGTAGAGGGTTCTAACTGTAGACAGGAAGGATCTCCTGTAGAGGGTTCTAGATGTGGACAGGAAGGATCTCCTGTAGAGGGTTCTAGCTGTGGACAGGAAGGATCTCCTTTAGAGGGTTCTAGCTGTGGACAGGAAGGATCTCCTGTAGAGGGTTCTAGCTGTGGACGGGAAGGATCTCCTGTAGAGGGTTCTAGCTGTAGACGGGAATGTTCTCCTGTAGAGGGTTCTAGCTGTGGACGGGAAGGATCTCCTGTAGTGGGTTCTAGCTGCGGACGGGAAGGATCTCCTGTAGATGGTTCTAGCTGTGGACAGGAAGTTTCTCCTGTGGAGGGTTCTAGCTGTAGACGGGAAGGATCTCCTGTGGAGGGTTCTAGCTGTAGACGGGAAGGATCTCCTGTAGAGGGTTCTAGGTGTGGACGGGAAGGACCTCCTGTTGAGGGTTCTAGCTGTGGATGGGAAGGATCTCCTGTAGAGGGTTCTAGCTGTAAAAAGGAAGGATCTCCTGTACAGGGTTCTTGCAGTGGACAGGAAGGATCTCCTGTAGAGGGTTCTAGCTGTGGACGGAAAGGATCTCCTGTAGAGGGTTCTAGCTGTGGACAGGAAGGATCTCCTGTAGAGGGTTCTAGCTGTGTATGGAAAGGATCTCCTGCAGAGGGTTCTAGCTGTGGACGGGAAGGATCTCCTGTAGAGGGTTCTAGCTGTAGACGGGAAGGATCTCCTGTAGATGGTTCTAGCTGTGGATGGGAAGGATATCCTGTAGATGGTTCTAGCTGTGGACAGGAAGGATCTCCTGTAGAGGGTTTTAGCTGTGAACAGGAAGGATCTCCTGTAGAGGCTTCTTGCTGTGGATGGGAAGGATCTCATTTCGAGGGTTCTAGCTCTGGGCGGGAAGGATCTCCCGTCGAGGGTCCTAGCTGTGGATGGAAAGGATCTACTCTAGAGGGTTCTAGCTGTGGAAAGGAAGGATCTCCTGTTGAGGGTTCTAGCTGTGGACGGGAAGGATCTCCTGTTGAGGGTTCTAGCTGTGGACAGAAAGGATCTCCTGTAGAGGGTTCTAGCTGTGTATGGAAAGGATCTCCTGCAGAGGGTTCTAGCTGTGGACAGGAAGGATCTCCTGTAGAGGGTTCTAGCTTTGGATGGAAAGGATCTCCTGTAGATGGTTCTAGCTGTGGACAGGAAGGATCTCCTGTAGAGGGTTTTAGCTGTGAACGGGAAGGATCTCCTGTAGAGGCTTCTTGCTGTGGATGGGAAGGATCTCATTTCGAGGGTTCTAGCTCTGGGCGGGAAGGATCTCCCTTCGAGGGTCCTAGCTGTGGATGGAACGGATCTACTCTAGAGGGTTCTAGCTGTGGAAAGGAAGGATCTCCTGTCGAGGGTTCTAGCTGTGGGCAGGAAGGATCTCCTTTTGAGGGTTCTAGCTGTGGACGGGAAGGATCTCCTATTGAGGGTTCTAGCTGTGGACAGAAAGGATCTCCTGTAGAGGGTTCTAGCTGTGGACGGGAAGGATCTCCTGTTGAGGGTTCTAGCTGTGGACGGGAAGGATCTCCTGTAGAGGGTTCTTGCTGTGGATGGGAAGGATCTCCTTTCGAGGGTTCTAGCTGTGGGCGGGAAGGATCTCCTGTAGAGGGTTCTAGCTGAGGAAGGGAAGGATCTCCTGTAGAGGGTTCTTGCTGTGGACAGGAAATATCTCCTGTCGAGGGTTCTAGCTGTGGGCAGGAAGGATCTCCTGTCGAGGGTTCTAGCTGTGGGCAGGAAGGATCTCCTGTAGAGGGTTCTAGCTGTGGACAGGAAGGATCTCCTGTAGAGGGTTCTAGCTGTAGACAGGAAGGATCTCCTGTAGAGGGTTCTAGCTGTGGACAGGAAGGATCTCCTGTAGTGGGTTCTAGCTGTAGACAGGAAGGATCTCCTGTAGTGGGTTCTAGCTGCGGACAGTAAGGATCTCCTGTAGAGGGTTCTAGCTGTGGGCAGGAAGGATCTCCTGTAGGGGTTCTAGCTGTAGACAGGAAGGATCTCCTGTAGAGGGTTCTAGCTGTGGACAGGAAGGATCTCCTGTAGTGGGTTCTAGCTGTGGACAGGAAGGATCTCCTGTAGTGGGTTCTAGCTGTGGACGGGAAGGATCTCCTGTAGTGGGTTCTAGCTGTGGACAGGAAGGATCTCCTGTAGAGGGTTCTAGCTGTGGACAGGAAGGATCTCCTGTAGTGGGTTCTAGCTGTGGACAGGAAGGATCTCCTGTAGTGGGTTCTAGCTGTGGACAGGAAGGATCTCCTGTAGTGGGTTCTAGCTGTAGACAGGAAGGATCTCCTGTAGTGGGTTCTAGCTGTGGACAGTAAGGATCTCCTGTAGAGGGTTCTAGCTGTGGTCTGGAAGGATCTCCTGTAGAGGGTTCTAGCTGTAGACAGGAAGGATCTCCTGTAGAGGGTTCTAGCTGTGGACAGCAAGGATCTCCTGTAGTGGGTTCTAGCTGTGGACAGTAAGGACAGCCTGTAGAGGGTTCTAGCTGTGGACAGGAAGGATCTCCTGTAGAGGGTTCTAGCTGTGGACAGGAAGGATCTCCTTTAGAGGGTTCAAGATGTGGACGGGAAGGATCTCCTGTAGAGGGTTCTAGCTGTAGACAGGAAGGATCTCCTGTAGAGGGTTCTAGCTGTGGACAGTAAGGATCTCCTGTAGAGGGTTCTAGCTGTGGACAGGAAGGATCTCCTGTAGTGGGTTCTAGCTGTAGACAGGAAGGATCTCCTGTAGTGGGTTCTAGCTGCGGACAGTAAGGATCTCCTGTAGAGGGTTCTAGCTGTGGATGGGAAGGATCTCATGTAGAGGGTTCTAGCTGTAGACAGGAAGGATCTCCCGTAGAGGGTTCTAGCTGTGGACAGGAAGGAGCTCCTGTAGTGGGTTCTAGCTGTAGACAGGAAGGAGCTCCTGTAGTGGGTTCTAGCTGTGGACAGTAAGGATCTCCTGTAGAGGGTTCTAGCTGTAGACAGGAAGGATCTCCTGTAGAGGGTTCTAGCTGTGGACAGGAAGGATCTCCTGTAGTGGGTTCTAGCTGTGGACAGTAAGGATCTCCTGTAGAGGGTTCTAGCTGTGGACAGGAAGGATCTCCTGTAGTGGGTTCTAGCTGTGGACGGGAAGGATCTCCTGTAGAGGGTTCTAGCTGTAGACAGGAAGGATCTCCTGTAGTGGGTTCTAGCTGTGGACAGTAAGGAGCTCCTGTAGAGGGTTCTAGCTGTGGACAGGAAGGATCTCCTGTAGTGGGTTCTAGCTGTGGACAGGAAGGATCTCCTGTAGTGGGTTCTAGCTGTGGACAGGAAGGATCTCCTGTAGTGGGTTCTAGCTGTGGACGGGAAGGATCTCCTGTAGTGGGTTCTAGCTGCGGACGGGAAGGATCTCCTGTAGCTGTGGACAGGAAGGATCTCCTGTAGAGGGTTCTAGCTGTGGACAGGAAGGATCTCCTGTAGAGGGTTCTAGCTGTGGACAGGAAGGATCTCCTGTAGAGGGTTCTAGCTGTGGACAGGAAGGATCTCCTGTAGTGGGTTCTAGCTGTGGACAGGAAGGATCTCCTGTAGTGGGTTCTAGCTGTAGACAGGAAGGATCTCCTGTAGTGGGTTCTAGCTGTGGACAGTAAGGATCTCCTGTAGAGGGTTCTAGCTGTGGACAGGAAGGATCTCCTGTAGAGGGTTCTAGCTGTGGACAGGAAGGATCTCCTTTAGAGGGTTCAAGATGTGGACGGGAAGGATCTCCTGTAGAGGGTTCTAGCTGTAGACAGGAAGGATCTCCTGTAGAGGGTTCTAGATGTAGACAGGAAGGATCTCCTGTAGTGGGTTCTAGCTGTGGACAGTAAGGATCTCCTGTAGAGGGTTCTAGCTGTGGACAGGAAGGATCTCCTGTAGTGGGTTCAAGCTGTGGACGGGAAGGATCTCCTGTAGAGGGTTCTAGCTGTAGACAGGAAGGATCTCCTGTAGAGGGTTCTAGCTGTAGACAGGAAGGATCTCCTGTAGTGGGTTCTAGCTGCGGACGGGAAGGATCTCCTGTAGTGGGTTCTAGCTGTGGACAGGAAGGATCTCCTGTAGAGGGTTCTAGCTGTGGACAGGAAGGATCTCCTGTAGTGGGTTCTAGCTGTGGACGGGAAGGATCTCCTGTAGTGGGTTCTAGCTGCGGACGGGAAGGATCTCCTGTAGCTGTGGACAGGAAGGATCTCCTGTAGAGGGTTCTAGCTGCGGACGGGAAGGATCTCCTGTAGCTGTGGACAGGAAGGATCTCCTGTAGAGGGTTCTAGCTGTAGACAGGAAGGATCTCCTGTAGTGGTCTGTGCTGCAGCGGATCTGAAGAATCTTCTGACTGAAGACACTCTGTTGTTGAGTTACTGTGTTCTGAAGAGGATGATGAGGGTTTTCCATCATGTTCTTCATCCTCCTTTGGACAATAAACTCAAAAGGATCCAGATCAGTCCCCAGAACAGAACCAGCCCTCTTTTCAATTTGTTCAGCCTCTTCAAGTCACTTCCTCTGATGCTCCGCCCCCAACAGGTGACTGCAGATGTGATCAGCTGACAAACTCCTTTTCTTTTGCTTCTCCTCTTCAAATCTCTGTCTGCTCGTATTGTTTGAAAGCCAGACAGAGACACACTGGAGTCCAGGATATGTTCCTTTAGCCGTGTCTCAGTAAAACACATGATGTTGCTTTCCCGATACTCTGGCTGGGTCTTCAACAGAGTTTCAAGTTCATACATTTTATTAGCAAAGAGATCTCACATTTTTCAATATGACTGATGGAAGTGAAGGTTTAAACTTCCTCTTTCTCTCTCTTCACTCTGCTCCTGCTCTGCATCCTCGTCTTCTTCTTTTGAGCTCATCAGGGATCCAGAGTTTCAATTTGAGGATTATTTCAGCCTTAGAAATGTCAGTTAGTTGCTCTTTCTTGTGAACAAGTCTCTCGTTGCCATGGTTACTCATCATAACAAGTGGCAAAAAAGAAAAAAAAATCAAAAAATCAACACTCCAACCTCCCCTGAGGAGAATGCAGATGGGACACTCGGCTACTCCTCCCCCTGGCCCCCTCCCACTCCAAATGCCCGGCTGGGGTAAAGACCCTCAAGGTCAGTGATTTCCTGACATAAACATCTGAGAGCGTTGCTCAGCAACAGTGTTACATTCCTTCTTGCAACACATTCACATCATCATACATTGCAGACACGCCCCTCAATGACATCATTTATCTGTTCACCCCCCCTGCTAAAGACTTTTTTTTTGTGCTTCCATCCAGCGCCCCCTTGTGGGCACTGGGTGTGAGAAACCTTTTTTACTTCCTTTTCCTACCCAGTGTTGTCTGACATTCATCTTTTTTTTTCTACACATAGGTTTATGCGTGCTTATGTATATGTATGTATGTATGTATGTATGTATATATTCTCCTGTGTGGCCTTCGCTGACCTGATCAGTTGGCGCCGGGCACAAGTGCACCTGGCAGCCTTGGAGACTGAAGGTCAAGCTGTTTTCTGTATCTCCGTGTAATTTTCCCCTGTGGGACAATAAAGCATATCATATCAAATCAAATAGCTAATATCTGGTACATTTTACAAGTTTTTAAGGTTTCCATAAACCAGAGAGACGAGGAGGAACTGGTCCTGAGAAGAGATGGTTTTGTCCCTCTGACATGATATGATTCAAATTGATATTACTATGTATGTCTAAATATGTGTGTGTTTAAAAAAATCATATTGCCATTCTGTACACTGACAGCATTGGACATGGTTTAAATGCTACGGTCTACCTGAGCATTGTTTCTGACCATGTCCATCCCTTCATGACCATCATGTACCCATCCTCTGATGGCTACTTCCAGCAGGATAATGCACCATGTCATAAAGCTTGAATCATTTCAAATTGGTTTCTTGAACATGACAATGAGTTCACTGTACTACAATGGCCCCCACAGTCACCAGATCTCAACCCTATAGAGGATCTTTGGGATGTGGTGGAACGGGAGCTTCGTGTCCTGGATGTACATCCCATAAATCTCCATCAACTACAAGATGCTATCCTATCAATATGGACCAACATTTCTAAATAATGTTTTCAGCACCTTGTTGAATCAATGCCATGTAGAATTAATGCAGTTCTGAAGGTGAAAGGGGGTGAAACACCGTATTAGTATGGTGTTCCTAATAATCCTTTAGGTGAGTGTATATGTATGTGTATCTTATACCCCCAGTGGCTGCCTCGGAGAGTGAGAGTGAAAATGTGTTTTGTTGTACTTGTGCTCTGTACTTGTATAATGACAATAAATCTCTTCATTCGTTCGTTCGTTCGTTCGTTCGTTCGTTCGTTCGTTCGTTCGTCCGTCCGTCCGTCCGTCCGTCCGTCCGTCCGTCCGTTCGTTCGTTCATTCACTCACTCTATGTGTGGCCCTGTGATGGACTGGCAACCTGTCCAGGGTGTCCCCCACCTCTCGCCCAAAGACTGCTGGAGATCGGCACCAGCCCCCTGTGACCCTGAAAAGGAAGAAGCAGGTTTAGAAAATGGATGGATGGACACTGTCCACAGTCCATCCATGGTCCACACAGACACTCAGGGGCGGCCCAGCCGGGCCCTCAGCAGACCACAGAGAGGCACGTGAGAAAATGATTGAAGTTGTTGCTCCAAATATGCAAATGATGGGAACATACATATACACATATATCCATCTCACCATACAGTGAGCACACTGGACTCTAGAGTTCATCAGCACACAGACAAACCTGAACTGTAGATAAAATAATACAATAAAGGGCCTTGAGTCTCTCAAAAGAGCTGAAAATATGAACCATTTCAGCTTCTGCTGGAGTTTAATTAGAACAGCAGCTGTGGATGTCAACTGCAGTCAGAACACTGTGTGAAAAGCCTAAAAAATATCATCAATTAAGCTTATCTTATTGCTTTCTTTCATTTTATTTTTTCCTTCTCCTTTTCCTCTCATCAGTGTCTTTTTACATGTATTTATATTGTTTTTTAGTGAATTTAGAGTCTGAAAATTTTGGCTTTCAACCTAATTAAGTATGTTACTTTGTGCTGAAGTCTGATGGTCACTCAGACATAAGATAAGGAGTAACATAGGGCCATAGAGATACAGTATTTTTCTGTATAGACAGTTATAGTTGGGGGAGTTTGCCTACATACAAATGTAGCACACACTGAGGATGTTTCAACACAATATGAAACATTTTATATCTAAAAAACGTTAGGAAACACTGATTAACAGACCTTTCCATCTGTTTCCATCAGGCTTCGGGCTGCAACTCATTATTATTCATTATTCGAATTTGCTGGACTCAGATTGGCTAACAAACTAGCCTATGAGAGAAAGGTATACTGTTTCCTGCCCCACTGTGCATGGCAACAGCACAGTCTCTTCCTGTTTGATACATGTTTATGCTATCAGCTTTTAGCCAGCAGCATGCTAGGTGTGGTTTCAACTGCAGGTTGAAACTGCATGAATACTAATGAGCAAAGGAGTTGTGACGAAACAAATACAGGCCGTTCAAACTTGGGAGAACTCAGGTTTTATCACCACCTGCGTAGTTTGAGAGATAAAAACTGAAAGAGAAGTTGTTGACCTGTTTTCACACCCACTATGAAGGTAAGAACACCTGTGGAGCTAAAATATTCAACAGAAACCTCAGAAAAAACGTTTTTTAATGGAAGGGCCTCTTTAAGGTTGCCGTTTCAGGGGATTAGAGTAAACCCAGTGTGTGAGTATGTGTCTACACTTACCCAACTGGACACCACCAGCTGGACCAGCCCAGTAGTGGAGCGGAGAATACCAACAGCCTCCTGATGCGTGAGACCAATCAATGACTGACCATTGACCATCAGTAATTCATCTCCAACATGAAGACGTCCATCCCTGAAATATCCATGTAAACACCATATTACATACAGAAAGCTTCTAAACAAATGTCCAAATGTCCTTCGCAGTAATTTGAGAGACTAAAGACGGATTTGATCCTGAGTCTTGTTCTGTTGAAGGTGTACCACACACAGGATTTAAGTCTACCTATGATGAAATCCATTGGTTTTATTTGTTAGATAACTTTATTAGCCCTGATTGTTTTTAATTAGTGTGAATGCTGAGGCACTACTGTCATTTAGCAGAGCATTCACTCAGGTTTTTCTTTCTTTCTTTCTTTCTTTCTTTCTTTCTTTCTTTCTTTCTTTCTTTCTTTCTTTCTTTCTTTCTTTCTTTCTTTCTTTCTTTCTTTCTTTCTTTCTTTCTTTCTTTCTTTTGGCACACATCTCCTCTTACAAGCTTTGTCCTATCCTGACCATTCAAACATTAAAATGTCAAGCAAAAATTCAACATTCCGGCTATGATTTTTCTCACTGAAATAATTTGTAATTTTAGAGATATATAACTCTTAAACTCAAAAAACACTTCCTGAAAAAGCCTAAAATGGATGCCTTTAGCCAATCAGATTCCTCCTAACCGATTAATCCCTCCTTCTCACTTTTTGACTCTTCCCTTTTACTGCTTCTGCTACTTCCTCTTTTCCTTCATACAACTTTATTGAACAGACTGGATTTCACAACTGTACACAGCACTTTATGCTGTGAAAGAGTTGTGCTTCAACTTCATTGAACTTCATTCAACTTTTTTATGGCATTTAACTCTCAATTTCCTTCTTTTGTAACTACCATTATAATATTAATTAAACTAATGATATTAATATTAATATTTTTTAATATTTTTTATAATTTTTAAACTAGTGAAATTATTAAAAATTGAACAAAAACTTTTTTGCTTTTTAAGCAGTTTCTACTTCTAATATTAATAAATTATTAATATTAATCATTAAAACTGCTGACAAGTTAGCTCATGCTAATGTGCTAATATGCTAACTCTCCTTTGATGTTGTAATAACCTCTCCTATTTAATTTTTTAATTCTCAACAGTTAGCATTTGCTTATATGCAAGCTAATGCTAACTCTCTTGCTGAGTGCGTCAGCAGTCTACTCCTAATGTGGTGATGATATATGTAAAAGAAGGCTGTTTCTGTGGGACATTGGTCCAGTCGTTAAAGCATCAGCTTAAAGAGCAGTTGGTGCAAGTTCAAATCCCACTTTATCTTCTCCCAAAAAAGAAATTATATCACCCAGATATTGTTTGCATCAGGATTTAATATACCTATATTTTACTTACATAATACATAAATAAACTTTTATTCTATTTAACTTATTTTCTTTTAAATATTTTCTGTTTTAGACCTAAACTTTAAGACTTTGAACTAACTACCATTCAATTTCCTTGAAACAGCTGTTTCCAATTACTGAGCAATCAGCAAGTATTTTCCATTTTTGTAGGTAAATTCTAGTTAAACAATGACTTGGTGGAACCTGTTTAGATTTTCTGTACACTTGAGGTTAAATATTAACAATTTTAATACCTGGTAATGACCAGATTATTATCATTAGGTGTTAGGATATAACACTGAAACACTGAAAGAGGGTGGAGCTTTCTTTTTATAATGTATATATATCATGTATATGTATATTCACTTTACCAAGACAAGCTGTACCTGTGAATCACACCTTCCTTTTCTATATGAGCAATAATGATCCCATGAGGAGAGCGCTTGGAGCCACGCCCCCCTGTTATTTGTATCCCAAGACCCTCTTGACCCTTCACCAAATGCATCTTCCAGATGTGGCCACCCTGTCTGGGCTAAAAAACAGCACAAATACAAACCAGGAAACATCACAGAGAAACAAGATTTACATGTCATCACATAGATAAACATTTAACAAACATTTTCAGTGCTTGATTCCCATCACCAGTCACAGATTTTTCATTCATTCTGGCGTTTTGACAACTAAAAAGGACAAGCTGAATGGTCCACTAGCCAGCGTAGTTTACAGGATTTCACCTGTTTCAGCTTAGTAAGGGATGCTATCTGATTAAGTGTCCATTATTAGAAATTAATGGACAACACGGAGGCGTGAGCTGTCCAACGGTTGCTTCCACAAAGTCCAGTAACACCTTGAAAAACATTATCCCACTTATACCATGGTCAATTACAAAATAAATAAATGTTAAATTAATTTCTAATACATTAATGTTGTTTTTTTACCATTAAGATTGTAAGTTCTTCACAACAAGAAGCTGAGCAGACTATTTAATGTCTCCAGCCCAGAGCCACTATGGAGACCATGGGTCATGTGGTTCATGTGTGTCCCTTTTCCACCGTCCTTCCATCAGCTCTACATCCTCTTTCCTGCTCAGGTTTGGAGTGGTTCGTACATATAAGGTAGGATTCAATAGGTCACGGCCAGGTCAGCTTCATTTACCGTAAGACATGTTTTTTTGAGTGAGATGCTGAAGATGAGCCAACGGTGACAACCCCCCTCCATCAAGTGACTAATCAATGAGCCCCTAATCTGCATTATTATAATTACCATGCACAACGTCTGAAACAACATTTACTCTCGCAGGATAATAATGTGCTTATAAAATGGGTCATAAAAGATGTTTTTAAAATATTTTTTCATTCAAATTGTTTTAAAGCCTATACAACTATTATACTGCATGGGTATCCATGGTATTAACAGTTTATGACTCCTTTAAACAGTTTGCAAAATTTCAGATTTTTACAAGTTGTATATTAATAAAACACTCTTGTGTGTCCTCTGGGAGGAAAGTAGAAAAGGAGACTTGGTGGAATGAGGACATGCAGGTGTGTAAACAGGGAAAGAGATTAGCTAAGAAGAAGTGGGACACTGAGGGGACAGAATACAGTAGACAGGAGGACAGGGACATGCAGTGTAAGGTGAAGGTAGAGGTGGTAAAGACCAAACACAGGGTGTATGATGAATTGTATATCAGGTTGGACAGTAAGGAAGGAGAGACTGACTTGTCCAGGTTGGACAGTAAGGAAGGAAAGACTGACATGTCCAGGTTGGACAGTAAGGAAGGAGAGACTGACATGTCTAGGTTGGACAGTAAGGAAGGAGAGACTGACTTGTCCAGGTTGGACAGTAAGGAAGGAGAGACTGACATGTCTAGGTTGGACAGTAAGGAAGGAGAGACTGACATGTCTAGGTTGGACAGTAAGGAAGGAGAGACTGACTTGTCCAGGTTGGACAGTAAGGAAGGAGAGACTGACATGTCTAGGTTGGACAGTAAGGAAGGAGAGACTGACATGTCCAGGTTGGACAGTAAGGAAGGAGAGATTGATCTGTCCAGGTTGGACAGTAGGGAAGGAGAGACTGACATGTCCAGGTTGGACAGTAAGGAAGGAGAGACTGACATGTCTAGGTTGGACAGTAAGGAAGGAGAGACTGACATGTCTAGGTTGGACAGTAAGGAAGGAGAGACTGATCTGTCCAGGTTGGACAGTAAGGAAGGAGAGACTGACATGTCTAGGTTGGACAGTAAGGAAGGAGAGACTGACATGTCCAGGTTGGACAGTAAGGAAGGAGAGACTGACATGTCCAGGTTGGACAGTAAGGAAGGAGAGACTGATCTGTCCAGGTTGGACAGTAAGGAAGGAGAGACTGACATGTCTAGGTTGGACAGTAAGGAAGGAGAGACTGACATGTCCAGGTTGGACAGTAAGGAAGGAGAGACTGACATGTCTAGGTTGGACAGTAAGGAAGGAGAGACTGACATGTCCAGGTTGGACAGTAAGGAAGGAGAGACTGATCTGTCTAGGTTGGACAGTAAGGAAGGAGAGACTGACATGTCTAGGTTGGACAGTAAGGAAGGAGAGACTGACATGTCTAGGTTGGACCGTAAGGAAGGAGAGACTGACATGTCTAGGTTGGACAGTAAGGAAGGAGAGACTGACATGTCCAGGTTGGACAGTAAGGAAGGAGAGACTGACATGTCCAGGTTGGACAGTAAGGAAGGAGAGACAGACATGTCCAGGTTGGACAGTAAGGAAGGAGAGACTGACATGTCCAGGTTGGACAGTGATCAGAAGATGAAAGACTTTGAAGAGTTGATGAATGAGCAACATGAGAGAGAAGAAAGAGTAGAAGAGATAATCATTGTGGACCATTAAGTACCACCAAAGATAAGTAAATATGAAGTTAAGAGGACAGTGAAGAGGATGATGAGTGGACAGACAGCTGGTCCTGATGATACACCTGTACAGGTATGGAAGTGTGAGTGTAAGTGAGAGTAAGAGGATTCCTGAGGAATGGAGGTGAAGTGTGATGCTGCTGATCTTTAAGAACAAGAGAGATGAGCAGAGTTGTAGAAACTACAGAGGAATGAAGCTGATGTGTCCCAATGAATTGTGTCTTTGTAGATCTAGATAAAACTTGAGTGTGGTTTGAAGACTGTTGGGGACGTTATTAAATATTCATATATTCATATATAAGTATTTATCCATTTAGAGGTTCATTACAGTTTTCACGGCTGTGTATTAACAGATGTTAAACATTGCATGTTTATTCAATCATTAAGATGTGAAAGCCGGGTGTGTTTTGACCTGTTTTTTAAAAACTGAATCGAAATCCACCGTTAGGCTGATGGACAGGAAGGATCACTAACAACCATTTTGTAACTAGCACAAAGAATAATGTTGGTTATATTTATAGTATTATTTGTGGCCAGTTAAATACACAAATAAGAGAAAAATAATGAGCAGCGTAGCTAACGAGACAAAACTCACCACTCCAGGCTGATGACCTCTGAATGACCTGGTGATGTCATCATAAATTAAACTCTTACCTCTGAAACTAAAGCAGCATAAAGGACTGTTTTAACAACAGGAACGGAGTACTAACACTCACAGATTCAATACATTAAAGTTTTCTGTTGGTAGAGAGCAGCTTCACTTAGCTAGAAGCTAATTTTTCAGCCGACCGGAAATAGAGGCTTTTAAAAACTTCCTCAACATAATGCAAAATGTATTTATTTTATTTTTTTTGTTTGCTTCGTTTTCTCACCTTAAAAATATTTTCGCAACATGTCCCCTGCGGGGTTCAGTAGTACTCCGTGATCCACCAGATTAGTAAAAAAAGTTAGGAAGCTGCAGATTTCCCAGCATGCAGTGCACGCACTCTTTCTGATATATTGAAAATGAAACTATATTAAATACGGTTTTATTTTCATTTACAGTTAAAGTATACTTTATGTAATGATATACTTTTAAAAAAGTATAATAGTAGGTTATCTCCTGGGACAATAAGTGAATGTCAGGTCTGCTGCCCTTAAGTGGATCTGCATCAGGCTGTGTGAGCAAATAAGTAAATATTAGCACCCTCTTAAGGTGTGGTAAAATTACTGCATGCCCCAACACATGCAGTAAGGCTTATTTCTGCCATTTGTTGGAGAACTGCAGCCAACGATCCCTTAAAAGTAGTGGGGACGGATTAGTCAATTGCAAAAAGTGCTGGGGACATGTCCCCAGCGTCTCCCGTTAAAATGGCGCCTATGTCTAGAAGCATATGACAGGGTGCCGAGAGAGGAACTGTGGTCCTGTATGAGGAAGTATGTTAGAGTGGTGCAGGACATGTATGACAGCTGTAAGGTGGAAGTGAGATGTGCTGTAGGTGAGACAGAGAATGAAAGGACAGGTGGACAAGACAGTGATGAGACCAGCCATGTTGTCTGGTTTGAAGACACTGAGGAAGGGACAGGAGACACAGCTAGAGGGAGCAGAAATGAACACGTTGAGGTTCGTTGGGAGGGACGAGGATGGACAGGATCAGGAATTAGTCCATCAGAGGGACAAGGATGGACAAGATTAGGAAGGAGTCCATCACAGGGATGACATGTTAGATGTTTTGGAGACAGAGAGACCAGACTGAGATGGTTTGGACATGTCCAGAGGAGACACCTGCCAGGGTTAGGGTTAGTTGTTGGAGAACAACCCCTTGCTAATGTAAAGTTGGTTTCCATCATGTCAGGAGTGTGCGTTACCTGGTTCCATGGGTCACTAATGAAAGAACTCATTCTGTCATGACTCAGCTGACTGGGACTTCTTGCAGGCAGAGAAGCAGGATTTCTTCTGTATGGATGAAAAGTTTTCACCTGAGGAGACGAATCTGGGCTGCAGTCTGAGTTGTCCATAAGATGATTATTGGCTTCATCGGTATACAGAATGGAGTTAAAGTTCTGTGGACTTGAGTGGTTCTGTGGTTCTTCTGAATCAACACTCTTCTGGTTGTCTTGACTAAAGGATGGACGTGATACAACACCAAACTTGCGTGAACGTTTGCAGTTTACCGAGCAGTTCAAGGCTTTAGTGCTAGTTCTGTCGAGGCCTTCACTGACACTGCAAGGAGGAAGAGGAGCTTTTCTTTTGACTCGACGCAACAGGATCAGATAAATGCAGCCTGCAGTCCAACACTGGTCCACCAAGTAACTGTAAAAAAGGTACATGATTTAATCTCATTCATAACTCAACACAATCTTTACAGTCTATATAGTATCACCAACACTTCATTTGACAGGTTTTTATTTTCAAACACATGAACTAAAACAATAAATGGAATATTGCTTGTTTGGTTTGGTTCTCTTCGTCTGGGTTTTGTTATGGGATTATTTTGGGGTTGTTATTCCTTCCTGACTCTCCTCTATGTCCACCTTGTCTCCCTCATTCAGCTCTGTTGTTGTGTCTTGTTCTTCATCTGTTTCCTGTCTTTTACTTTGGTAGATTTTGTACTTCCTGTTTCCCTCGTGTTTCCCGGCAGCTTTGCCCTCCTTTGTCCCAGTTGTTTCCTCTTATTAGCTTCCTTGTGTTCTGTTTGTATAAAGACGCTGTTTTCAGTTGGATTATTTGTTGGGTAATTCGTCTTTGTCGTTTTGTTAGCTCTGATGTTCCCTGGTTTGTGTGTGTGCTCCTTCTCTGCTCTCTCCGGTCCTCTTGAGCACTTTGCTTCATGTAAGTTTGTTTTAGTTTGCTGCCCTGTCAGCTTCTTTCTTGGTTATTAATAAAGTTTGTTTCTGTTAGCTCCTGGCTCTCGTCTCCTTGCATTTGGGTCCTGACACTTTACTATAGAGTAAATCATAACAGTGAGTTGTTGAATCAGAATCAGATTTATTGCCAAGTTTTATTTACACAATACAAGGAATTTGTCTTGGATGAAGGAGCAAAGAACAAAGCAATGTAAAAATAACAAAAATAAGAACCAGCAATAGTTATATAACTAAACTCTTCCTGTAATGATGCAAAAGTCAGTGCACTTTTCAAAAAACTGTAAGATGGCCAGCAGCAGAGGGGAGGAACCTGGTCCTGTGGCGGGAGGTCCTGATCCTGTTGGACCAAAGTCTTCTTCCAGAGGAGAGAGTCTGAAAGATTTTTTATCCAGGATTAGAAGAATCATTTCTGCAGGCTTCAGAGTCCTGTAAGTGTACAGGTCCTGGAGTAAAGGTTCTTCACTGACTTACCAACAGAGATCCCAGGTGTTGTTTCTAGTGTAACATTTAATATGGCATTTAGAAAGTTCATGGCTGAGATTTAATTTGTTAAAGTCACCAAGGACAATAACTAAGGAGTCCAGGAATGTCTGCTCCACAGACAGTGTGCGCCTCGTGCATGTTGGCCTGCGATGGTATATAAACACTGACCAGAATGAATGAACGTCTGCAGTTAATGAAAAAAGTTTCCAGAGACGGAGAAAAGTGTTGCTGAATCACTGTCATGTTGTTACACCAGCTCCTCCTCCCTTCGTCTTGCCTGAGAGCTCCGCGTCGTGGTCCACTCTGAGCAGCTGAAAGCCTCTAAGTTGCAGTGCAGCATCCACTGTAGATCCACACAGCCACGTCTCCATGAAGCACAGAACAGAGGATGTGGAGAAGTCTCTGTTTTTTCCCAGCAGTAGCTGAATTTCTTTGAATTTGTTGCACAACAATGCCGGTTAGAAAGAAATACTCCCAGCAGCGGCGTGTGTATACCATGTCTGTAGAGACGCATAGAAAAGTCGAGCCGGCAATTTCACTTTCATCCTGCATTTTACTGCATAAACAAAGGTGTGCTCACCTATGACTACAATGTCTGTTAATTCTGCTGGTTTGACAATGATTAAATGCTGCTTTTCCAAAGACAGAACACGGCGCAGCTCGGTTTACTTTAGCCCCCTGCGGACCATTTTCCACCGCCTTTCTCGGGTCTTTACCGCGTCATTCCATGCCATTCTGTCCCGTTTTTTCAGACCATCTCTTCTTTGGTCCGAAGCCAGCCAAAGCCGGCCAGCACGTCCACCTGTGTACTGATTGGTCCAGTAAATGGATACCAGTGACACGACTACTTACGTAGTGTTAGCCACTGATTGGCCTGACTGTGGTCACATGATGTGATGTCAGGAGTTTGATCTCTCAGCCAGCAACAACGGTGGTTTGTTTACTTTATTCAAGATGTCAGCAATAACTTAAAATCTTAAATGTGACTACTGGACCATGAAGAACGTCAATGATCGGAGTGGCAGACCGCAAACATTGGAAGAGGTACGATGAAATGGAAGCTATTTATGGGGAAAGAACGGGCAAACAGGACAGAGTGGTGTGGTTAGCCTGTTAGCTCTGCCCGGCTTCAGTGTGGGTCGGAGGAGAAGCTCGCCGAGAGACGGACACCGAGCAAGGGAGAGACTGGAGCAACAACACCCGATTATCCTTGATGTCAGACAATGATGAGTCATGATTAATTTTAAGTGCTTTAAATACTTTGATGCAGCAGCTCATGAAAACCTCGTGTAGCGATCTGACTCGATGGCATGTAGTCTCGTTGTTGTTTACTCTGTAGATACGTTAGTTCTGCCAGTTAGCTTTAAGCTAGCTGTGCCGATTAGCTCTGTCGGCAAAGTTTTTTTTTTTGTTCAAGAGAGTCTTGCACACACATGACGGATGCCTCTTTTTTGTCCAGGTAAAAGAAAACGAAACACCGCATACTTGTGGGATTAGAACATTTGTGGGAGACAGAAAAACACTCTGCTGCCCGAGACCAGCCTGGGTCGGTGGACGAGAAGCGGCTCCGACCCCAGAAGACTTTTAAGAGCAGACTTAAGACTCACCTCTTTAAAGAACACTTTCAGTCTTAATGTAGGATTAATTTATGATTTATGATAGCGATTTGAGAATTTATCTCTCACTTAAAAAAAAAAAAAAAAAAAAAATTTTGATACACTTGATGTATCAGCGTCGGAATTAAACTGAACTCCAAACAGGCCGCCTCCTTATATTGTTTCCTTCTCTTTGATTTCTTGCTTGTATGTTCTCTCAATGTAAGTCGCTTTGGATAAAAGCGTCTGCTAAATGACAGTAGTAGTAGTAGTAGTAGTAGTAGAAGACTAAAGCTGGTGCAAAAACATTTCAACGAGTCCTTTCTTTCAGTGTTTTGCTGCCTGCTTCAGGTGGTGGCAAACTGGAAAAAGTAACTGTTGGCCCAAAAGTTGTGATTATGTACATATGTGAATGTTTTGTCTTTCAATAAAAGTGTGCAGAACTAAATGTGTCATTAATCCTCCCATGGAGGTTTTACTTCAAGATGAAAAAGCTGTCTGCATGTTCGCCATAATTCACATCTTTGTGCCTTCACATTAATTAATAGAGGTAATAGTGAATAGGAGCGGAAATGAAAGATTGTGAAGATGCGTATAGCGGTAGCTACACAGTGTTAGCCATTACCATTCATGTTGGTGGATTTGTTTGTTTACTTTCTCTTGTGGCAGTTAATGAATTCACGGATCTTTCACACTACTTGTAAGCTGAGCACACCCATGTCCCCACCCACGTCCCGCATTCGATTTCCTCCGCTCAAGCGAGGCATTCTGCGCTATACAGTACCGCACACAAGTGTGCTGTGCCGATTTCACTGGTGTAAAAGGGGCATTAGAAACCAAAGTCCCAGGAATTTGGTCATTTTTGGTGAGGTCCTATAAAACATATTAAAACAGGAAAAACTAGGTGCAACGGCTTACAAAGGCAGCCATCCACAGTGCCATCTTTGTGCAAAGATTCATATGTTTTATATATGTCTGTTTTGACCTAATAATGGATAGAAAACCTACATTTTACCATCTAATAGCAGCAATCACAATGCTTTTTCAAGACATAGCATTACAATTAGTATTTTGTGGGCTCTAGTATTTGTACCATGATAGCATCGTCCCTCCTTAACACTGACAGACATTCTGTCTTAGCAAAGATGCAAAACTGAACTCTGAACTCTCTTGTGGTTTAGATGAAGGATTTCCAGGTTTTTGCTATGACAGGAAAACAAAATACAGTGAATAATTAACTACTGAATTCTACATGCTGTTTTACCATCTTTTTTATATCATACTGACATGATAAAATACCATAATCATACCTGGCTCCGCTGACATCTACTCCCACCATCAGTTGCCCGTTTACTGACAGCAGCTCATCTCTCAGTTTGATACATTTACAATAGGCTGCAGGACTTTTCTTCTTCACCTCTGTCACCCAGATGCAACCTACATCAATGATAGTACGCCGATCTCTTCTCTTTCTCTGGCCTCTCTTTTTTTGTCCATCAGAATCCCCAAAAACAGGGATATTCCCAAAGCTTAAGCCAAACTTAGCACCGTCACCTTCATCTTTCCTTAAGGAAACAGCGTGAACCTCTACATCTAATATGTCCCTGCAGAAAGAAGGAGCTGATGATGGAGCTGAGTCACTCTCCATAAAGTTGAATTGAATGTATTCCACCAACTTCTGAACTGCAGCAAGACAGAGAGGCATGTTGTCCACATGAATACTGCTCACACAGCTGTTACTGCTCACACTGTCTTCTTTGGCATTGTTGCACTCCTCATTCTGGAGAAAGGAGAAAGACCAGTTAGTAAAGTGATTCACTCATCTAATGACCCCCCCCCCCCCCCCCCCCCCCCCCCCCCCCCCCCCCCCCC
>SSNP01000076.1:35352-45379 GCA_006937955.1 Pachypanchax playfairii | reverse complement strand
CCCCCCCCCCCCCTCCCCTCCCCTTCACACAAATCTGATCCAAAACTGTAATTTGTAATAAATAATTAAAGGTAGAGAAAAAGGATGTGGGTACTGAACTTCAGCTTTTTTGCAACTCAATCCAATCGGGGGATTAGACTGATGGTGCATTCACCAGGGGCAGCTGGCCAATAGATGGCGCTAGGGCGCCGCCCCCCCCTACCAAAAACATAATGTGCCAACAAATAAGAAATACATTTTTTTTCTAAAAATTACATGTATTTAGAGTTAAAAACACTCATACGCACTCATATCAGACATTCATAATCTCCATTTCAACAAGCAAGTTGACTCTGTGGTCAAGGCGAGTTTCTTTCAGCTCTGCCTGTTGGCTAAAGTTATGCCACTTCTCACCCATAGTGACCTGGAAAAAGCAGTTCATGCCTTCATCAGCTCACGTTTGGATTACTGCAACACCCTTTATATTGGTTTGAACCAAACTTCATTGCACCGTCTTCAACTTGTGCAAAATGTGGCGGCCCGGTTCCTCACCAGCACCCATAAACATGAGCACATCACTCCCGTTCTGTACTCTCTACACCGGCTCCCCATTGACTACAGAATCCAATATAAAGTTGTTTTCTGTTCATGGCCTATCACCATTATATCTGTGCAACATGCTCACACCATACCCGCCCTGCAGAGCTTTAGGTTCTGCTAACCAACACCTGCTGGTGGTCCCACGGTCCAGATATAAACAATGGGGTCATCGTACCTTCACTGTGGTCGGACCCAAGTTCTGGAACTCTCTACCTTTTAAACTACGTTCCATCACAACTCTCTCCTTGTTTAAGGCCAGATTGAAACATCACTTGTTTAAATTAGCTTTTCAATGTTGAGGGTCGCGTCACTTGGAAACTGTTTTTAGTTATTTTTGTGAATTTGACTGCCTCTATGTATCACTTGCTTTTTAACCTTCTTTTTGCTGTTCAGCGCTTTGGGCAACCTACGGTTGTTGTAAAGCGCTTTTATAATTAAAATGTGATTGATTGATTGATTGATTGATTGATTGGTTGGTTGGTTGGTTGATTGATTGATTGATTGATTGATTGATTGATTGATTGATTGGTTGGTTGGTTGGTTGGTTGGTTGGTTGGTTGGTTGATTGATTGATTGATTGATTGATTGATTGATTGATTGATTGATTGATTGATTGATTGATTGATTGATTGATTGATTGATTGATTGATTGATGCTAACTTGTTTTTTGTTTTCTGTGACTACTTCTTAAACAAGCAGCTCTGATCCTGGATGGTTACAGGAGTGAGGAGGGAAAATATAAAGAAGAGAACACCAGGAGACACGTGGATAACAGAAGTAAGAACAATGTTTTCTTTTTGTTTTCTGGTAGAATAAAAGTGAACAGAAGGGAAACTTGTTAAACCCTGTGATAGAGAAGTCTGTAAAGAAAAACAAGTTGTTAGGAAGTTTAATATTATAACTAGTAGATGGCTGTAAGTTTATTATAATATAAAACCAGTTTTCCAGGTGTGTGACACCGTCCTGCTGCACATTGAGGAGTGTTTTGTCTTCACTCAGCATCTCGTCAGTGTGACCTGCTGCATGGAGAACTGTCTCTACAGCACAGTGGGACGTTTCCTGAGACACACTGGACACAACTGTGGAGGTTTATCCATCCATCCATTTTCTAAATCTGCTTCTTCCTTTTCAGGGTCGCAGGGGGCTGGTGCCGATCTCCATACATCCGATCTTTGGGCGAGAGGCGGGGTACACCCTGGACAGGTCGCCAGTCCATCACAGGACTGACAAACAACCATTAATTGGCAACTCTAAACAATTTAGAGTTGCCAATTAACATCTTGCATGTTTTTGGCCTGTGGGAGGAAGCTGGAGTCCCCGGAGAAAACCCACACATGCACGCGGAGAACATGCAAACTCCATGCAGAAAGGCCCCAGCCTGGATCTGAACCCAGGACCTTCTCGCTTCAAGGGAACAGCTCTACCAACTGCTCCGAGGTTTATCCAGTGCTGGACAATTAAAATGACCAAACATATTGTGACTAAACACATTGTGTTAAATATTACTTAAAATACAACATTTAATGTTTGGCTGACTAGATTAACCTGTTCTAGTGATTTTTTTAATTTTACGATGTAATAGGGTGAACATATTATGGTTTTAAAAAAGTAGGACACCTGAATTGAGAGCAAAACCACAAAAGCATTGTATTTTTTTATGTAACATTACATTTGAATTGTAATAGGTTGCATTAACACTCTTTAGTGCAAAAAAGCCATGAAACAGACTAACAATAATAATAAATGCTTTTGTACCTATTTCCAAAAGCAGGTCATTCCTCAAAAACCACAAATAATATTGATAACAATGTTAATCTTCAAAATAACATACATTAAGGTGTACGGTAAGGTGTTTGGCTGAAGCTAGATGGTTTTCTAAATCGCCAGCACCTTTGTTGAACACTGACACGTAAGTGCCAGCTTTACATGTCATGCATTCTGCCTCAGATGGATGATGACCAGAACGAAAACTGATAGTTTGCGGAGGAGCTAAAAAAAATTTGCTCCTCTGCAAACTTACATTTGTGTTTCGGCATGTTTGAGATCAGGCGACATCCTTCCCTCGCTGCCAACTACTGTTATCATTTCTTATCATGTGCCTGCTTACGCATATTGACATTGTGTCTGAACAGTGATAGAGTGAATGACATGCAAAGAAGGAGAAACCTAACGCCAGTGTAACCCCTGTGATTTGATTGGACAGGGTTTACTATCCAGATGTCAGAATCAAGGTTGTGTTGACACTGTAAGTTATTGTTGACTCAGTCTAGTTCGAATAACTCCTTTTTCAATTTTTTTTGTATCAGGGAACACTTTAAGTAGAATAAGTTCATGTTCATGCAATAGTTACGCTGTTAGATTTATATAATCCAAAAACCAGAGGTATATTGAATGTATCGGTAAAGTGGGAAATGTCCGAGGCTACCTGAACGCACCCTCTGAGGCTGCGGTGTGTTAGCTAGAAAAAACGGAGGGAAAAACAGGGGAGAGAGACGCCATGCGGGAAGAAGCACGAAGTTCAAGTTACTGAAGAAATACTTATGGAAGCAAGTACTGAGCTGCTGTTGCAGCGAACATCCAAACAGGTGAGAATTCTGATTGTAGTGGAAGCAGGTGAAGCTACTGCTGCTGTGAGTTCCAGGCGAGCATCGAGTTGGAAGAGAAATGCGGTCGACATGTTTCTGAACCCCTTTGAGCTATTCTGGTGAGTTGCTAAATTAGCTCAGTTAGCACAATTACTACGGTTTTAGATGAATAAAAAAAACAAACCAGTCAGAATAGTTGTGGATGTGTAATGATGCTTAAAGATATTTTGGCACATTGTAAAAATGTATTTTTTTTTCTGGAGATTTGCAACCATAGCTGTAAATGGAGTTTTTTCCTTTGAGTTCGAAGCTCAGCACAAGGTCTGCCATCCAGCTATGTGCATTAGCGTGGGTTTTCTACATTCCTGATGCTGTAGAATTATATTATTGTACATGTAATGTTAGATTTCAGTGTACCATGTTCAAGCTGCTGTTATAAATATTTTTTTAATGATCAAATTCGGGTAAATGGTTAATAGAATTATTATGATACTGCATGTTGCTGTGCAGACTGTTTTTTTCCTGGAGGAACCACTTCACTGGTGCCACCGGAGGGACGGGCTCGGGACTTCATTGCTGCTGTGGACACTGTATTGGGTCCAGACATCTGTGAAACGGTTGCTGTTCCAGGACGGTGAGGGAGAAAAAGGATTTAACAAAGCCCACCTGGGAACCATTTTGCATTTTTTCCACTTCCCATTTTTTTTCCTAGTTTTTTGGTGGAATTTCCCTATTTTTATTTTATTTTATTTTTTTGTTGTTGTGGCTAAGAAAAGAAAGACTGCAAATCGCACAACTGACATTGAAACCGAACTGAAATTAAAGTGGTACCACGTTTACATTTAATTTTCCCCCTGCTGCAGCAGAGTAACTCATTTATTTCCCCCCTTACTAAAAGAAAAAAAAAAAAAAAACAAGTGATTCTACAGGAAAATTAGTGGGGCAAATTTGAGTTGATCCTTTTGTAATGAAGTTTTTCCTTATTTTACAAGTGTCTAATCGAATACAGTGAGTGGAACTGTATATATGATTGTTTGAATACAATTTTCTGATTATAATCTTGTGTGTTGTGTGGATTGGAGATCGTGTCTGCTCTATTACAGAGTTTGCTACAACCAGTCACCTTATTGAGCCTAAGAGGTTGTTGGTTGAAAGTATGAACTTGATAGTTATCCTGTGTGCTCCAGTTAATAGACTTGATTTTAGAAATTAAAGGTATTGCCTTCAGAGCAACAGTATAGACTTTTTTTTTCTAGAGCGAAGCACATCACTAAAGAATCAAATTGGTTACACCAGCTTCTGAGGGTTAGACTAAAACCCCGGACATTTCGGAGAAATTTTGAAAGTCAGCACCGGACTCATTTTTACAAATTGACAGTCATTTAATTTGTTTTATGCAGCCCCACACAAAAAATATTTCACCAGCCGCCACTGGTGTTCCCACCGAACATGTTTGAAGCGACCAATAAGCGCTGTTCACGCATGGCTGGTCGCGTGAACATTTGCATCTAGAAGTGTTTCCAACACTTCAAAATATAAAATTTTGACCTGTGTGACGCAGAAAAACACAACTTGTGGGAGGGAGTAGTGCCAGAGAGTATTTTTGCATGAAGGCAGCTGTCAATCAAGCATTTGAAGAGAGTCTCCCTTCTCTATGTATTGTGAAGAGCAGAGCAGCGGGACAGTATGTGGGCTTGCTGGCTTTTGCGTGGCTGCTGAGTTAGTCAAAACTTTCAAAAGCAAAATGAACTTACCAGCTGGCCTGATCACGTCACTTATATTCCTCCAAGCTAGGTCCTTTTTATTCCTGTCTCTGTATAGAAAACAGACCGTATAGCTCCGGGTGATAATCCACAGCTTTTAGCAATCATTCCTCCATGTTGAATGAAGAATGAAGGGCTTTGGCTGGACCTGCCCCTGTGAACTGGGTCAGAGCATGATGTCACCAGGCTCCTTATTGGAGTTGAGATTTCTCCAACTTCAGCGTCAGGTGCAACTCGCATGACTGCACAAAATGCACCACATCAAATGCAGGGCATATTTTGAGTCGTGCGTCAAACGCCTCATTTGCGCGAATCACGCAGAAAAGCGTTTTCGCACGCAAATCTGCTTCTGAAGCATTGCGGGATCCCCGGTCGCGTGTCTTCGCGCTTCTACATTGACTTAACATGTAAACCTGATGCTCTGGTCACTTCAAACGAGTTTGGCGTGAATGCACCGTAAATCTGTTCCTGTCTAAGAAACCAGCTGATTGGGTTGAATCATCAATTCAATACAATCCTCCATCCTGAGCAGCAGAACAGGAGAACATTGAAAGGAACAACTTAAAACTAAATCCTAAGTTGAGGTAGGGCTGGGCAATATGGCTTATGGCCGATTTCGTTTTTTCAAATTCAATATCCGATTTTTTCCGATTTCCCCCTACTTATTAAGGAAAGCAACAAGTATAAACAACAGACAACTTAAAGCGACCGCTTCAGTGATTGTTCTCCACCGTACCTTTTTCCTGTTTTTTGCGGTGCCTTGTACAAAGGATTCAGCTACAGTTAGCTGTTTTTAGCTAGGGATTGTTGGTCACTGCGGTGTTTGTTCGTCTCAGAGAGACGGTGTTTTTCATGTCCAGCTGGATGTCTCTGTTTCAGGTGTTGAAATGAGTTTGTGGTGCTGCTGCCTTTGACTGTGATGGACTTTAGGTAAATGTTGCAGCGTGGGGTCTTGTGCTGCACGTCTGTCACAGCAAACCATGTGAAACTAATGCTACAGAAACTCTGGAGAGCCAAAAAGCGCCACTACGTAAAATCTCCATTTATTTATTTTTAAATCACCCGCAACAAAAAATTTGAATTCGTTTAACCGATTTTTCGCCCAGGCCTAAGTTGAGGGGTTCATAAATTTTGTCCAATTCAGTTTTAATAATTTGTTTTAAAAACATTATTTTGAACCACAATAAAAAATAATTTTTGATATTCATCAGCTTATTTTTGGTAGAATATGTATTTGTTATTTACTTTTGTCAGTTTCAAGTTATTTCATTGACCACAGTTTTTCTTTCCTTTTCTTTGTCCACATCTGTATATTAAGATTAATGTATATTCATAAACCAATCAGTGAAAATGTAAAGGAAGGAAAATACAACACAAATCAAACTTTTCCATAAAAACACAGATAGCTCGTTCAAAAGAACTACAAAATCAGAAAATTGTTTCATGCCAAAGAAGAAACAGACCTAACAGTGAAGAGAGGGTTGGAATGAGATTCAAGTACCTTGCAGCCCAAACAGACTTCTTTGAGGTTGTCATTGTGCTGTGATCTAGTGGCCTGAGCCTTGTGCCAGTCCTTCAGCAGCAGGAGGATGCTGAGGGAGTTATCCTTAGTGATGGGCATCCTAGCATTTTGTGAAGGCTGAAGATCACTCACTAACAGCCATCCCGACCGTTCCAAGAATGAAGATGGGCAAAAGAACAAGTAGGGGTTGACTTTCCAAAATACTTTTCTGGAGGCTGAATGGAAACTCTGCAAACTCAGCTGACAGTTTCCAAATGAGTAGGAAAAAACTCAAACAGCTTGATACAACCTGTGTTCTGGTGTCCACAGGATCCTAAAGAAAATACACAAAATACATGTTACTTTGTTGGAGAAAATAAAAGAGAATGTGAAAATTAATTTATCCCAATTCAACTTTATTCATAAAGAACTTAAACACTTCCAGCACCAGATCAAAGTACTGTGTAGTGAATAAATTGAATAGGACAAAAACACATTCACATACATAAGACATAAAAGGACACAATAACAATAAATACAGCCCTATATGAAAAACACACAGCATAAAATAAAATAATAACCCTTCAAGTGAAATTCAAGTCCATAAATTCCAAATACAACAAAAGTTTGTAATAACTCTGAACAACAAGATCACTTCGCAGCTGCTCCAGAGACACTGATTCTTCCTTCTGCCTTCACCGTCTGTCTCGTCTTGACTGCCTGGCTCCTCCTCAACTCCACATGCTTTTATAACAGGGTAAGAAAGAACGATCTCACCCAGAGAAGTGCATCACTGCCCCCTCCTGGATCATATGACTTAGTACAGCATATAATGAGTTCATATTCAGCGAGCAGCTGCCCAAGAATGTTTTTTTGGATTTAAGCCAATAAAATCTGTAGAGACATCAAGACGTCTATAGCACGGCTGCAAAATGCTGAGATTTTTTATTTTTTTTGCTGCTTCCAGAAGCAGGAGCATTAGCGTCTCTGTTGTTTTACATGAACACAGTGGCAGGCAGCAAGGAGGCGGGGCATAAGGACATAATTACTCCTCTTTAGTTTTTAGAAAGGGGAAGTTAGAGCAGCGCTGGTACGACTCACCACTCTAAACTATGCAAAAAGCTGCGGATGTGTGAGTTCTGTTGCAAATGTGCGTGACACGTGTATCTGACAACATGATGCAGCAGTTCCAATCAGTCAGTGTAGAAAAGCAGAGAATACCGAACCCACTGCGTAACATCCCTCCTTCCTGCAGGTAGAACTTAGACAGGTAAAATGTGCGTGTGTGTGTCAGAGCAGACCTGCCAGGTTTTGGTAAATGCAAACCGTTACATGTCACGTTATTTTCACTGTGTAAACATTTGAAGTGAAGAAGAAAAACAAAAGATTTGCAAGGTGTTTTTTCTTAGCAAACAAGTTCCACTAATGAACTCAATACATGGTGAAAGAGAAAAAAGACGCAGTGGTGCGTCTCTCTCACTGTCTCTCTCTCTCTCTCTCTGTGTGTGTTTGTTGCCACAAAATTCTATGTTATTAACCATAAAATGTCAAACTGACAATGTAAAAGGTTTAAAAATCACCATTTGCATAAAACACTGACATGTTTTATACTGAGACTGTTGATAGTAACTGACGGTGTTCTTGGTCCAGATCAGACTGTTTACTCAGTCCAGTCAGAATAAATCTGTGTTATTACTGGTCAAATCAGTAATATATCCATTGCTGATAGAATAGGCTTGTATATAACATGTATAATGTGATTATTTAAACAGTTTAAACATGTAGCCAATAAATCTTTTGCAGCAAGTCTATGTTTTCTTTTTTTTAAGTGTTGTGATAGAAAATACAGGATTTATTGTTTTTTATAACCAATTTCCAGCCAGTGAACTGGGAAATTAGTGCATGCAAAGCAATGGGGTGCAAAAGTATTAAAAAAAAAAGTCTTACAACAAAAGTGACCCCTGCATCATCGAGGTGAAACATCTCTGTGCAGCCAGAAAGGAGACCATAATTCAGGACTTTTATCTCAAACTGGATGAACACACTGGCTTACTGAAAATAAAATAGACCTACAACTACTGGCATCAGATTCAGGGCAACCTGTACCTGACAGGAGCTGTCACATGTCACCTGGTGTTGTAGTCTTGTAATCCTGCTCAGTCGTAAACATCCAGCTTGGACAAACAACATTACTGTTTTAGAAACATTTTATATGGATTTTTCTTACCCCATAATCTCTCAGATATTAAATAATTAACCCAGCATTCTTTACATGTTCAAATTTGACTTGTTTGTAAGATACATCCACATCTGTGCTTTGATATCAGTGAAAATGCTGTTTGAGTTTTGTTGTCTTATTTATTTTACAAAAAAAGGAAGTAACAAGATGAAACATGAAATCCAAATAAATTAAGTGGGAACAACAGAATCTGTTTGAAGACTTGTTTTATTAGCTAGTTCAGCTTCACCTGCATCAGGCTGTCAAATTAATATCTAAAAATGTCAAATTATTCATTTACAGTGGCGTGAAAAACTCTTTGCCTCCTTCCTGATTTCTTATTCTTTTGCATGTTTGTCACACAAAATGTTTCTGATCATCAAACACATTTAACCATTAGACAAAGATACAAAATGCAGTTTTTAAATGATGGCTTTTATTATTTAGGGAGAAAAAAATAATGACTTGGATCTTGTAAAGAATGACTTTGTTTTTGTAAATTATTCAATCTCATAAATCATAATTATTTTAATATCCTACATTATAACTGTAATTCTTGTAAATTACATTATTTTTGTACATGAGTTTAATTTCATAAAATTACTTTACATAAACACCTAGCTACTTTATTTTCAATAATAATGAACTTAAATAACAGATTTAAACACATAATTACATTAAACTAGTAAATGACGACTTTATTCATGTAAATATTGACTTTGATCGCATTTATTACAGGCTAACGTTTAGTGCTAACACTGGCAGTAATCCACACTTAAACATATTTTTCATGTTTAGTGGTCCAGCTTACCGTTTTTAAGCCAATTTTAAGCCATCTCCTCTTCTTGTTATTGTCCAGAGGAAAGGGGTAGTAAGATATCGTCTTATCACTGCTGTTAACAACACAAGACTGCTGCTACCATGATTTGGTTTGGACAAAGAAGTGACGTTTTCAGCTATGATGATGTAGCTACTAGCCATCTCCAAAGTGTCAGCTGCACTCAGTGATCTGTTTCTGACTGAAAGTAGCTGAAGTTCCCCCAAAAAGTCACTAGATGTCGCCAGATGGCGTCACGAACTAATTTGCATATCAATGACATCATCAGTCTTGTAGCGTAAAACAAATAAACCAGCGTGTTTAGAATAAGGTCAAAATAAAAACCCTATAGAACACAAAAGAGCAGCCTTTAAAAGATCAAGGAAGGATGGCAAAAAAAGGAATATTTTTATTTTGTCTGAAGTTTACTATTGAGAGAATGGAACTCTTAAACAGAAAATGTTTATATTGATCGGAACGTTTGTATGATTGAATTAAAATGACTTCTCTTGTAGTTCTCAAGTGCCTTGAAATGACATCTGTTGTGATTCAGTGGTATATATT
>SSNP01000076.1:0-34879 GCA_006937955.1 Pachypanchax playfairii | reverse complement strand
TCTCGTCAGTGTGACCTGCTGCATGGAGAACTGTTTCTACAGCACAGTGGGACGTTTCCTGAGACACACTGGACACAACCAGTGTTGCCAACTGTTTCTGACTGAAAGTAGCTGAAGTTCCCCCAAAGGTCGCTAGATGTTGCCAGATGACATCACAGACCAATTTGCATATCAATGACATCATCACGGTAGCGTTAGCGTCATCAGTCTTGTCGCGTAAAACAAATAAACCAGCGTGTTTAGAATAAGGTCAAAATAAAAACCCTATAGAACACAAAAGAGCAGCCTTTAAAAGATCAAGGAAGGATGGCAAAAAAAGGAATATTTTTATTTTGTCTGAAGTTTACTATTGAGAGAATGGAACTCTTAAACAGAAAATGTTTATATTGATCGGAACGTTTGTATGATTGAATTAAAATGACTTCTCTTGTAGTTCTCAAGTGCCTTGAAATGACATCTGTTGTGATTCAGTGGTATATATTCCCCTAATAGATAATATATTTTTATAATAAAGTTTTAAATATGCTACGTTACTGAACTCATCATATAGTTCCAATGTTCCTTGAATGCATTCACCATCAAGGTTCAACAACAAAAACAGCATTTACATCAGCGTCGTGCATGTCTGGCTTTGCATGGTGACACTTCCAAATATTCTCCCTGTTAAAGTTTGAGTGTCTTGAAGTCACGTGTGATCAATGCGCTGCTGTGATTGGTTGAGGGAATCAGTTGCTTGATGTGATTGGCTGCCAGTGGCTGTAAGACATGACTTTCCTCTCCAGCTGCTGGCAGGACGATCTGGTCGCTCCACATGCATCTCTAATCTGCAGGTATAAAGTCGGCAACAGAGTTCTAGTGAAAGTAGCTGAGGGAGGTCAGAAATGTCGCCAGATTTGTCGCTAGGCGCTTTTTGAAAAAGAAGTCATTAAGGGGGTCTAAAAAGTCGTTAGAAATGGCGACAAAGTCGCTAAGTTGGCAACACTGGCTGCACTGTATGATTCTCTTTTTAATGAAAAACGTTCTTGTTAAAACGAGTTTCTTATTATAATTAGATAATGCTCCTGAATCTATTTCTCAGCTATGCCAGTATAACGTTTCTGTACCTTTTAACCCCATGTCCAGTGATTCATTGAAGTTGTAATAAACAAAGATAACATCCAAATAATTAAAAGAAACCCGCCCATCCTGACCCAGGTTCTGGTTCTGGTTCTGGTTCTGCTAGAGGTTTCTTCCTGTTAAAAGGGAGTTGTTTTTTTCCACTGTTGCCAATCCTGCTGCTCAGGATGGGGGATTGCGCTGAATTGATGATTCAACTAAATCTGCTGGTTCCTTGGTTTTATGTTTTACTAACTGACTTGGTATTTCTGTTAAGTGCTTTGAAATTACATTGTTATCAACTGGCACTTTTTTTTGTACATCAAAATGAATTGAATTGAGTTTTAAGGATAATACTATGTTAATGCTGCTAAGCCCCCTTTGAGTTTGCAAAGCTGTGACACACTGAGCAAAAGTGCAGATGGTCACATAACTGGGCTTGTTTCATTGGTTTGTGGGTGAATGACCATAAGAGATTTAAAAAGGAATTGTCTCTAAAGCCATATGTGGGTCCATAATGTGAACATGGCTAAGGAGTTGTGATAGCCCAGTCAATGTCCAAATGATTGAAATGCTGTGACAGAGGCTAAAGAGTTCAACTTAAATTAAATTGTATATATATTTTAAAGGGGAGTGGGACAGAAAAAGAAACGTATTTGTCTTTCTGTATGACCTTAACTTATGGCTTCTTAACATGGTTTTATAAACTACTGAATCAAATACTAAAGTGTTTCATATTAAAAACTGTTTTTAATAAACAATGACACTGTTTATTATGCCAGTATGAAAGTAGATTCAGATATAATGTTTTTCTTTTATAATTATTCATATGTATATATTTTCCAGTGTAGCAAGAATTTGTTTATTCTTTGTTTCCCTAATACTGACTGACCTAGATGCCTCCCCTTTATCCTCCCCCTCTACCCTGCTCTACTCTGAGGTGCCATATGGCCAAAGATTAGGAAAAGCCCCATTTCAGTTCATGTGGGATGTTACAATAAAAAAGAATAAAGAAGGACATTCCAGCAATATAGGGGCATCTCTGTGTGGTGTTAGCATGCTGTCCCTGTACATGTGTGGGTTTCCTCCAACACACCAAAAACATACATTTTAGGTTAACTATGGATTCTAATTTAAACTTTCAAAGCTAATTTATTGTGTATTGCACTTGAAATACTTTTGAAGCGTAATAAAGAGAGTGAACTCTTCAGTGTATTATCCAATTATAACACAACTGTAGAAAATCACTACAATGTCATGGTCATGGGTCATTTTAATGTTTGCTTCAAATGTATTATAATAGTTGGTCTAAAACCCACAGCAAACATTTTCCAGCTGTAAACAAACAAACAGCTGGTCTGTCTGATTTTAATCCATGGCAATTTGTGCTGAAGAAAAAAAATCAAAATAAAGCGAGTCAAGAAATGACACAATGAAAAACTACAGCAGTTCACAGCGCAACTGAAACAAAAAAAGTATAAGAAAGTCAACTCACGAGATAACGTGATGTGGCCAGGCAGCAGCTTCTCCTTCTGTTGATTTGTGACAGGCTGCTTTACGGCACCTGGTTGCTTTACGGCACCTGGCTGCTTTACGGCACCTGGCTGCTTTACGGCACCTGGCTGCTTTACGGCACCTGGTTGCTTTAAGGCACCTGGTTGCTTTACGGCACCTGGTTGCTTTACGGCACCTGGCTGCTTTACGGCACCTGGCTGCTTTATGGCGTGTTGATGTACTCGGAAGAAGGTTGCGTATATGTGAGACTCCAAAGTACTGATACCATGGGAACATAATATCAAAATTTTATACCAGTTTTAATATCAATTAAAATCTAGGCGATTATTTTGACAACCCTACTCAGAAGTAATGTATAATAATATAAACGTGTAACAGCAGCAGCACCCAGTGCTTAATATACTCCATACAGTGGAAATATTAAATTATGGTATCAACAAAAGAGGCTGCACTGAGTGTAGGAATGTTAACACTAAACTGTTTGCACTCATTTGCATATACAGTGGTCAACGGTTATAAGCACAACCTCGGTGCCCAGACGTTTTGTGCATATAAGCGTTGTGTGCATATATCTGTCGGTAGTCATTTGGACTGTAAACACGGGTATCAGTGTTAGGTATTGATAACAGATAATCAGAAATGATGTAATAATGCAGAGATGAATTACTATGTTAAAGGCTGAGCTGTAGTCAATAAATAGCATCCTGACATAGCTCTCCTTTTTCTCCAGGTGGTTCAGGGCAGCATGGAGTGCGGTGGTTATTGCATCCTCAGTGGATCTGTTTGGCCGGTATGCAAACTGGTGCGGGTCAAGCGTGGGAAGAAGGCAAGCTTTGATGTGTCTCAGCACCAGTTTCTCAAAGCACTTAGTGATGACCGGTGTGAGAGCAACTGGGCGAAAGTCGTTGGGGGTGGCTGTAGGTGACTTCTTGGGGACTGGAATGATGGTAGTTGATCTTAAGCAGGCTGGGATGGTGGCTTGTTCCAGTGACAAATTGAAGATGTCAGTGATGACTGGAGCTAGCTGGTCAGCGCATGCCTTGAGTACACTCCCTGGTACTCCATCAGGTCCTGTGGTCTTCCTGGGGTTGATGGCGCGGAGCACGCGTCTCACGTCCTCCAGTTCCACAGTGAGTGGGGGGTGTCTGAGGTTGGTGTGGGTTGTGGTGGGGGTCGGAGTGGTGTGGCTGGCTTCTGAGACCCCAGGCATCGCTACAGAGCCCTTGTAGTTGGTAAAAGACTGTATACTCTTCCACACCTGTCGGGGGTTGTTGAACTGCCCTTCTATCTTCTCCTTGTAGTCTGCTTTAGCAGTCTTGATGCCTTTCCTCAGGTTGGCTTGAGCTGCACTGTAGAGCACTCTGTCACCAGATCTGAAGGCTGCATCACGGTCCCGGAGGAGCGAGCGGATCTGGCTGGTCATCCACGGCTTCTGGTTCGGGTACACCTGGATAGTCTTTTCCACAGTGACTATCCCCATGCAGTACTTGATGTAGGATAGTACAGTGTCTGTGAATGTAGCCAGGTCCTTGTTGGAGATTTTAAGGTTTTACGATGTTGGTAAAAGGTCACAGGTCATGCTGCAGGATTGAGTGAACTGAAAGAGTCCTGGCCTGAAAAAACACTTTTGTGTTTGTCTTGGAAACCAGTTGGTTTACGACCTGTGACTGTTGTCCATCCACATGTGTTTGTTTACTACACTCTGACTTCATTATCTGACCCACACTTGTTTCCCTCCCTTGCTTCATCCAGATGGGAGGTGTCTGTGTGAATAAAAAGGCAATGCAGAGGTGAACACATCAGAATCTTCTCAACACCCTGGTTGGGGCATTCTCCTTTGCAAAGCTCATTAAACCATCCTCTGTGTCTGACTGATGGTCTTTTTGATAGTTATTTAACTTAGGGGTATTAAAATATCCTGACAGTCCTCATACTGGAATGTCTCCCTCTGTGTCTGTTCAAAACAGTCCTGGATTCGGGGGAGGGCATCGTCAGGCCAGGTGATGATGGTCTGTCGTTGGGGCTTTGTTTGTCGGCTAAGGGGGGTGTATGCAGGGGCCAGGAAGATAGAGAGGTGGTCTGACCAGCCCAGGTGGGGGAGGGGTATGGCTTTGTAAGCATACTTGAGGTTAGAATAAACATGGTCCAAAGTTTAACCTTCCCTGGTTAATCATTTCACGTGCTGATGAAATTTTGGTAAAACAGTCCTGAGGTCTGCCTTATGGAAATCACCTGCGATGATGTGCGCACTGTTAGGGTAGGCACGCTGGTGACTGTTAATGGCGTCAAGCAGCAGAGAGAGAGCGGTGCTTACATTAGCGCCCGGTGGTATGTAAACGGCGGTGACAACAACAGCAGTTAGTTCTCTGGGTAGGAAGAAGGGTCTGCATCTCACCGACATGAATTCTAGGTCCGGAGAACAATGTCTGCCCAATACAGTACTATTGTTACACCAACCTTCATTCACATAGATGCAAAGTCCGCCACCTCTTTTTTTCCTGGAGTCGCTAGTTCTGTCGGCTCTGTGTAGCGTGCGGCCTGCTAGCTGCACGGTAGCGTCGGGTATTAGCGGATGAAGCCAGGTCTCTGTGATGATTAATGTACAGCATTCATGAACGTAGCGATTTCCAGCCAGCTGTAATTCCAAACCGTCCGTCTTGTTTACCATGGATCTGGCGTTGGAGAGGTAGACACTTGGTAGAGGAGGTTTAAGTGGCTGTTTCCTCAGCCTGGTCAGGCCAGCTCTACAGCCGCGCTTTTGCTTCCTCTCACAACACCGCCTTCTCCGCCTTCCAGACCCGATGACAATCCACAGAGACCCCGCTGGTCTCGCAATCTCATCCGGAATGTTGTGGGTGTGATAAAAGTCACTGTAAACAATCATTTTCTGTTGAAAACCGGAGAGCTCGAAGCCACTGCAACCCATCTTGAACATGACATTTGGGAGTATTTTGGCTTTCAGCCAAATGAAAAGGGGGAACCAGACAATTTAAATGAGGCAATCTGTAAAATCTATGGAAACACAACAAATTTAAGGGCTCACCTAGCTAGCTACCATCCAGCCCTTAAGGCGCGTCTGCCGCCGCCACTTCCTGCTACACAGAGTTGTGGGGCATCTCATGCCGGTGCCAGCCAACAGCTTGGAGTCTGCGAAGCCTTTGCTTGAGTTGGCAAGTACAGCAGAGACAGTGACAGACATAAACGCCTGACAGACACTGTTACACGGTATCTGGTTGAGGAGATGGTGCCGTTTTCCACTGTGGAGAAACCAGCATTCAAGTCACTTCTCCAGAAATTTGACAAGCAATACGAGTTGCCAGGGAAAACCTACTTCTCAGAAACTGCTGTGCTGAAAATGTACAATACAGTTAGAGCATCGGTTCAGAGTGAGCTCAAAAGTGTGGACTTTTTCTCTGCCACCACAGACATGTGGTCAAGTGGGAATATGCCCCGTATACATAAGTCTAACTGTACATAACCTGACCACAGACTGGACTCTTAAATCACGCTGCCTCGAAACAGTGTTTATGCCCCAGAATCACATTTGTGACAACATCACATATGCTCTTTGCAGTACATTTGATGAGTGATCCCCAGATGAGAAGCTGGCATGCATAACGATAGATAATGGGGCAAACATCACCGCAGCAGTGAGAAAATTGAATAATTTTCACCTGGCAGTGACAAATGCAATGAAAAGCGTTAAAGATCGCACATCCCGAGCAATGGGTCTGTGCTACACCTTAGTGGGTGCATTCTCTCACAGCTGGCTGAAGAGGAGGGATCTGGCGAAAGCGCAAGCAGAGCTCCAAATCCCACAGCACGCGCTCATAATGGTAAACTAGCTTTCAGAAGTTATATTTATGATCTAATTGTAACCCACTGTAATTCCACTTACAAACTAACTCCACTGGGCTTATAGGCCCAATAAGTCTACTAGAAATATGAATACTGTGAATATGATTTTTTTTAATATTGCCCGAAATTCCAGCCTTAAATAGCAGTTGCGAGCTTTTTGTGATGCTTAAAAATATTTTTTTTAGAAAGAAATACACTGAAACAAAAAATAATGTCAAATAGGCCTATTTGTTTTTAATTTAAAAATAACAAGCAGGTGTAATTTCAGTTTAATAATCATACGCCATTACTCCATCAGTCCAGGACTGTCCAATAAGATGGGGCTCCAAACAGAAAATGGTGGACCGAGTCTTGGAGCAAATCCCCGCTATAAAAAGGGTTTTGGATGATCGGCAGCATCAGCATCTCATTCCCAGCTGGCACGACATTGCAGCTTTAGAGTCGGTGAACGCAGCGTTAAAGGCAGCGGCAGAATTTACGGATCTGCTGTCTGGCGAGAACTATGTCCATTACACCTGTCCTGAAGAAGTTTTAAAACCATCAGATGAAGACACCACTCTGACCTCAGACATCAAGCAGAAGATGTGCAGTGTTCTTGAGAAGTACAGATCAGCTGCTCTACAAAAAACTTTGGCAAGGTCCTGCTTGCTGGACCCAAGACATCGGGGCAACAATTCTGATGATGATGATGGGGAGGCAAAATGTCCACTGATCGAGGAGACATTACACATGGAAGATGGACGGAGCGGTGCCAGTGTGTCAACTGCTGCCCAGCAAGAGTCCTTGGTGCAAACAGCGCTGCCACCAGCGGCAAAAAAGAAAATACTCGGAGACCTGCTGAAGTCACGCACAAGCAAGTCTGCAACCGTCCCAAAAAGAGTTAGAGTCGAGCTGGAGCCCACTCGCTAACCCCTGACAATCCCCTGGCATGGTGGCGCAACAACCAGGAGAGATTTCCTTTGCTCTCCACAATACATCTATTTGCGCAAGTGCACCATCCGAGAGGGTTTTCAGTCTCACTGGAAATGTTATCACCCCTCTTAGATCCTCTCTCAAACCACATAAGGTTAACATGCTGGTTTTCCTTGCTCATAACAAGGACATGACTGAGCTATAAATCACTGTCATTTGTGTGTGTGAAAATGAAATGATAGTGCCCGGTACATCTCATTTTGTATACTTAATTTAAAACAACAAAAACAAACGGACCCCTGTTTTTTTTTTTATTTCAGTTAGATGCTGCAACCAAGTTTGCATTTAAAAGTTAAGAATTCTCCTGAATTTTGTTTTTGTTAAGTAATCAGTCAGAAACAAGTGTATCTTGCATCTGTCCAGTTACTGCACTCAATGAAGTGTTATAAAATTACCATGACTTTTTTTATAACCTTTTGTTGAGTCTTGGGTTTTTAGTTCCATTTAGAACGTTTTTCCTCCTCGTTTATTCTATCTGTGGTTTTGTTTTTCTCCCCTGGGGTTAGTTAAAGAGGCTATTTCACAGGAATTACATGACTTTGTGGTTATTTCTGAAGTATTGACCTATAATATGAAACATTTTATATCTAAAAAACGTTAGGAAACACTGATTAACAGACCTTTCAATCTCTCTGCGTCAAGACTCGGCTAGCTTCGGGCAGCAACTGATTAATATTCATTATTGGAATTTGCTGGACTCTTATTGACTAACAAACTAGCCTATGACTAGTCTATTACAAAACTAGCCTATGAGAGCAAGTCATACTGTTTCCAGCCCTACTGCGCATGGCAACAGCACACGTAGTCAATGACATAACAAAGGATTCTAAGTATTATTCTTATGAACAGGTTAAAGATCTCGATATGGATGGAGCATTTAATGTAATTCATTTCAATAGTAGGAGCCTTTACAAAAAATATTATAATAATATAATATAATATCACGATAGAATGTGAGTGAAACGCGCATGCGCAGAGCCTTTGTTTTCATCAGCTCATTCGCAAATGGACAAGAGAGAATGGCGACATCAGAGAAGGAGGGCAAAAGCTATTCATTGACCGGCGAAGATGAACCAGAATTGGTCAGCAAAAAGGGGGCAACTTCTGTGGTGTGGAAATGGTTTGGTTTTCGTGCTTCAGATACACAGCAAAGAATAATTTTCTGCTGAACCTGCAAGCGGACCATTGAAGCGAAGCGAGGGAACACGACAAAGTTGTTTTATCACTTAAAGTAAAAGCATCTGCCGGAGTACAACAAAGCTGTGAAAGCACGTGAAGACACGTCCGCTTCAACTACCGTGGTGGTGAGACCAAAGAAGCTCAACAAACAATCGATGTAGCTGTAAATAGCTGCACGCCTTATGAAAAAAGTAGCAAACGCTGGGGGGAACTAACAAATGCAATAACACATTGTTTGGCCAGGAATATGATGCCCATTCAGACTGTGCAAAGAAGGAGTTTCACAAAGATGCTTAAAATCTTCGATCCCCGCTACAAGCTGCCTACCGAGAAGTACTTTTCGAAAGTCACATTGCCTGCTTTGTATGAGGAGGTCCGCACTGAAGTATCAAATGCGCTGTTTTCAGCTGAGTTTTTTGCATCCACTATGGATATGTGGTCAAGCCGTACGTCGGACCCCTACATGAGCCTCACAGTTCACTACACAGACAAAGACTGGAAGCTGCAAAACAAGTGCCTTGAAACAGGTTTTTTCCCCGAGGACCATACTGGGGAAAATATATCCAAAGGCTTAAAAGAATTCCTCAGATCGTGGAATCTTCTGGAAGAAAAACAAGTGTGTGTGACGGCAGACAGCGGGGCGAACGTCGTGAAAGCCATCGCACTAAACAACTGGACCAGACTTTCCTGCTTCGGACATCGCCTGCACATTGCAATAGATGAGTTAATTATAACATCAGATACAACATTTTTATATGATTTTAAATGACAGTAGCCACTAACGCATTAGACCTTTTGTAGTACATATATAAATATACACACTGGGCAATTATTTACAATAACAGGCAGAGAGACTGGATGTGAGTAGTAATGATATCCACATTCAAGCAAGTTCTGGATTAGTCCTTTTGTTTTCTGTGTGTATATATCAAAGTACTGAGCAGTTATTAAAAATAACTAAATTTGAATAAATTATCATATATACCGTATTTTCTGGACTAAAAGCCGCTTCTTTTTCCCTAGATTTTGAAGCATGAGGTTTATATAAAGGTGTAGCTATTCTGTGGATTTTTCTTCCACCGCTAGGGGTGCTCTAACCAGAATTAGAATATAAATAAGATAGACGACAAAAGAATGCAAAGAAAAATACACTACCGGTACTTTTTCTTTAGCAGAGAGAAGACGCACGAAAAAATACAGACTGCTAATTATTTTCAAATCTTTGCCCCTTCATCATGGAAACCACACGAAGAAGTTCGTATGATGCAAGTTTTAAGTTGAAGGCCATCAATCTTGCTATCCAGGAAGGAAACCGCGCTGCTGCACGCAAGCTTGGCGTCAATGAATCTATGGTGAGACGATGGAAGCGGCAGAGGGAAGAGCTCATAAAATGCCAAAAGTCATAAAAGGCTTTCAGAGGACATAAAAGCAGGTGGCCTGAACTTGAAAATGTCCTGGAGGACTGGGTGAACACACAGAGAGCAGGTGGCCGAGGAGTATCCACTGTACATATCCGACTGAAAGCCAAGACAATCGCTTGCGAAATGAATATTGAAGATTTCAAAGCTGGGCCGTCATGGTGTTTCCGCTTTATGAGACGTAAAAACCTGTTCATCAGGGCACAGACCACTCTCTGTCAGCAACTCCCCGCTGACTATCAGGAAAAAGTTGAAAACCTCCACAAATTTGTTGAAACAAAAATACAAGAAAACTCAATCGAACCAGACGACATCATAAATATGGATGAAGTACCTTTGACGTTTGATCTGCCTCTGACCAGGACTGTGAACAAGACAGGCGCATCATCCGTGTTGTTGAAAACAACAGGCCACGAGAGGACGCACTTCACCTGCGTTTTGGCATGCACTGCATATGGACAAAAACTTCCACCAGTGGTCATTTTTATGCGCATAACTATGCCAAAAGAACAACTTCCGAAAGGCATAGTGGTCAAAGTTAACACTAAAGGGTGGATGATGGAAGGCGTAATGAAGGAATGGTTAACAGAGTGCTACGGCAATCGCCCGAGAAAGCAGCGATCAAGAAAACAAACTCCATTCCAGCTGTGATTCCTGGAGGCACAACAAGGTATTTGCAGCCACTTGACATAAGTGTGAATCGGGCAATTAAAGCTGCTCTCCGGGTTGAATGGGAGACTTGGATGACAAGTGGTGAGAAATCATTCACAAAAACTGGCCGCATGCGAAAGGCATCCTTTTCTGATGTCTGTCAGTGGATCCTAACAACGTGGAGTGCTGTGAAAGAATCCACCATCACCAGTAGGTTTCGAAAGCCTGGACTGCTACACGAGGAGAGCTGCGCCACTTCAGAGCCAACTTCACCGGAGGACGACAGTGACACGGAGAGCGAGACTGATGAAGACAGATGTGATAAAGCGCTTCTGAGGCTGTTCAACTCCGATACTGAAGAAGAGGACTTAATGGGTTTCAGCGAAGAGGAAACCCATGAAAATTAAAGTGACTTGTGGTTTTAAACACAGGAGAAATGAAGGTAAATAAATAGTCATTTTCTTTTGGTTCAGGTCCGTTTTAATCTGCAACGTTCCTGCCGTGTTAAAATGCAGTTTAAAAATATTTTCAGGTACATACATGTTTATTCACTGTACAAAATAGTTCTGTGCAGTAATTTCTACGTTTTCAATGCCTCTATGTGCGGCTTATCATACTGTGCGGCTTGTTTAAAACCTTTTTTAAAAATAGAGCGGATGCGACTAATATACAGGTGTGCTCTATTGTCCAGAAAATACGGTAGATTAATAAAATTTAGGTGTCACACATTCCACACTGTAATAGTTTAAATAATGAACTGGGTGTTTTTTGTCTTTCAGAGAGAAGTGTGAAGGACCCAAGGATAGAGGGAGCAGTTAGAGCGCCAGCTCTGCAAGCTGCCCAAAAAGAGCTGGGCCTGCCAGAACGCAAACTCATAACTGAATGTTGCACTCGTTGGGGTTCAAAGCAGAGAATGATCCAACGGCTCCTGGAACAGGAAAAGGCGATAGCACAGGTTTTAGCTGCTGATAAAACCACAAGACACCTCATATTGACATGGCAAGACATTGAGGTACTTGACTCAGTCAGCACTGCATTGAGTCTTGGAGATGGCGAGGGGACAGAAACTGTTCCTGTGTCTGGTGGTCCTGGTCTGCAGGCTTCTGTCCGTCAAGGGCAGGGCAGCAGGTCAAAAAGTCTGTGTCCAGGGTGTGAGGGGTCAGAGATGATTTTCCCTGCCCGTTTCCTGGTTCTTGAGCTGTACCGGTCCTGGATGGAGGGCAGGGGGTGCCGATGATCTTCTCTGCTGACCGTACAGTCCGCTGCAGTCTGTTCCTGTCCTGTTTAGTTGCTGCTCCGTACCAGACAGTGATGGAGGAGCACAGGATAGACCTGTAGAACTGGGTCAGCAGCTGCTGGGGGAGACTGTACTTCTTCAGTTGCCTCAGGAAGTACATCCTCTGCTGGGCCTTTTTGAGGATGGAGGAAATGCTGGTCTCCCACTTCAGGTCCAGGGAGATGGTGGTGCCCAGGAACTTGAAGATCTCCACAGTAGACACCGGGTTGTCTGATATGGTGAGGGGAAGCAGTGTTGAGGGATATCTCCTGAAGTCGACTATCATCTCTACAGTCTTGAGCTTATTCAGCTCCAGGTTGTGCTGCCTGCACCAGAGTACCAGCCGCTCCACTTCCTGCCGGTATGCAGACTCGTCACCATCCTGAATGAGTCCAATGACAGTGGTGTCGTCTGCAAACTTCAGGAGTTTAACCGCAGAGTTATTGGAGGTGCAGTCATTGGTGTAGAGGGAGAACAGTAGAGGTGACAGGACACATCCTTGTGGAGCACCTATACTGAGGGACCGTGTTTCAGAGGTGATATCCCCCAACCTCACTTGCTGCTTCCGGTCTGTCAGGAAGCTGGTGATCCACTGACAGATAGCAGGAGACACCCTGAGCTGGGAGAGTTTGGAGGACAGGAGTTCAGGTACAATGGTGTTAAAAGCCGAACTAAAGTCCACAAACAGGATCCTGGCATAACTTCCCGGACGGTCGAGGTGTTGCAGGATGTAATGCAGTCCCATGTTCACTGCATCATCCACCGACCTGTTTACCCGGTAGGCAAACTGCAGGGGGTCAAGCTGGTGTCCTGCAATGTCCTTCAGGTGGGCTAGAACCAGGCGTTCAAACGATTTCATGACCACAGACGTCAAGGCAACATGTCTGTTGTCATTCAGTCCTGTGATGGTAGATTTTTTGGGGATCGAGGTGATGGTAGAGCGTTTGGAGCAGGATGGGACTTTGCACAGCTCCAGGGATCTGTTGAAATTGCGGGTGAAGATGGGAGCCAGCTGATCGGCACGTTTTGAGGCAGGATGGCGAAACCTGTGCCAATCAGCTGGCTCCCATTTTCACCCGCATTTTCAACAGATCCCTGGAGCTGTGCAAAGTCCCAATTCTCGAAAATCTTAGAAAATCTGTTTGATACAAGAATTTATGATTTTTTAAATAAGCACAATATAATTAACGATCGGCAGTTTGGTTTTAGGGCAAATAGGTCAACCTCTATGGCAGTCATGGATCTGATGGAGGAGATCACAATTGCAACAGATAATTGGGAAAACACTGTTGGTGTCTTTATATACCTAAGTAAGGCCTTCGACACCATAAATCATCAGTTACTCATATTAAAAATGCAGAGATATGGTTTTAGAGGAGTTGCACTATCTTAGTGGGAGACAACAATATGTACAATTTAATAATGTCAGATCTGAAAAACAGTATAACCCACGTAGTCCCACAGGGCTCTGTTTTGGGGCCAAAATTATTCATTAAGTATATTAATTACATTTGTCAAGTACTTAATAACATGCAGTATATTCTGTTTGCTGATGATATCAGCCTATACTACTCAGGACAAAATATTAAACAGTCATTGCATACAGTTGGAAAAGAACTGGCATTATTAAAACAATGGTTTAATAATAATAAATTAACAATGAATGTGAATAAAACAAAATAAATTATATTTGGTAATAAGAGAATTGATAACTCAACAAAACAAAAAATTTCTGAAATGGAAATTGAGAGGGTGAATCATACAAAAGTTTTGAGAGTGTACATTGATGAAAGATTAGATTGGAAAGTGAAAATTATGTTAAAACAAAAGTATCAAAAACAATTGGTATATTGTCTAGAATTAAGGAAGTTGGAAATCAAAAATCACTCCATTTATTATATAATGTTATATATGTTATATATAATGTTATATAATTCAACCATATTTAAATTATGCTGTAGAACTTTGAGGGAAGAACACTGTTAATTAGAGCCACAATCTAAAAAATGTTAGTGTTTCATGCAAATGGTGATTTTTAAACCTTTAACCCCCCCCACCCCCACCCACACACACACAGAAAGAAAGAGAGTGAGATGCACCTGCCTCTTTTTTCTCCTTCACCATGTATTGAGTTCATTAGTGGAACTTGATCGATAAATTTGTTAAGAAAAAACACCTCGCAAATCTTTTGTTTTTCTTCTTCACTTCGAATGTTCACATAGTGAAAGTAACGTCACATCATGTAACAGTTTGCATTTACCGAAAGCTGGCAGGTCCGCTGACACACACGCACATTTTACCTGTTTAAGCGCTACCTGCAGGGAGAGGGCATGGAGGGAGGATGTTACGCTGTGAGTTTGGTATTCTCTGCTTTTCTACACTGACTGATTAAAACTGCTTCATCTTGTTCTCAGATACAAGTATTACACATGTTGCGCATTTGTACCAGTGCTGCTCTAACTTCACCTTGCCTTTAGGCTAAAAACTAAAGAGGAGTAATTATGTCCTTATGCCCCGCCTCCTTGCTGCCTGTCACTGTGTTCACGTAAAACAACAGAGACGCTAATGCTCCTGCTTCTGGAAGCAGCGGAAAAATAAATAAATAAATCACAGCATTTTGCAGCCGTGGCGCAGTGCCATGATAAAGCCTATGAAGGGGAAACACTAATGTTGCTTATAATACGTTGCATATAATGCATGTTGTATATAATGCATGTTGTATATAAAAATGTGGCTCCACTTAGAGCTGGTATGTAACATCCAGTCTGCCTGAAGTCTGTAGATGTACAAACACTTTCACTTTAAAACTTGAAGTTAGAAAGCTGAAGACAGAAGAAATGTGTCATCAGCAAAGAAATTACAGTTTACTGAAAGTTAGTTTGCTTTTAACTAAGGTTATTTTTCAGTCCCAGGAGAGTGTAATAACAGTTTTGTGTAAATAATTCTTCCTGAAACCTAACTTGATGGAGTTTGCATGAGTGGGTTTTCTCCGGGGACTCCGGTTTCCTCCCAAAAACATGCAAGAGGTTAATTGGCAGCTCTAAATTGTCCCAAGGTGTGAGTGTTTGTTTGTCTATGTGTGGCCCTGTGATAGACTGGAGACCTGTCCAGGGTGTGTCCCCCGCCTCTCACCCAAAGACTGCTGGAGATAGACACCAGTTCCCTGTGACCCTGAACAGGAAGAAGCAGGTTTAGAAAATGGATGGATGGATGGATGGATGGATGAAGTGAACCGGACCGGACAGACGCTCCAGGAATCAGTGGAAGAAGCAAACAGTCGTTTTGGCTTCGTGACTATTATTTGAGTAAAGTTCCGAGTTTTAATCTCACACTTTGCAAACACTGATTACAACGCGCAGACATTATAAAAAGGATCCAGTTTAATCAAGTGCAATATAAAATGCTCATACCTTTGGCTTTTCGATCCAAGTAAAAACTGCATCAGTTCTTCAAAACTCAGCAAAGACCAACAGTTAAATAAATCCGGATTAAAAGCATAGAGAAGCATCTACACCTAAATATCGGCTCCAACTGGTAAGCGACGCAGGAAAACCGGGAGAAACGGCACAAATTAATTAAACCCGAATACAGTTTCTTGTAGCTACAGAATGCATCGGTCTAAATAAACGTTAGAAAAAAACGCACCCCGCTGGCGGGGCTGCTGTTTTCTTCAAAGTAAGCGGAGGGCGGAGTCAGGCTTTTATTGACATATGTATGCCCTGAATTCAGCCTGCCAGGCACACAAGTCGGAATCAAATACTCCCAAATCATTTTTATACCAAAAACCGTTAGTGGAGCGCCCTCTTCAGGTTTAATAACGTGACACTGCACTTGAATTGGATCAGGCATTGCTATTGGCTGAAACCTTATTTTCTTTATTCGCGACATCATGATTCTACCGCTGTTGAATATAAAAGTCGCAGCGTCTCGGCCACACCTCCACTCAGTAGTGAGTGAGTTTGAACAGGAAGTGTATACGACCGTTATCAGAGTTCATTTTAGTGTTTGTGATTGTGTGAAAACATGTTTTTAACACATTACTGAAGGGTTTTCTCTTCATACTGAGATACCTAGATTTATACCTTGGACACCTCTCTGAAAAATGCTTTTACTGTGGACAATAATGTGCAGCGGTCGCGCGCACAGCCTGATGAGGCTGAGTCACAGATATTACACGAAGTAATCAAAATTTAGATTTTGCTTTGATCAATAACAATATACTACAAAGGGACAGGTCCCATTCTAAGACGCTGAAGCCCCTGCAGTACAAACCATCGACTTGAAATGGTTGTACGGTCGCACGCAGCTGCACCTGTTTGCAGAGTCACACGATGTAACTGGAGCTAATAGCGTTAGCTAACAGTGTACCAATAGAGAAGAACCTCATTCTAATCCGCCAATCCGCTGCAGGGTGAACTATCAGCTTGAAACAATACAGATCAGAGCTGCTCGTCTCATCCAAATATTCCTCCATTTCACCTGTCCCTCTCTGGCGCGTGTCAGTCAGAATGACATGTCAGTCAGAGCACAGAATGCCACGCCTCCCTTAGCCAGTCACTCCAATTTATCATGTTATTTTTTAAATCTCAGACTGTATCTGGAGAGGGGGGGGTACGTTTTCCTTTAAGCTAATTTGTTATGCAAATTCAGTATAGCAGCTTTAAACACTTTATTTTTTCGAATTGAAGTACTTTTATTTTTAAATGAACTGAAAAAAGTTTTGAAGTGATTTGAACGAACCATTTTGACACAAACATCCCGCAGTGGGTGTTTGCTTTCCCATTGGTCAGACATATTTGATTGACAAGTGTCTACACCAATGACGTCTATGGTCGCCAGCAGTGCTAGAAAACAAGAGATGACTCATCACTCCTTTTGGCCATAGAGCTTGAACATGCGCCAGTGGTGAAGTATTTGGTAAGTACTAAGTAGAAAAAACAGTATTAAAATGATTTGCGTCTTGTTACTAGCTTACTGGGGCGGCTATGGCTCAGTGGTTAGAGCGGTCGTCCTCCAACTTGAAGGTTGGATCGATCCCGGCTTCCACCACCACATGTCGAAGTGTCCTTGGGCAAGACACTGAACCCCATGTTGCCCCCCGATCTGCGTATCGGGTTGTGTGAGTGTTAGCCCCTACCCTCTCCCCGTATCGGGTTGTGTGAATGGGTAAATGCAAAAACCTTGTAGTGTGAAAGCGCTTTGAGTGGTCTGAATGACTAGAAAAGCGCTATACAAATACAGGACATTTACCATTTACATTTACCATTTACTCTGTTTGATATTTCGATTAATCTTTGAGCTTGCTAACTTAGTTCATGTTGACTAATTTGTGTTTTGGTGTTAGATCTCTAAGCATTTGTCAGGCAGGCTAGCAGGGCGCACTAACGGCTAGCTGATAAGACGACGGCCCTGCAAACTGAATGGATCGTTTAATTTACGTAAGTACGAGGGCTTGAATGCTATGTTTAACAGCAACAGGTCAGCTAAGACTCTCTCGCTCTTGCTTGCTCTCTTGCTCTCTCTCTCACCGGTAGTTCACCGCGCCACATATACAAGCAGTTAAATGCTCTCATAGGCAGGTGCTTTTATTTTCAAAGCGCGACATACTTATGTGCGGGACGTCACGGGATGTATTGACATCCCTGCTGCGGCCCATACAGGACAGTTTGACGGTAGAAATAGGATGGTTTCCCGGGGATGACAACCCAGTGCTGGTTAGTCTCTGGGATATTGTTGTAATCTACCAGAGTTTACAGCTCACAACAGCTTAATTCAATGTAACGTTAGTATCTGGCTTTTGTTTGATGTCTAATTCCTAGGTGTGCAAATTAGCTGTGTCTGGCATTATTTATCAGTAGCCAGCCTAACGTCCCACACAACTCCATTTGAAAACCTGCCAGCTCAAGGAAGTGACGCTTATTGTCTGACATTATTGAATGTCAGGAGAGTCTGGTAATAGATGATCTTTATGAGGTTTCTGATGAAAAAGCAGGAGCTGATCAGAACGAAGAAGTGGTTAGAAAAACAGAGTTTTTGAAGTTGTCTGAGTTTTTCGGTGTGAATCTGAGAGCGACTTGGATCTCAGAAAAAATATGAATTTAGAAGAACCTGTGCAGAGTTTCAGTCAACATGGTACTAGGACCAGACGTTACTTGAGCATGTGCTCTGTGGATTAATTTGATTTTTGGTGTCGGATCATCCGGAGGAGAATGACAGAATGCTGTCTAAGGCATACATGTATTGTCATTTCAACACTTACTACAAGAGGGATTTGAGATTTTAAACTATATTGACACTTGTTTTTATTTGTTCAGAAATACAGACCTTCCTGAGTGTCTGATGAAGACTTGGACCAGATCCAGGATCCTAATTGTGGCTACAAGTAGTTTCTGAAAGCACGACCTGTCCGTGTTCCTGGTAACTAGAATTATTACCTTTTAAAATGTATTTTTTATAAAATAGTTACTTTTATTGATCATGAAATTAGTGTGTTTTGCTGCATTTCATAATTTCCTTTTATTACTGCCTGATTTAATCATATTCATGTTGTTCAAGTCAAAGTTTTTTCCTGTTTAATTGTTGTGTTCATCACTGAAGTCCAACATTTTATCTATTTACATCCAAACATGAGTCAATGCAGAGAGAGTTTTAATGAGACATCTGCAGCTGCACGTGTTAAAAAAGATGTATGTATAAAATCAAATCAAAGCAGATAATTCTACACATTGTGAGATGAAGTTAGTTACAAATCAAACCATCTCAGACACCCTGTGACGTCATGTTCAAATGAATTGTTACTAAAATCTAATCAACACTTCTTCATTTAGGTGTCTGAAGACTGTGATTGACTGGAATGGACCGAGCAATCATCATCATCCAGACTGAACCAGTCCAGAGGTCCAACTGATCCTGGTTACACCCAGATGAAGAAGTTTCTTTCTGCCACATTCAGGAGAATCTTTAACTGATGCTGTTTGTAGCCTGGGTGAGCCTTTTTCTTCTTCTTTCTTGTTTTATGGCGGGTGGCAACCAACTCATAGGTGCATTTCTGCCACCACTGCATGGGAGTGTGAGTCGGAATGTGGAGTACCTTCTTTATTTATACCCCTTACTAAATTCTATTTATTACCCCACTTAAAAATTCTAACACTAACCTATACACCCCTATTCCCCCACTTAATAACTGTTTTAAAATAAACTCCCTATATCTTCTAACATTTTCCTATTCCTTGCATATTTCCTACATTTACATAATACATGTTCAACTGTTTCTTTATCCTCCCCACACTCACACATTCCTGAACCGTGTTTTCCTATTCTCCATAAATTATAATTTAACCCTGTATGCCCCATTCTCATTCTGGAGATTACTACTTGTGTTGTGTGGCTGAGCTGTGCATGGGTGTATCTTTTCCTTTTCAGAGGTGGAGCAGCCTTCCTAAGCGCAGGTGTGGCTCATCTCCCCAATCACCTGGGTCGAGATATAAGGGGAGGATCAACAGGAGACGGGTGCCAGATTGTTCCACTTCCATTGTGGTAGCGTGGCTTCTGCAACTAAACATTGCAAACTTTCTAAGTTTATGCTCCTGATCCACTTACCTGTGCTTTCCAGGGCCTTCATCTCTGACCTGACGCCTTCTCGTGAGGTCCTTATCTCTTCTCCCTGGGAGTGATCCTATCCACGGTTTCCATACCAAAGTCTGGTTCCAGGAACTGCACTCAGCCCGTCTCCTCCACTCCTGAAGTCGCACCTGCTAGAGACACCAGAAAACCTGAGTCGGTCTGTCCACCCTCCAACCTCCAGCACCAACGCACCATCTGCGGAATCTCACCCCAACCTCAGCCACCAACCACTCCTCCTCAGAACCGCCGTCATCATCATCATCATAAGCGCTCTCCTCCTCTTATGCTTGTTCCTCCTGCTGCAGTCTAGTTCGACACTAACCTGTTCTCTCCACACCTAGATTCCCCTGCTCCTCCACCAGTGGGGCTCCGTTCCAGTTCCTCCTGCAAGATAGTATCTTTAATACCAGACTGTACAACTGAACTAATTAAACTCATAAAACTGTGTTGGGTCCTGGAGTTGTGCATGTCAGAGGGTTCTAGACAACCGGAAGCTAGTCATGACAACTTGATCCTTATTCTTCATTTGCATCTTTTCCATTCCACCTATCCTACTCTTGATGCTATATAAATGTCTTCCCTTCCCCTCCCTAATCCTCCTGCCATTCTTCCATAATTTGTTTTTTATAATTACCTTCATTTCATTCCTACTATATGGTATTTCTATTAGTACATTTGACTTTATTGCTTGCTTTGCATAATAATTTGCCATTTCGTTACCTTCAACCCCCCCTATGAGCTGGCACCCACATAAACCTAACTTCTCTATTTATCACTACTTAATACTAAATAAACATTCATATATTTCCATTAATATATCATATAAGCATTTGCTAGCATTTTTTAATTCTTTTTGAGTATTTCTTGATGGCTTTTTCTTCTGGAAATATTTTCTAAATACTTTTCTTCTGATTTGGATGCTGTGCTGATCGAGTTTGTTGCTGGACTATTTTGCCACTTGTTATGATGCGTAACCATGGCAACAAGAGACTTGTTTACAAGTAAGAGCAGCTAACTGACATTTCTAAGGCTGAAATAATCCTCAAATTGAAAGTCTGGATCCCTGATGAGCTCAAAGAAGAAGACATGGATGCAGAGCAGGAGCAGAGTGAAGAGAGAGAAAGAGGAAGTTTAAACCTTCACTTCCATCAGTCATATTGACAAATGTGAGATCTCTTTGCTAACAAAATGGATGAACTTGAAACTCTGTTGAAATGCAGCATCATGTGTTTCACTGAGACATGGCTAAAGGAACATATCCTGGACTCCAGTGTGTCTCTGTCTGGCTTTCCAACAATACGGACAGACAAGAGATTTGAAGAGGAGCCGCAAAAGAAGAGGAGTTTGTCAGCTGATCACATCTGCAGTTACCTGTTGGGGGCGGAGCATCAGAGGAAGTGACATGAAGAGGCTGAACAGATGGATAAGGAGGACTGATTCTGTCCTGGAGACTGAACTGGAGTCTCTTGAGTTGATTGTCCAAAGGAGGATGAAGAACATGATGGAGAACCCTCATCATCCTCTTCAGAACACAGTAACTAAACAACAGAGTGTCTCAGTCAGAAGATTCTTCATAATCCGCTACAGCACAGACCGCTACAGGAGATCCTTCCTGTCCACAGCTAGAACTCTCTATGGCTCCCTGAAGAATAACTGAGCTACAACAACACTTGAATTTTCCTTCGGGGATTAATAAAGTATTTTTGAATTTGATTTTGATTGATATCTTAACTCTCCTGACATTGATTTAATTGCTAATAACGCTGACATTGAATCTGAACATATTATACCTTTTTTAATTCCGTTTTGCTCTAACCACTGTAAACTAAAAGATATTGCTAACAATTCTACTGTGAATATTGACAAATCATTCGCTGTTCTCTTATTAATATATTTATTTATTTATGTTATCCATGAGGAAAATCCAGTCCTTCCTGTCCTTAAATTTTTCGAACCATCCGTGAATACTGGTACATATGACTTATATTGCCCATCTAATCTATTCCCTACAATGTTATCCCAATTACCCCTACCTTCCCTCCTACCCATTTCATTCTGAACATATAAATCTATTACAACTGTTGGTAAAAACCAATAAGGTGTTACTGACCATAAAAACTTCTTAACTACTTTCCTCTCATTTAATTTGCATTCCTCCACTAACCTACTAGCTTTCTGAATCATACTCTCATTTGTTGTATCTTCCTGTCCTCCTCCTACTCTCATCTCTCCCTTTACCAAATGCTCATCCTCCGCACATCCTTGTACATTAACCCAATAATCCAATTTTAATAACTTAAACCTTAGCTTCAAAGGCATCTCACCCATTTCTACTTACACTGCAACCGTTGGTATTCTTAATGCCTGACTCTGTATAATTTCAATTTTCTTTATTAAAGTCTTACTTGCGAAACTATACACTATACTACCATAGTCTATGATTGACCTGACCATAGCTGTATAAATTTGTTTCAGTGCTTCCATGCTGGCTCCCCATTCATTTCCCCTTAAACACATCATTACATTAATCACCTTTTTACACCTTTCTTCTACTTTATTAATATGATCCCTCCAAATTAATTTTTCATCAACCATAACTCCCAAATACCAAAAAGTTTTAACTTGTTATACCTGCTCCCTATATAACTTAAGGTCAATTTTGACATTCCTCTTCCTTGTAAACACCATGCTTTTTGTCTTTTCAACTGAAAATTTAAAACCCCAGTCAAACGACCAACTTTCTACCTTATTTATTGCCTCCTGTACCTTCTTTTGCAAATATTGAATATTTCTACCTCTTTTCCATATAATTCCATCATCCGCAAATAATGCTTTACCCATATCACTCCCAATACCTTCAAATACATCATTAATCATAATAGAAAACAACACTGGACTAATTACACTCCCTTGTGGTGTTCCATTATCCACTACATACCTCTTTGATATTTTATCACCTACTTTAACTTGAATATTTCTATTATCTAAAAAATTCTTAATCCAGTCATACATTTTTCCTTCTATCCCCAACCTTCTTAATTTAATAATAGTATATAATGGCGGCGCGTATACACGCAGCGGCTCCTCTCTCTCTCTCTCCCGGAAGATCGGTGTCTTTTTGTTATTTGTGTTGTGCACTTGTGTGCATCTGTCTGTCTTCGTCGTGTCTATTAAACCCAAGGCGCACGTACCCCCGTGAGGTTCTTCTGGCCATCGGCAGTACCACATTTACGGACATTAATCCAGCGATCGCAGAAGAGCTACGTGACTGCAGTCTGCTCCGGAGGCCTGCTCGATCACCGACCCCCACTCCTGGAACCAGCCCACGGTGGAGGCGCCACAGGCGGAATTGGAGGAAGCAGAAGAGGGGGAAGCGCGGAGGTATCCGGGCTAGGCTAGCAGCTAGCCCTCACCGGCCGGCAATCCCAACCATCACACTGGCTAACGTACGCTCGCTGGACAACAAACTGGACTACATCAGCCTACTTCGCACAACTAACAAGTTTGTGAGGGAGTGCTGTGTCTTTGTTTTCGTGAAAACATGGCTCAACGACGGCATCCCGGACTGTGCTATTCAGCTAGCCGGGCTAACAGGCTACCGGGCAGACAGAGTGCTCGTGGAGGGGGGGAAGACTCGCGGCGGGGGACTCTGTGTTGACATCAGTGAGGCCTGGTGCCGCGACGCTGTAGTGGTTTGCAAGCACTGCTCATCACTGGGGGAGTTTATGGTTATTAAATGTCGGCCATTCTACCTGCCGAGAGAATTTAATGCCATACTGCTGGTAGCAGTTTACATCCCCCCTGGCTCCACCAACAGGAGTGAGGCACTGTATGAACTCCACCAGCACATCAGTAAGCAGCAGTCTGCCCACCCCGATGCCTTCCTCATCTTAGCCGGAGATTTCAACCATGCCAACCCCAAGAGCGTGCTTCCACATCTCCATGGACACATTAACTTTCCCACGAGAGGTAACAACACTTTGGACAACGTTTACACTCCACACAAAGGAGCCTACAAAGCCCTCCCCCTCCCCCACCTCGGGGCCTCAGACCACACCACTGTCATGCTTATACCAGCATACAGGCCGCTCATTACGCCGGGCTCACACTGCATCCGGATCCGGTCCGGTGCGGACCCCGCAGGTATTCCGTTAGATTAAAATCCCTTTTGAAGGCTCACAGTAGCTCCGTGCGGTGCGGGTCCGGTTACGGGGGCTGTACGGCACTACGGAAAGAATCCGCAAGGATCAATTTTTTCCGGACGCCGGACTCACTCCGCGTCAAGTTTGATGAAATCTGACGAACTATACAGGAAGTGTGGCTTGAATATCCGGTGTTTTTTCAAAATAAACGAGTGTACAAACAATTGTAACTTGACTCTTCTTTTTAGACAGCACACGCGCTAATAGGAAATGTAAACATTACATCACACCCGGTGACACAGGGTCCCGAAAGCCTGCAGCACAACATATTTTCACACATTTGCTAAATAATGGACGTGTTCTCGTGTGAAGTCCCGACAAAACGATAACCCACGTGAACTTCTGTTCTCGCGGGTGACGTTTTACGCACCCAGCACCGGAGCTGGCCGCACTCCCTATCCGGAGCAGATGTGAGTGGTAGCTTGCGGAAAAACCGCACCGAAGCCGGACCGAAGCCGTTCCGTAGGCAGTGTGAGCCCGGCGTTAAAGTTGCCAGGCCAGCTACAAAGCAGGTTCGGGTGTGGCCAGAGGGGTCATCAGCGGCGCTCCAAGACTGTTTTTCCTCTACAGACTGGAATATGTTCAGACAAGCAGCCACCTACAACAACATTGTCGACCTCCAGGAGTACACAGAGACAGTCACATCCTACATGAGGAAGTGCATGGATGATGTCACAGTCACCAAAAACATCACCATTCGGGCAAATCAGAAACCATGGCTGACAGGAGAAGTCCACAGGCTCCTGAGGGCCCGGAACGCTGCCTTCAGAGCCGGGGACAAGGTGGGCCTAAGGACAGCCAGGGCCAACCTGTCACGAGGCATCAGATTGGCCAAGAGACAGTATTCCAGAAGGATCGCTGACCGCTTCAACGATAGCAGAGACACCAGGAACTTGTGGCGGGGAATCCAGACCATCACGGATTACAAGCCCTCTCCACAGACCTGTGACAGTTCCACCTCTCTGCTGAACCACCTGAATGACTTCTTTGCTCGCTTTGAGGCAGACAACACCACCCCAGCACAGAAGACTCCACCTCCTCCTGGTGACCAGGTGCTGACGCTGTCTCCTGATAGCGTGAGGCGATCACTCAGTGAAACAAATGTTCAAAAAGCACCAGGTCCCGACAACATCCCTGGTCGTATCTTGAGAGACTGTGCTGAGGAGCTCACAGATGTCTTCACTGACATCTTCAACATCTCACTGAGCCAAGCTGTTGTCCCCACATGCCTCAAAGCCACCACCATCATCCCAGTCCCAAAGAAGTCGTCTCCCTCCAGTTTCAATGACTACCGCCCGGTTGCACTCACCCCCATCCTCATGAAGTGCTTTGAGCGGCTAGTCATGCACCACATCAAGTCTGCCCTTCCCCCCACCCTGGACCCCTACCAGTTTGCATATCGGTCAAACCGCTCGACCGATGATGCCATCTCCACTGCTCTTCACTCTGCCCTCACCCACCTGGAAACCAGAGACCCACACATCAGAATGCTGTTCATCGACTTCAGCTCAGCATTCAACACAATAATCCCCCAGCAGCTCATCCACAAACTAGACCAGCTGGGACTCAACACCTCCCTGTGTAACTGGCTGTTAGACTTCCTGACGGGGAGACCACAGGCAGTTCGGGTCGGCAGCAACACCTCCAGAACCATCATAATGAACACAGGGGCCCCCCAAGGATGTGTGCTGAGCCCCCTCCTCTTCACTCTGCTGACCCACGACTGCGCTCCATCATCCAGCTCCAACCTCTTCATTAAGTTTGCGGACGACACGGCTGTGGTGGGTCTCATCAACAATGGAGATGAGACAATCTACAGGAGTGAGGTGAACAGGCTGGCCATGTGGTGCAAAGACAACAATCTCCACCTGAACGTGGAGAAGATCAAGGAGATTGTTGTGGACTTCAGGAGAGCGCGCACCCAGCATGCACCACTTACCATCAATGGTGCTGCAGTGGAGAGAGTGAGCAGCACCAAGTTCCTGGGCGTGCACATCAGCCAAGATCTATCCTGGAGTCACAACACTGCATCACTGGCCAAAAAGCCCAACAACGCCTGTACTTTCTCCGCAAACTGAGGAGAGCAAGAGCCCCGGTTCCCATCATGCACACTTTCTACAGAGGCACCATCGAGAGCATCCTCACCAGCTGCATCACTGTGTGGTACAGCGCCTGCACCGTGTCCTGCCGCAAGACTCTGCAACGCACTGTGAGAGCAGCTGAGAAGATCATTGGTCTCCCTCACGCCCCTTCAGGACATCTACAACTCACTTCTCACCCGGAAAGCCACCAGGATCGCAGGTGATCCGACCCACCCATCCCACAGCCTCTTCTCCCTGCTGCCATCGGGGAGGAGATTGAGGAGCCTCCGGGCCAATACCACCAGGCTCAGGGACAGCTTCTTTCATCAGGCGGTCAGAAAACTGAACTCTCTCCCTGCTCTACCCCCACTCAGCCCCCTGCCTCATGTCACAGACTGATCTCAGGACTCATCCCATGTTCCACCCTCCACCACTTACTTGCATCCCAACGCACTACCTCACTTTAATCACTTTTTGTTTACATCCTCACATCAGTTTCTGCTATAACTACTGTTTTCTTTTAACTACTGCTGCTTACCTTACCATGCCTAGTACTACACATGTGCCCTTGAATTATATTTTGCACTATTTTTATATTTATACTTTTTATTTTCTTCTAAATGTATGGGTGTTTTTATATATTTCACGTTTGTACTTTGGTTTGAGAGGAAACGAATTTCATCTGTGTTATGTGTCGTGCATATAGCATATTTGACAATAAAGCTGACTTTGATAATCATTAATCCTTCTTTCTACACCCTGTCATAAGCTTTCTCATTGTCAAAGAAAACTATAACTAAACTCTCTTTATTACTTTGTACTTTCCTGATTTCATTTTCCAAACTCACTATTGCATCCATTGTTTCTCTACCCTTCCTAAAACAATTTTGATACTTCCTTAGCAACTTCCTACTTTCTAAATAATAATTTGATCTATCTGTTATCATTTTTGCCATTCCATTTTTCCATTTCTGGAATAGCACTACAACTGGTGGCAGCTTGTTGGAGTAGCTCTGTGACTTTGATAGCACTTGCTCGCATTTTTTGTTCTTTTTGAGTATTTCTTGCTAGTTTTTTCTTCTGGAAATATTTTCTAAATACTTTTCTTCTGGTTTGGGTGCTGTGCTGATTGAGTTTTTTGCTTGATTTGTCACTTTTTTGCCACTTGTTATGATGCGTAACCATGGCAACAAGAGACTTGTTTACAAGTAAGGGCAATCTAACTGACATTTCTAAGGCTGAAATAATCCTCAAATTGAAACTCTGGATCCCTGATGAGCTCAAAAGAAGAAGACATGGATGCAGAGCAGGAGCAAAGTGAAGACAGAGAAAGAGGAAGTTTAAACCTTCACTTCCATCAGTCATATTGACAAATGTGAGATCTCTTTGCTAACAAAATGGATGAACTTGAAACTCTGTTGAAGACCCAGCCAGAGTATCAGGAATGCAGCAGCATGTGTTTTACTGAGACATGGCTAAAAGAACATATCCTGGACTCCAGTGTGTCTCTGTCTGGCTTTCAACAATACGGGCAGACAGAGATTTGAAGAGAAGCATCAAAAGAAGAGGAGTTTGACAGCTGATCACACCTGCAGTCACCTGTTGGGGGTGGAGCATCAGAGCAATTGACATGAAGAGGTTGTGATAGGGAACAGAAAACCTAGAATTATACACGTTCATGCCTGACACCAGCTTTGAACAAACCTCCTGCATGACCTGTGTGCAGCAGTCACACAGGCCCTGTTATCTGACCTGCTACTGTAATCTGATTTATACGCTCTTCCTCAGAACACTTTGTTTTTCTTTATCCAAGGTAACTGCGAGGTGCCAGCCACTACTGGCTCCACTGATTTGGGAGTGATGATTCATGTTATCTGTTATTGCTGTTTCTAAGTGAATAAAGACACTGAGCTGAAGAGGGACCAGCAGAGTTATCAGGGCTGTCTTGCAGAGATGCTTCGAGCGCTGATTCTCTCCTCGGCTGAGTTTTGAACCAAACTTCTTGAGTGATCGTATTTCTTATATTTATAATAATGGAAGGTTTTGATAGAAAAAGGAAAAAACCTAACATTTTCTTGGTGCCGTGAACCCGTTTCGCAACATACTCCATCGCTGACGGAAGAGGACAACAGCTGAAGACCGCATGCGGCCAGGAGAGTCATAGGACCCTGATGGAAAGTCCCGGGGGCTGAATTGCTCACTGGGCCAGCTTCATAGGTCGACCTCGACCGCCAACGTGGAATTGACGCGATTCGAGCGAGAAGAATACATCACTCAACAAGGGGTAAGAAGTGCTGGTTTCCTTGATTAAGCTGTTGTGGTGTATGAGTTGTGATATAAAGTAAAACAAGTTGTGTTTGGGAATAAAGGACCTTTATTGACAGTATCATACCTAATGACGCTAAGTTCGGGCATTAGTCTTTATGATCCGTATTTCAATAACTCCTCCCAAAGCATTTGTGTTTGCATAAAATCCACTATACGATCATAAAATGTTTAACAGTGTGTCGAAACCAAGTGACTGTCCACGAGATCAAAAGGATTGCTGTTTATGTGGCTGATGTTGTTGCTGTTGTGGTTCCTGTCATTGTAATTGGGCTGGATGTCGCTGCACATCTGTAATATTTAAGTCTGTACAGCACTAAATTGTTGGTAGTATGGAAAACTCACAGTCAACTGCTGATTTGACTGGTGATGAGAAATATATGGATTTGAAAGATCCAGAAAATATTAAGTTTTTGTTGAAATGGCAGAAGAAATATGATGTTGACGAGAAGTGGAGTAACCAGTAAAAATGAACAGTAAAATATGATGATAGAATTGTTGTTTGCGTTATAACGACTGTCGCTCTTGTTGTGATTCTAATTCTAATTGGAGTTGAGATCGGAACATCTCAAAAGAGTAAATTAATAAACTGCGCAGTACTCTATTCACTCTATTGGGTTCCGTGTAAGCGATTTTTAACTTCTGTGTGTAAGGGAAAGCCTGGTACCATGTATGTGTGTGTCGTATATGTGAATATGTGTGTGTGTGTTGTCTATCTGTATCAGCAGAGACAGGCTGCTAGAGCTGTTAAACAGACTGACAAATACTGTGTGGAGAGTCTCATATATTTTATACATTTATGTAATGAATGTGAGAGAGATCAGGTGTCTATCCCAAATAATTAGTTGATCAGTGAACTTCATACAGACTAGTTCGCCTGATTCTGAGGAGGAAAAATTAAATATATAGATATATATATGTAAAAAGGCCTGACTATATAATAATAATAATAACAAGCTTGTATTAAAATAAAATCCGTCGCGGGGAGTTGATGCGAAGAACTACATGAAACTGATGGAAAGTTTAGCCTCTATTTGTGTTATTAGTAGCAAAATAACTAAAAATAGAACTAAAAAGAGATGACGTCTTTTAGGAGATGACAAAACGTTATTCTATAAAACACACATGAAACCTTTAAATACTTCATTATATAACAAAAGATTTTTCTTTCATCTTTCTGACAGACATTATATAATGACAAAGATATGGTTGATTTGGAAGTAAAAATAACTATTGATATTTCCCCCCTAGGCTTTCAATGGCTCAAGAGGTGGAACTGTTTAGGTATTTAGTAAAAAACACTTGTGCCATTATGGTTCCAGAAAGTACTCTAAATTTACAATACAATTTTTGTGCTTGTTTATCTTGTCCTGTTAGTACAAGACACAATACTTAATAAATTGAATTTCAATAATGTTCTTTTACAGGATCTGATTGGAAATATTAAATCTTTGTGTAGACTTGTAGGTGTTTTAAAAACAATGCACTTTTGTGTTAGAATCTCTTAAACCTGTCTAAAATAAACTTAATTCTGTGTCTGTGTTCTGCTCTCATGGGGAAGTTTTTGCTCAGCTGCAGCTGATAAGTGTCTCCATATGACCTTAGAGTCAGTACATGAAACAAAAACACTGCAGAAGTTATGTGAGAGTGAATGATTCAGAACTAACAAACAATAATTCTTCTTTAAAATTCTACGTTCCAACTCATTCACAAGTGTAAATCCTAATAAATACTTTACATAATAAAACTTTATCAGGTCAAATTTAGTTAACTTGGTTTTTCTTATCTCAGGGTTGAAGACAAATCTATCAAAATGTAAAATTGATAAAAGAATGAAAACTATAACAGGAGGACCTTCAAGGGGGAGGGGTAGATCTTAGTTTCAGTCCCGGAGCCAGCAGCAGACCGACGGCTGCTGGAACTGTGGCAGCCCTGGTCACATGGCAAGGGACTGCCCCACCTCTTCCGGTTGAGGAAGAGGGAGGGGTGGAAGAAGCAGAGGAGGAGACCTGCCTACAGCAGAGATGCTCCTAAGAATGGAGGCCCATTTGGCCCAGAGGATCGGTATAATCACAAAAAATATATATATATTTTGGGTAAAATAATGTTACACAAAAATACTCATTGCCTGAATGGCAAATCAAAAATAGGGGAAAAAGTTGAAGAAGCAATTGTGTTTTAGTAAATTATCAAACTTAAATAAATTTAAGATTAAAATTTAAGATTCAAAATATCACAGACAGTCCTTAGGATTTCACACTGTGACCTCTGACCTAGAATTCTTCATTTGGATAAAACTAACTCAGAATAATTGACATACTGAGAACCCAAATAATGTTTTGTTTACTTATTACTTTGACCAGACGTTCATAAGGAAAGTCTGTCTTTAAATTGTTATTTGGGCTACAAGCAACCTAAAAGGGATTTACTTTGGGGTTTTGTTGAATGTCATCCAGTATTAATATATCCTTAACTAAATAACCTGGCTGTGATTAATCCATTGAAGTGGGTTCTGTCTATAACTTTAATGTTTCCTATTTGACTTTATTGATACAGCATTCATTATTATTATTTCTTTCCAGCTAGAATGAAAAAAAGGTGAAACCTTGAGAACACAAAAATCAACTGGAACTCTCTTGTAGTGACAGTGAAGTTTGTTATCACAGCTGGTTTAACAAACATATTTGTTCCTTTCAAACTGAAATTACACACTCTAAATGGGAAGTCTTTATTTGAAAATGAGTGGAAGCATTGTAAACCCAAATATTTTAAAATCCGCTCGCTCTCAAAATTTCAATAATTTCAGGTACATAAACAAAGAATATTGTTCTTTGCTCTTTAGGGGATAAGAACAACAAATTAAAGGTGATTTCAACCAAAGAATAATATCATGAAGCCAAGATCTGAAAAACAAATGTGGGAAGCAAAAGGGGCGTTCCTTGACTCAGATGGACTGTATAAAGTTGTCTTAAAACCAGTGCTGCAGACATCCCTGTTTAAAGCAGCTGCTGTTGTGACGCATGGGCCCTGCCATGTGTCAACAGGGGGGATGGTGGCGTTAATACAGCAACACTTTACGACTTATGGAATAAGCTCCTACTTAAAAAACTTCTGTAAAGCTTGTACCATCTGTGTAAAACACAACCCACAAGGAAACATGAGACCTAAAAGAGGCCAGTTTCCTCCACAATATCCATTTCAAATCATGCACATGGATTTCATTGACTTTCTCCCTCAGAACACTTTGTTTTTCTTAATCCAAGGTAACTGCGAGGTGCCAGCCACTACTGGATCGACTGATTTGTAGTGATGATTCATGTTATATGTTATTGCTGTTTCTAAGTGAATAAAGACACTGAGCTGAAGAGGGACCAGCAGAGTTATCAGGGCTGTCTCGCAGAGATGCTGCGTACGCTGACACTCTCCTCGGCAGCTAGAACCTTCTACAATGACTCCCTGAAGAAGAACTGAATTACAACAACACTTAATTTCCCTTCGGGGATTAATAAAGTATTTTTGATTTGATTTGATTGATATGAGATGTTAGAGCTATTGGCCTATAATTTTCTGGATTACTTGCCTCTCTTCCTCCTTTAATTGTTGGAATAATCATTGCTTCCTTCCAACTTTCTGGTAGTTTCCCTTTCTCACAGACTTCATTAAATAACTCTAACATTTTTCCCTTCATTTTGTTTCCTAGTTTTTTAAGCATTTCATAACTAACGTTATCTTTACCAGGTGCCGATTTCTTATTTCTCCCCAATGCCCTTTCTAATTAACTTAATGTAAATACTGCATCTATTGCTGAATTCTTCCTCTCCTCATTACTATCTATGTCATTGTTCTTCCTTGTTTCTTCTCTTCGTCTTCTTCTATCCTGTCAAGTTATCATTACTATTTATTTTCATAAACACTGTTGCTAACATTTCTGCCTTACAGTGGGGCAAAAAAGTATTTAGTCAGCCACCAATTGTGTAAGTTCTCCCACTTAAAAAGATCAGAGAGGCCTGTAATTTTCATCATAGGTATACCTCAACGATGAGAGACAAAATAAGGGAAAAAAATCCAGAAAATCACATTGTCTGATTTTTAAAGAATTTATTTGCAAATTATGGTGGAAAATAAGTATTTGGTCAATAACAAAAGTTAATCTCAATACTTTGTTATATAGCCTTTGTTGGCAATGACAGAGGTCAAACGTTTTCTGTAAGTCTTCACAAGGTTTTCACACACTGTTGCTGGTATTTTGGCCCATTCCTCCATGCAGATCTCCTCTAGAGCAGTGATGTTTTGGGGCTGACGCTGGGCAACACGGACTTTCAACTCCCTCCAGAGATTTTCTATGGGGTTGAGATCTGGAGACTGGCTAGGCCACTCCAGGACCTTGAAATGCTTCTTACGAAGCCACTCCTTCGTTGCCCGGGCGGTGTGTTTGGGATCATTGTCATGCTGAAAGACCCAGCCACGTCTCATTTTCAATGCCCTTGCTGATGGAAGGAGGTTTTCACTCAAAATCTTACGATACATGGCCCCATTCATTCTTTCCTTTACACGGATCAGTCGTCCTGGTCCCCTTGCAGAAAAACAGCCCCAAAGCATGATGTTTCCACCCCCATGCTTTACAGTAGGTATGGTGTTCTTTGGATCCAACTCAGCATTCTTTCCCCTCCAAACACGACAAGTTGAGTTTCTACCAAAAAGTTCTATTTTGGTTTCATCTGACCATATGATGTTCTCCCAATCCTCTTCTGGATCATCCAAATGCTCTCTAGCAAACCGCAGACGGGCCTGGACTTGTCCTGGCTTCAGCAGGGGGACACGTCTGGCACTGCAGGATTTGAGTCCCTGGCGGCGTAGTGTGTTACTGATGGTAGCCTTTGTTACTTTGGTCCCAGCTCTCTGCAGGTCATTCACTAGGTCCCTCCGTGTGGTCTGGGATTTTTGCTCACCGTTCTTGTGATCATTTTGACCCCACGGGGTGAGATCTTGCGTGGAGCCCCAGATCGAGGGAGATTATCAGTGGTCTTGTATGTCTTCCATTTTCTAATAATTGCTCCCACAGTTGATTTCTTCACACCAAGCTGCTTACCTATTGCAGATTCAGTCTTCCCAGCCTGGTGAAGGTCTACAATTTTGTTTCTGGTGTCCTTTGACAGCTCTTTGGTCTTGGCCATAGTGGAGTTTGGAGCGTGACTGTTTGAGGTTGTGGACAGGTGTCTTTTATACTGATAACGAGTTCACACAGGTGCCATTAATACAGGTAATGAGTGGAGGACCGAGGAGCCTCTTAAAGAAGTTACAGGTCTGTGAAAGCCAGAAATCTTACTTGTTTGTAGGTGACCAAATACTTATTTTCCAACATAATTTGCAAATAAATTCTTTAAAAATCAGACAATGTGATTTTCTGGATTTTTTTTCCTCATTTTGTCTCTCATAGTTGAGGTATACCTATGATGAAAATTACAGGCCTCTCTGATCTTTTTAAGTGGGAGAACTTACACAATTGGTGGCTGACTAAATACTTTTTTGCCCCACTGTATCTTCATTTCTCCCCTTTTCATTACTGGATATTTCCACTCCCTATAAATTCCCTTCATTTTTCTCATCATACTCCAAACCTCGCTTACTGACGTTGTTCTCCCTATTGTGTCACAATAAGCCCTCCAACTTTCTCTCTTAGCTCTTCTTGCCTCTGCCTGTAATCTTTTGTATTTTATCAAATTTCCAAAATTATGCAACTTTTTTAGCTCTTTCATACTTTTGTTTTTCTCCTTAATTGCCTTCTTACATTGTTCATTCCACCACAGAACATTCTTTCTTTCTCTATTTACTTTACTCTTAGGTATAGATATTTCTGCTGCTCCAATTATTACTTTCCTAAATCCTTTTTTCACACTTTCAATTTCATCTTCCATACTTATCCTACTATGTTTTCCTTCACAAATACCCCTAAATTTATTCCAATTGGCTTTTTCCAAAATCCATCTACCTTCTTTCCTCTCCTTATTTACCTCTTTCCCCCCATGAACTTTTATACCTATAACATAATGATCACTCCCTAGACTCTCTTCCCTAACTTCCCACTCGCACTTTTCAGCTATTTCACTTGCCACTATTGTAACGTCTATTGCAGAACTCTTACCTGTATTTACATTAACCCTTGTTACTCTCCCATCATTAATACATACTAAATTAAGATCATTCATTAACTCCTCAATGACTTCCTCGTTTTTATCCACTTTCTGCCCTCCCCACAATGTATTGTGAGAATTAAAATCTCCACATATTATGACATTCTTATGATTATTTCCAATAATTAGCTTAAAGGTGTGATGACATCACTGTTTAAACTGGCGTAAAGCTATTTCATGTAGTAGATATAGTAGATGGTCTTCGAGCCTGAAACGTCTTCTGAGGAAGACGGAGGGGTGAACACATAAAACTCAACTAATCACATGAGCGAATAAACAGTGCTGTCAGATGTTATCAATGAAAATAGATTCACAATATGGTATGATAAACCTGTTGCTCACGGACATTGTTGCTAGAGCGGCTATCACATGCTAGCATCATGAACTCTTCAGACCACGAACAAACGTTTATCAGGCAAGGCAGCATTTTATTAAATAAATAAACTTACAGGTATTGACGATGTGGTCGCCTCCTTCAGGGTTGGTAAAGAAT
>SSNP01000075.1:2649002-2691229 GCA_006937955.1 Pachypanchax playfairii | reverse complement strand
ACACCCACCCACAGAACACACACACCCACCCACACAACACACAACACACACCCGCCCACTCACATCCACACAACACACACACACACACACACCCACACAACACACACACCCACCCACACAACACACACACACACACCCACCCACTCACATCCACACAACACACACACACACACACACACACCCACACAACACACACACCCACCCACACAACACACAACACACACCCGCCCACTCACATCCACACAACACACACACACACACACACCCACACAACACACACACCCACCCACACAACACACACACACACACCCACCCACTCACATCCACACAACACACACACACTCACACACACGATTGTATGTGTTTCCTGGTGGTTAAACTCAAACACACACTGAGATGACATGAGGTCAGGAGGAGGGGAAAAAAGATTGCTCTCATCCAGTACCCACAAGGGAGCGCTGGGTGAAAGCACAAAAAGCTCCAAGCAGGGGGATAACAATAAACACACGAGACACTGAGAACTTGTCAAGGATGTGAATTACAATCAGTATGTGTGGAATGTGTGCCAAGAGTTATCAAGGACATAGTCTCTGGGACAACACAGATGTTATGACTCTAACACATGAACCACACCACATGAATCAGAAAACAAGAGCAGGATCAGCTATCCCTTACAACAAAGATAAGAGTGAATGGTTCTATAAAGCTCATTAGTTCGTAGACCGAACCCAGGATTTCTGACCCTGGATCTGAGGTGGAGCATCACTGAACCGGCCGTGAAACTTAAACACAAAATTAAATTCCTGCCATATAAAGACCAAGTAGACCTGCTTTTTTATTGAGACACAAAGGTTTTATTCTTTCAAACTAACGTTTAGCTGTTTTCAAACTTTTTGAGCAACCAAGAAAAACCAGTTCAGTCCAATAAGCAGGATTTCTTTAAACCAGTTAATTTTCTGCCATGCAGCCTTTGCATTTTTAAAATGTTCTAGTTAATCTGTCCAGCATCTGATACCACAGCAGTAGACCCAGGTGAGAAATTAAACAGCTTGAACTTGAGGTCATCTTGATAAGATGTAGATCCTTCATAGCACAGGACACTGGATTGTTGAACCAGAGTTACACTTGTGTTTTTATTGGCAGAAAGAAGATGATGACATGCCGTCCTCCATGAACCACTGCATCCTACTCCAGGAGCGTCCAATCAAACAGACAGTCACCAGGTGAGAGGCGGGGCGGGGCTGCAGAGCTCTTGGTATTTGATCTCTAAAATTCAATTAAACTTTATTTAAAAGCTCTTTACAACAAACAGCAGCCTCTGAGTCGACGCAGTCCTGGACACCCTCTGTAGCACCTGACCTGAGGGGAGAGGGTGGGTGTAGAAGGTTGTAGCAGCTCAGAGAGATCAGACTGTGGAAGACTTTAAAAATAAAGTAAAAGGATTTAAAAATGATTCCTGAAGGAACAAACAAACACTTGCCCCGTTTGTCCTGACGCTCTCCATGTTAGTCCTGACGCTCTCCATGTTAGTCCTGACGCTCTCCCTGTTAGTCCTGACGCTCTCCCTGTTAGTCCTGACGCTCTCCCTGTTAGTCCTGACGCTCTCCCTGTTAGTCCTGACGTTCTCCTGTTTGTCCTGACGTTCTCCCTGTTAGTCCTGACGCTCTCCCTGTTATTCCTGACGCCCTCCCTGTTAGTCCTGACGCTCTCCCTGTTACTCCTGACGCTCTCCTCTTTGTCCTGACGTTCTCCTGTTTGTCCTGACGTTCTCCTGTTTGTCCTGACGTTCCTCCTGTTAGTCCTGATGCTCTCCCTGTTAGTCCTGATGCTCTCCCTGTTAGTCCTGATGCTCTCCCTGTTAGTCCTGCCGCTCTCCTCTTTGTCCTGACGTCCTCCTGTTTGTCCTGACGTTCTCCCTGTTAGTCCTGACGCTCTCCCTGTTAGTCCTGATGCTCTCCCTGTTAGTCCTGATGCTCTCCCTGTTAGTCCTGATGCTCTCCCTGTTAGTCCTGATGCTCTCCCTGTTAGTCCTGACGCTCTCCCTGTTAGTCCTGACGCTCTCCTCTTTGTCCTGACGCTCTCCCTGTTAGTCCTGACGCTCTCCCTGTTAGTCCTGATGCTCTCCCTGTTAGTCCTGATGCTCTCCCTGTTACTCCTGACGCTCTCCTCTTTGTCGTGACGTTCTCCTGTTTGTCCTGACGTTCTCCTGTTTGTCCTGACGTTCTCCCTGTTAGTCCTGACGCTCTCCCTGTTAGTCCTGATGCTCTCCCTGTTAGTCCTGACGCTCTCCCTGTTAGTCCTGATGCTCTCCCTGTTAGTCCTGACGCTCTCCCTGTTACTCCTGATGCTCTCCTCTTTGTCCTGACGCTCTCCTCTTTGTCCTGACGTTCTCCTGTTTGTCCTGACGTTCTCCTGTTTGTCCTGACGTTCTTCCTGTTTGTCCTGACGTTCTCCTGTTTGTCGTGACGTTCTCCTGTTTGTCCTGACGTTCTCCTGTTTGTCCTGACGTTCCTCCTGTTAGTCCTGACGCTCTCCCTGTTAGTCCTGACGCTCTCCCTGTTAGTCCTGATGCTCTCCCTGTTAGTCCTGACGCTCTCCCTGTTAGTCCTGACGCTCTCCCTGTTAGTCCTGACGCTCTCCCTGTTAGTCCTGACGCTCTCCCTGTTAGTCCTGACGCTCTCCTCTTTGTCCTGACGTTCTCCTGTTTGTCCTGACGTTCTCCTGTTTGTCCTGACGTTCTCCCTGTTAGTCCTGATGCTCTCCCTGTTAGTCCTGACGCTCTCCCTGTTAGTCCTGATGCTCTCCCTGTTAGTCCTGACGCTCTCCCTGTTAGTCCTGATGCTCTCCCTGTTAGTCCTGACGCTCTCCTCTTTGTCCTGACGTTCTCCTGTTTGTCCTGACGTTCTCCCTGTTAGTCCTGACGCTCTCCCTGTTAGTCCTGACGCTCTCCCTGTTAGTCCTGATGCTCTCCCTGTTAGTCCTGATGCTCTCCCTGTTAGTCCTGATGCTCTCCCTGTTAGTCCTGATGCTCTCCCTGTTAGTCCTGATGCTCTCCCTGTTAGTCCTGACGCTCTCCTCTTTGTCCTGACGTTCTCCTGTTTGTCCTGACGTTCTCCCTGTTAGTCCTGACGCTCTCCCTGTTAGTCCTGATGCTCTCCCTGTTAGTCCTGACGCTCTCCCTGTTAGTCCTGACGCTCTCCTCTTTGTCCTGACGTTCTCCTGTTTGTCCTGACGTTCTCCCTGTTAGTCCTGACGCTCTCCCTGTTAGTCCTGATGCTCTCCCTGTTAGTCCTGATGCTCTCCCTGTTAGTCCTGACGCTCTCCCTGTTAGTCCTGACGCTCTCCATGTTAGTCCTGACGCTCTCCCTGTTAGTCCTGACGCTCTCCCTGTTAGTCCTGATGCTCTCCCTGTTAGTCCTGACGCTCTCCCTGTTAGTCCTGACGCTCTCCTCTTTGTCCTGACGTTCTCCTGTTTGTCCTGACGTTCTCCTGTTTGTCCTGACGTTCTCCCTGTTAGTCCTGACGCTCTCCCTGTTAGTCCTGATGCTCTCCCTGTTAGTCCTGATGCTCTCCCTGTTAGTCCTGACGCTCTCCCTGTTACTCCTGATGCTCTCCTCTTTGTCCTGACGTTCTCCTGTTTGTCCTGAAGTTCTCCTGTTTGTCCTGACGTTCTTCCTGTTTGTCCTGACGTTCTCCTGTTTGTCGTGACGTTCTCCTGTTTGTCGTGACGTTCTCCTGTTTGTCCTGACGCTCTCCCTGTTAGTCCTGATGCTCTCCCTGTTAGTCCTGATGCTCTCCCTGTTAGTCCTGACGCTCTCCCTGTTAGTCCTGATGCTCTCCCTGTTAGTCCTGATGCTCTCCCTGTTAGTCCTGACGCTCTCCCTGTTAGTCCTGATGCTCTCCCTGTTAGTCCTGACGCTCTCCCTGTTAGTCCTGATGCTCTCCCTGTTAGTCCTGACGCTCTCCTGTTTGTCCTGACGTTCTTCCTGTTTGTCCTGACGTTCTCCTGTTTGTCGTGACGTTCTCCTGTTTGTCGTGACGTTCTCCTGTTTGTCCTGACGTTCTCCTGTTTGTCCTGACGTTCTCCTGTTTGTCCTGACGTTCCTCCTGTTAGTCCTGACGCTCTCCCTGTTAGTCCTGACGCTCTCCTCTTTGTCCTGACGTTCTCCTGTTTGTCCTGACGTTCTCCTTTTTGTCCTGACGTTCTCCTGTTTGTCAAAGTATGTGTGGAGAGAAAAAATCGATTTAATTCTAACAATCTTTGATCTCTTTATTTAGAGAGGCGCTGACTTTGCTGCTTGATACGTTTCACAACAAAGCCGAATCCTTCGTCTCGTCACAGGTGATTTGTACAGAGACGCACACATTTCACAGATAACATGAATACTCACTCACTTTCCACCTCTTCACTCCATCTGTATTTAAAGGTGGAGCTCCCATTTCATGTGGAGCGTCTTGTCCAATCCGTGAAGGCGCTCTGCAGCTCATTGGCTGCTGTGGAGACTCCCGATGTGACAGCAGCCCTGAACCAACTCCCAGCATGCCCCTGTCGTCTGCAGCCCAAAGTCCTAAAGGTGAGTTAAAACAGATACACGCCACTGTTACCTGATGTTACCTGAGATACTGCTGTTTTTGTCTGATGGATTATTACAGTCAGGTCCAAATATATTTGGACGCTAACACAAGTTTTGTTATTTTAGCTGTTTATCAAAACATGTTCTAAATACAGTTATATAATCATTATGGACTTAAAGTTCAGACCCTCAGCTTTAATTTGAGGGTTTCACATCCAGATTGGATGAAGGATTTAGGAACTGCAGCTCTTTAAAGAGGCCCTTCAATTAAAAACAGTTTTCTGAGGTTTCTGTTGAACATTTTAGCTCCACAGGTGTTCTTACCTTCATAGTGGGTGAAAACAGGTCAACAACTTCTCTTTCAGTTTTAATCTCTCAAACTACGCAGGTGGTGATAAAACCAGAGTTCTAACCTGTATCTGTTTCATCACAACTCCTTTACTCATTAGTATTCATCCTGCAGTTGAAACCACGCTTAGTATGCTGCTGGCTAAAAGCTGTTAGCATTAGACGTAGCAAACAGGAAGAGGGATCGTCAGATGTTGCCATGCACAGTGGGGCAGGAAACAGTCTCTCATAGGTCATGTCAACTCTCATAGGCTAGTTTGTTAGCCAATCTGAGTCCAGCAAATTCGAATAATGAATATTAATGAGTTGCTGCCCGAAGCCTGACGGACAAAGACGAATTTTGACGCATACAGATTAAAAGGTCTGTTAATCAGTGTTTCCTGACATTTTTAAAATATAAAATGTTTCATATTACAGGTTAAAAGAAATAACCACAAAGTTCTGAAATTTGTGTGAAATGGCCTCTTTAAAATGTAACCAGGTCTATTTCAAGGGACCAAAGGTCATTGGACAATTGACTCAAAACAGGTGTGGACAGGTGTAGGCTGTTCCCTCATTAATCCATCAGCAGGTAAAAGGTGTGGAGGTGATTCCAGGTGTGTATTTAGAGGATGTTGCTGTGAACCTACAACATGAGATCAAAGGAGCTTCAATGGAAGTGAAACAGAAGAAATCCATCAGAGAGACAGTGGACATGTTCGGAGTAGACAAAACAACAGTTTGGTACATTTTGAGGAAAAAAAAAATAATTCAACTTTTATTAATCTCACAATGGAGAAATTCACTTCTGCATTTAACCCATCCCGAGGGAGCAGAGGGCTGCACGTGATGGCGCCCGGGAGGCAGTTTGTGGTTCAGCATCTTGCCCATGGATGCATCGACACATGGCTTGATCCATATCAATCAGGCTTTAAGCGAGGCCATTCCACTGAAACCGCTCTTCTCTCAGTTGCAGAGTCACTACGGGTTGCCAGATCGGCTGGTCTCTCCTCAGTACTCGTACTCCTTGACCTGTCTGCTGCTTTTGACACCGTCAACCACCTCATTCTCCTCTCGACGCTATCTAAGCTTGGCATCTCGGGGCCGGTCCTCTCGTGGTTCACCTCGTACCTTGCGGAAAGATCTTTCAGAGTCTCGTGGCATGGACAGATGTCCAGTCTGCATGAGCTGGCAACGGGTGTCCCACAGGGCTCGGTCCTTGGTCCTCTCCTCTTCTCTTTATACACCACCTCATTAGGCGAGATCATTCGCTCCCATGGCTTCTCCTACCATTGCTACGCTGACGCCACTCAGCTCCTCCTCTCCTTCCCTCCAGACGATACCTCCGTCTCAGTGCGGATATCTGCCTGCCTCTCAGATATCTCGGCGTGGATGAGGGATCGCCACCTTCAGCTTAATCTGTCCAAAACTGACCTCATTGTCTGTCCTGCCAGTAACTCCTTACCTCCTCAGATAAGCGAGCAGCTTGACTCCATCACGCTGTTCCCCAAAACCTCCGCCAGAAACCTTGGTGTCATACTGGACAACCAGCTGTCCTTCAAGGAGCAGGTTAACTCCGTAGCTCGCTCATGTCGATTCGCTCTTTACAACATCAGGAAAATCAGAGCCTTCCTGACAGACCACACCACACAGCTTCTGGTCCAGGCCCTGGTCTTGTCCCGCATCGACTACTGCAACTCTTTGCTGGCCGGTCTTCCGGCGTCCTCGGTTAAACCTCTGCAGATGATTCAGAACGCAGCAGCACGTCTGGTCTTCAACCAGCCCAAGAGGGCTCATGTCACTCCGCTGCTCATTTCCCTGCACTGGCTTCCAGTTGCAGCACGCATCAAATACAAAGCTCTGCTTCTGGCTTACCAGACTCTAACACACACAGCTCCTACTTACCTTCACTCCTTCATCCAAACCTACATTCCCACGCGTCAGCTACGCTCAGCCGCTGAAAGACGCCTAGCGCTTCCACCACAACGTGGCATGAGATCATGTTCCAAACTCTTGTCCTCTGTTGTCCCCCGATGGTGGAATGACCTACCAAACTCGGTCCGATCCTCAGAGTCGGCAGCTACTTTTAAGAGCAGACTTAAGACTCACCTCTTTAAAGAACACTTTCAGTCTTAATGTGGAATTGATTTATGATTTATGATAGCGATTTGAGAATTTATCACTACAAAAAAAAAAAAAAAATTGATACACTTGATGTATCAGCATCGGAATTAAACTGGACTCCAAACAGTCCGCCTCCTTATATTGTTTCCTTCTCTTTGATTTCTTGCTTGTATGTTCTCTCAATGTAAGTCGCTTTGGATAAAAGCGTCTGCTAAATGACAGTAGTAGTAGTAGTAGTAGTTGTTCGAAGTCGGGGATCGAACCTCCAGCCTCTCGATCAGAGGACAATCTCCTTCCCCTCTCGACCACGGCCGCCCCGAAAAGAGTGTCCTCGTGAGCGCAGGAACTCCAAAAGACCTGCAAAAATCAGCTGAGTTCTGGACCAGCATTCTGTGGACAGATGAAACTAAGATCAACCTGAACCAGGATGATAGAAGAAAACTTGGAACGGCTCATAAAGCACATGTAGTGTAAAACATGGTGGAGGCAGTGTGATGGTGTGGGCGTGTCTGATTTCCACTGGGTCACTAGTGTTTATTGATCATGTGACAGGTGCAGCTGGATGAATGTTTAGAAATCGACTTTCTGCTCAGATTCAGACAAATGCAGCAAAGCTGATTGGACGATGCTTCACAGTTCAGATGGACATCGACCCAAAACATGAAAACAACCCAGGAGGTTCTGAACGTAAAGAAGTAGAATATTCTGCAATGGACGAGTCAATCAGCTGATCTCAACCTGATCCAGCTGCATTTCACTTCCTGAAGACAAAACTGAAGACAGCTGCAGTAAAGACCTGGTGACGCATCACGAAGGAGGAAACACAGAATCTGGTGATGTCCATGGGTTCCAGACTTCACGCAGTCATCGTCTGTAAAGGATTCTCAATATGTAATAATAAGTATTAAAAATAAACATGTTATTTATGGTCACATTTATTTGTCCAGTTACTTTAGAAACAAGGAGACTTTGTGTAAAAATAGTTGTTGTAATCTAAACGTTTCATGGGATATTTTAGTTCAACCCCTTAAATTAAACCTGAAAATCTGAACTTCAATTGTTTCATTTCAGATTCAGTGTGGTGACACGCAGAACCCAAATCATGAAAACTGTCTTACTGTCCACATATCTAACTGTATGTTCATGTTTCCCAGGATGCTTCAGTGCTGGCAGTCAGAGAGAACAGAGGTACGAACAACAAACATGTTGAAGTGTCTCCCACACGGTGTTTTCACCAAATACAAACTCCATCTTACACATTTAGAGAACATACAAAAAATATATTTTAAAAAGCTGCAAGTATCATTAGATATTAAATATCAGAAAGAAAACAGCCAAGATGTAAAGGCTATGCTGATGTTTTCATTTATTATTCTAATATTTATATGAAATACATTCAGGGGCAGAAAAAGTGGTAGAAATATTGTTTTATGATGGACAGTCAGTCTTCTACCAGAGACTCTCCAGTTATTTTTTCTGCTGTCTGATGTTTGCCTACAGAGTTAGTGGTGGAGAAGCTGACGGCCGCCATCTTAGACCTGGTAGAACTTTACTGCAGCACGTTCAACGCCAACTTTCACACAACACCACAGAGTCAAGGCTGCACGGCACCGATCCAGGAGGCTGGTCTCGTCACCAACGTGCTCTCCTTTAATGTGTACGCCGCCCACCGCATCCCCATCACCTGGGCTGCCAGGTACATTCATATAAATACGCCCATCCTGAAACCACCAGCTGTTCTCAGTGGCTGGTGAAGTAGTTCTGACCTGTGACCTGATAATCTTAAAGCCTCGGACACAATGACCCGTACGAACAGCTGAAAACGTACAGCCTCCTTAAAGCTCCCTTATAAGAATCCAGCGTTCACAACCCGTTTGGGCCATCAGAAGATTTTCTACTAACACTCTATGAAAACCCTCTGCATAGGGTTGCCGGTTGAATACCTTAGAAAAACACTGGTTTGTGGATTATTTATATATTCTGTTATGTATAAAAGCCACATGCCTACTGTATGAATCCTCATTCTGCACCAGCTTTTACCAGGAGAAAACAGCTTCCAAATTTCTGGATTTTGCATTATTTCTGTTTTAAAGTACAGGAGGACTCGCGAGTTAACAGACGGCCGCCACTTATATTCCCCAACAAAACGTGCTGAAAGCCTGAGGATCTACAAAACAACTTGAACTGGCTCTGAGGTGCACATTGGGGTGCCTTGAGACCTTCCTCCGGTCTACTTGCAGCCCTACAAGTAACATAAGAACTCTGGGGACAGCAGGTGGAAGAAAATCACATTGTTTTCTATAAGATGCCTCAAGTTGCTGTAGCAAGTTGAACAGCAGCAGTACCAACTTCCTGTAGGAGGCTGTAGGAAACGTTGCTCGCCTCCATGAAAGTTTACAAACTCCAGATCTTGTAGGAACTGGGAGGTTCTTACAAACCCATCGTTCTTAAGGACTTTTGTGTCTGAGGCTTAATCTTAACATTTCCTGCATTTTGATCTCTTAATTTAACAGAACCGTTATAATCTCTTTATTCTGGATTAATGTGGAACAGATGACAAAGAGAAAACATTGATGAATGAAGAATTATTTCTTTTTTTTCTTCAGTTGGTTTGCTTGGCCACAGAACTAGTGATGATGAGTCTGATCTTCTTCTGATGAAGGTGTTTCCTCTCTCCTCTTCCTCCTCTAGTGCTGATAGAGATGCAGGATGAGGAATTCAGACAGAAGAGCTCCCCAGGTCAGCACACACNTCCAGGGACTGTGGGTTAGAACTGGTTTGATGGGATTAGCTTGACAATGTTTGATTAAAGTGGACCTACGACAGTTTTTACCTGTAATGAACTCACTCTTTAGACTCAGCTGTTGGACATGTCATATTAAAACAAGAGGCTGAGAAATTAGGACTTTTTTATTGAACTAGTTTAAATTAAATTAATTAATTAATTTAAATTAAATTAATTAAATTTCTTCAGTTTTCAGTTTTTATGCTAAGCATGTCTGTTCAAACCTGTGACAAATTCAGTTTTTAAAACATCAAACTATTTTAAAACTGTCAGATCAGCTGATCTAAGATTGGATTTGTTGTGATGTTGTTGTTTATTAACTTCATTTTGACCACATGTCTTTGTTCTGTTTTGTGATTGGTCAGTTATGAGGGGTTCTTTCTGTCCTGCTCTCTGACTCATGGAGGAGCAGAGCTCTGCGCTCCACAGCACACCAGCAAACAGGCTGTCAGCAAATACCTGTTCCACCTGGTGGTGTGGGACCAGAGGTATGTAGCTTCACCTGTCTGAAGGTGTGACATCACAGCCTTACCTGCACACACAGACTTCAGACTGACTTAATGTTCAGCTGTAATGAGAGGGTGGAAGTGAGAGCAGCTGATCCATATCCTACATTAGTGAAAGTTTCTAATGGTATTCTCATGTCCTCAGACAGTGGACTTGTGTCTGTACTTGTCCTGTTAGATCTCAGTGCTGCGTTTGATACTATAGATCATAAGATCCTATTGAAGAGGCTTGAATATGATATTGGGATTCAGGGAACTGCATTAAACTGGTTTGAATCATATTTAACTGAAAGATTCCAGTTTGTTCATGTAAATAATGAATCTTCTTCATATACCAGAGTCAGTCATGGAGTTCCTCAGGGTTCAGTGCTTGGACCAATCCTCTTTACTATATATATGTTACCGCTTGGTAAAATTATTAGACAAAATGGTATAAAATTCCATTTTTATGCTGATGATACTCAGTTATATCTATCAATGAAGCCTGATGAGACCAACCAACTGCAGAGATTACAAACTTGTCTTAATTTTTTGTTCTTGCAGAAACTTTAGTTCATGTATTTATTACTTCTAGACTTGATTACTGTAATTCTTTATTATCAGGATGTTCTAATAGTTCTGTTAAAGACCTCCAGCTGATCCAAAATGCTGCTGCCAGAGTTCTGATGAGAGTTAGAAAGAGAGACCATATTTCTCCTGTTTTAGCATCACTTCATTGGCTCCCTGTAAAATCTAGAATAAAGTTTAAGGTTTTACTTTTGACGTATAAGGCCTTGAACGACCAAGCTCCAGCTTATATTAAAGATCTTATTGTTCTAGATGTTCCTAACAGAACACTCTCAGACTGCAGGTCTGCTTGTAGTTCCTAGAGTTTCTAAAAGTAGAATGGGAGGAAGAGCTTTTAGTTATCAGGCTCCTCTCCTGTGGAACCAGCTTCCACTTTTTATCCACCAGACAGAAACTCTGTTAGATTTAAGACTTAAAACTTTCCTTCTTGCTCTCTCGTTACCTTACTGACCTTTTCCTGAATAAAAACTAAAATTGACCTCAGGTCATTTTTTTTCTGGGTTTTGACTCTCACTAGCCCATCACAGGGACACGTAGACAGACCACCATACACACACTCTTAAGGGAGAGAACATGCAAACTCCATGCAGAAAAGACCTAGCTGGTTTCCAACACGGGACCTTCTTGATGCATGTGCAACTGTACCACCATGCAGCCCTGTTATTAGTTAATGTTACAAACACTGTGAGCAGGTGATTTCAGCTTCTCTAAGCCTCAGACTGACTCCAGAAATACGGCCTGGCTGATCCCTCAGCTCACTGTTGAACAGTAGAAGAAGGCAGAGACTCCTGATGTTTCTGTTATACTGCGTCTGTGATGTCAACAGCTGTTTAGACAGTTTAACCTTCCTTCTCCTCCGTCAGGGTGTGCTTCCCGGTGCAGATCAACCAGCTGCCCCGAGAGTCTCAGCTGACTGTCACATTGTATGCCAGCCCACTGCCCCCCCCTGGAGGAGGCGATGAGAAGAGCAAACAGCGGCGTTGCATCGAGGCTCTGGGCTGGGTCACTATGCCACTCTTCAACTTTAGACAGTAAGTCACATGATGACATAGAAAATCATGACTCATCCACAGCTGAACGTCGGGTTGTTGTTCCCTGAGCTTCCTGTTGCCTGCTCATCACACTATCACAACTGTTCGTGTCAACTGAACATCTTTTTTCAGATTTTTCTGCATATTGATAAAGGTTCTGACGTGACGTGAGTTTTGACCTGACGTGACACGAGTTCTGACGTGACGCGCGTTCTGACGTGCCGCGCGTTCTGACGTGCCGCGCGTTCTGACGTGACGCGCGTTCTGACGTGACGCGCGTTCTGACCTAACATGATGCGAGTTCTGACGTGACGCGATGCGAGTTCTGACGTGCCGCGCGTTCTGACCTAACATGATGCGAGTTCTGACGTGACGCGATGCGAGTTCTGACGTGCCGCGCGTTCTGACCTAACATGATGCGAGTTCTGACGTGACGCGAGTTCTGACGTGACGCGCGTTCTGACATTATGCGAGTTCTGACGTGACGCGCGTTCTGACGTGACGCGCGTTCTGACCTAACATTATGCGAGTTCTGACGTGACGCGCGTTCTGACATTATGCGAGTTCTGACGTGACGCGCGTTCTGACCTAACATGATGCGAGTTCTGACATGACGCGAGTTCTGACATGATGCGAGTTCTGACATGACGCGTGTTCTGACATGATGCGAGTTCTGACGTGACATGATGCGAGTTCTGACATGACGCGAGTTCTGACATGACGCGAGTTCTGACGTGACGCGAGTTCTGACGTGACATGATGCGAGTTCTGACATGACGCGAGTTCTGACATTATGCGAGTTCTGACATGACGCGAGTTCTGATATGACGCGAGTTCTGACATTATGCGAGTTCTGACATTATGCGAGTTCTGACATGACGCGAGTTCTGACATTATGCGAGTTCTGACGTGACGCGAGTTCTGACATGATGCGAGTTCTGACATGACGCGAGTTCTGACATTATGCGAGTTCTGACATGATGCAAGTTCTGACATGATGCGAGTTCTGACATGACGCGAGTTCTGACATGACGCGAGTTCTGACATGACGCGAGTTCTGACATGACGCGAGTTCTGACATGACGCGAGTTCTGACATTATGCGAGTTCTGACATGACGCGAGTTCTGACATTATGCGAGTTCTGACATGACGCGAGTTCTGACATTATGCGAGTTCTGACGTGACACGCATTCTGACATGATGCGAATTCTGACATGATGCGAGTTCTGACATGACGAAAGTTCTGACATTATGCGAGTTCTGACGTGACGCGAGTTCTGACATGATGCGAGTTCTGACATGACGCGAGTTCTGACATGATGCGAGTTCTGACATGACGCGAGTTCTGACATGATGCGAGTTCTGACATTATGCGAGTTCTGACGTGATGCGAGTTCTGACGTGACGCGCGTTCTGACGTGACACGCGTTCTGACCTAACATGATGCGAGTTCTGACATTATGCGAGTTCTGACGTGACGCGAGTTCTGACATGATGCGAGTTCTGACATGACGCGAGTTCTGACATGACGCGAGTTCTGACATGATGCGAGTTCTGACGTGACGCGAGTTCTGACATGATGCGAGTTCTGACATGACGCGAGTTCTGACATGATGCGAGTTCTGACATTATGCGAGTTCTGACGTGACGCGAGTTCTGACATGACGCGAGTTCTGACATGATGCGAGTTCTGACATGACGAGAGTTCTGACATTATGCGAGTTCTGACGTGACGCGCGTTCTGACCTAACATGATGCGAGTTCTGACATGATGCGAGTTCTGACATTATGCGAGTTCTGACGTGACGCGAGTTCTGACATGATGCGAGTTCTGACATGACGCGAGTTCTGACATGACACGAGTTCTGACATTGTTAGGTTTTTTCCTTATTCTATCAAAACCTTCCATTATGTGTGACTGCTCCACACAGGTCATGCAGGAGATTTCTTCAAAGTTGGTGTAAGGCATGAACGTGTATAATTCTATGTTTTCCATTCTCTATCAGACATTATGCAAGTTCTGACGTTATGTGAGTTCTGACGTGACTCACGTTCTGACGCGATGCGAGTTCTGACGTAACGCGCGTTCTGACCTAACATGATGCGAGTTCTGACATGATGCGAGTTCTGACATTATGCGAGTTCTGACGTGACGCGAGTTCTGACATGATGCGAGTTCTGACATGACGCGAGTTCTGACATGACACGAGTTCTGACATTGTTAGGTTTTTTCCTTATTCTATCAAAACCTTCCATTATGTGTGACTGCTCCACACAGGTCATGCAGGAGATTTCTTCAAAGTTGGTGTAAGGCATGAACGTGTATAATTCTATGTTTTCCATTCTCTATCAGACATTATGCAAGTTCTGACGTTATGTGAGTTCTGACGTGACTCACGTTCTGACGCGATGCGAGTTCTGACGTAACGCGCGTTCTGACCTAACATGATGCGAGTTCTGACATGATGCGAGTTCTGACATGATTTGAGTTCTGACATGACGCGAGTTCTGACGTGACGCGAGTTCTGACGTGACGCGATGCGAGTTCTGACCTGACGTGATGCGAGTTTTGACCTGACGTGATGCGAGTTTTGACCTGACGTGATGCGAGATTTGACCTGACTTGATGCGAGATTTCACCTGACATGACGCGCGTTTTGACGTGACGCGAGTTCTGACGTTACGCGAGTTCTGACCTGACATGATGCAAGTTCTGACATGACATTACGCGAGTTCTGACCTGACGTGACACGAGTTCTGACGTGACACGAGTTCTAACGTGACGCGAGTTCTAACGTGACGCAAGTTCTGACATGACATGATGCGATTTCTGACATGACATTATGCGAGTTCTGACCTGACGTGACTCGAGTTCTGACGTGACACGAGTTCTAACGTGACGCGAGTTCTGACATGACATGATGCGAGTTCTGACATGACATTACGCGAGTTTTGACCTGACGTGACTCGAGTTTTGACGTGACACGAGTTCTAACGTGACGCGAGTTCTGACATGACATGATGCGAGTTCTGACATGACATTATGCGAGTTCTGACTTGACGTGACACGTGTTCTGACGTGACACGAGTTCTAACGTGACGCGAGTTCTAACGTGACTTAAGTTCTGACATGACATGATGCGAGTTCTGACATGACATTACGCGAGTTTTGACCTGACGTGACTCGAGTTCTGACGTGACACGAGTTCTAACGTGACGCAAGTTCTGACATGACATGATGCGAGTTCTGACATGACATTATGCGAGTTTTGACCTGACGTGACTCGAGTTCTGACGTGACACGAGTTCTAACGTGACGCGAGTTCTGACATGACATGATGCGAGTTCTGACCTGACGTGATGCGAGTTCTGACATTATGCGAGTTCTGACGTGACGCGCGTTCTGACCTAACATGATGCGAGTTCTGACATGATGCGAGTTCTGACATTATGCGAGTTCTGACGTGACGCGAGTTCTGACATGATGCGAGTTCTGACATGACGCGAGTTCTGACATGATGCGAGTTCTGACGTGACGCGAGTTCTGACATGATGCGAGTTCTGACATGATGCGAGTTCTGACATTATGCGAGTTCTGACATGACACGAGTTCTGACATTGTTAGGTTTTTTCCTTATTCTATCAAAACCTTCCATTATGTGTGACTGCTCCACACAGGTCATGCAGGAGATTTCTTCAAAGTTGGTGTAAGGCATGAACGTGTATAATTCTATGTTTTCCATTCTCTATCAGACATTATGCAAGTTCTGACGTTATGTGAGTTCTGACGTGACTCACGTTCTGACGCGATGCGAGTTCTGACGTAACGCGCGTTCTGACCTAACATGATGCGAGTTCTGACATGATGCGAGTTCTGACATGATTTGAGTTCTGACATGACGCGAGTTCTGACGTGACGCGAGTTCTGACGTGACGCGATGCGAGTTCTGACCTGACGTGATGCAAGTTCTGACGTGAAGTGATGCGAGTTCTGACCTGACGTGATGCGAGTTCTGACGTGATGTGATGCAAGTTCTGACCTGACGTGATGCGAGTTCTGACGTGACGCGAGTTCTGACATGACGCGAGTTCTGACATGATGCGAGTTCTGACATGATGCGAGTTCTGACATGATGCGAGTTCTGACATTACGCGAGTTCTGACATGACATTACGCGAGTTTTGACCTGACGTGACTCGAGTTCTGACGTGACACGAGTTCTAACGTGACGCGAGTTCTAACGTGACGCAAGTTCTGACATGACATGATGCGAGTTCTGATATGACATTACGCGAGTTTTGACCTGACGTGACTCGAGTTCTGACGTGACACGAGTTCTAACGTGACGCGAGTTCTGACATGACATGATGCGAGTTCTGACATGACATTACGCGAGTTTTGACCTGACGTGACTCGAGTTCTGACGTGACACGAGTTCTAACGTGACGCGAGTTCTAACGTGACGCGAGTTCTGACATGACATGATGCGAGTTCTGACATGACATTACGCGAGTTTTGACCTGACGTGACTCGAGTTCTGACGTGACACGAGTTCTAACGTGACGCGAGTTCTGACATGACATGATGCGAGTTCTGACATGACATTACGCGAGTTTTGACCTGACGTGACTCGAGTTCTGACGTGACACGAGTTCTAACGTGACGCGAGTTCTAACGTGACGCAAGTTCTGACATGACATGATGCGAGTTCTGACATGACATTACGCGAGTTTTGACCTGACGTGACTCGAGTTCTGACGTGACACGAGTTCTAACGTGACGCGAGTTCTGACATGACATGATGCGAGTTCTGACATGACATTATGCGAGTTCTGACTTGACGTGACACGAGTTCTGACGTGACACGAGTTCTAACGTGACGCGAGTTCTAACGTGACGCAAGTTCTGACATGACATGATGCGAGTTCTGACATGACATTACGCGAGTTTTGACCTGACGTGACTCGAGTTCTGACGTGACACGAGTTCTGACGTGATGCGAGTTCTGACCTGACGTGATGCGAGTTCTGACGTGATGTGATGCGAGTTCTGACCTGACGTGATGCGAGTTCTGACGTGACGTGATGCGAGTTCTGACATGACATGATGCGAGATGACGTGAGTTCTGACATGATGCGTGTTCTGACATGATGCGAGTTCTGACATGATGCGAGTTCTGACGTGACGCGAGTTCTGACATGATGCGAGTTCTGACATGACGCGAGTTCTGACATGATGCGAGTTCTGACATGACGAGAGTTCTGACATTATGCGAGTTCTGACGTGACGCGCGTTCTGACCTAACATGATGCGAGTTCTGACATGATGCGAGTTCTGACATGATGCGAGTTCTGACATGACGAGAGTTCTGACATTATGCGAGTTCTGACGTGACACGAGTTCTAACGTGACGCGAGTTCTGACATGACATGATGCGAGTTCTGACATGACATTACGCGAGTTTTGACCTGACGTGACTCGAGTTCTGACGTGACACGAGTTCTAACGTGACGCGAGTTCTAACGTGACGCGAGTTCTGACATGACATGATGCGAGTTCTGACATGACATTACGCGAGTTTTGACCTGACGTGACTCGAGTTCTGACGTGACACGAGTTCTAACGTGACGCGAGTTCTGACATGATGCGTGTTCTGACGTGACGCGAGTTCTGACATGATGCGAGTTCTGACATGACGCGAGTTCTGACATGACGCGAGTTCTGACATGATGCGAGTTCTGACATGATGCGAGTTCTGACATGACGCGAGTTCTGATATGACGCGAGTTCTGACATTATGCGAGTTCTGACATTATGCGAGTTCTGACATGACGCGAGTTCTGACATGACGCGAGTTCTGACATTATGCGAGTTCTGACGTGACACGCATTCTGACATGATGCGAATTCTGACATGATGCGAGTTCTGACATGACGAAAGTTCTGACATTATGCGAGTTCTGACGTGACACGCATTCTGACATGATGCGAATTCTGACATGATGCGAGTTCTGACGTGACGCGAGTTCTGACGTGACGCGCGTTCTGACATTATGCGAGTTCTGACGTGACATGATGCGAGTTCTGACATTATGCGAGTTCTGACATGACGCGAGTTCTGACATTATGCGAGTTCTGACGTGACGCGAGTTCTGACATGACGCGAGTTCTGACATTATGCGAGTTCTGACATGATGCAAGTTCTGACATGATGCGAGTTCTGACATGACGCGAGTTCTGACATGACGCGAGTTCTGACATTATGCGAGTTCTGACATGACGCGAGTTCTGACATGATGCGAGTTCTGACATGATGCGAGTTCTGACATGATGCGAGTTCTGACATTATGCGAGTTCTGACGTGACGCGCGTTCTGACCTAACATGATGCGAGTTCTGACATGATGCGAGTTCTGACATGACGAGAGTTCTGACATTATGCGAGTTCTGACGTGACGCGCGTTCTGTCCTGACATGATGCGAGTTCTGACATGATGCGAGTTCTGACGTGACGCGAGTTCTGACATGATGCGAGTTCTGACATGACGCGAGTTCTGACATGATGCGAGTTCTGACATTACGCGAGTTCTGACGTAACGCGCGTTCTGACATGATGCGAGTTCTGACATGACGCGAGTTCTGACATTACGCGAGTTCTGACGTGACGCGCGTTCTGACATGATGCGAGTTCTGACATGACGCGAGTTCTGACGTGACATGATGCGAGTTCTGACATGATGCGAGTTCTGACATTATGCGAGTTCTGACGTGACGCGCGTTCTGACATTATGCGAGTTCTGACGTGACATGATGCGAGTTCTGACATGACATGAGTTCCGACATTATGCGAGTTCTGACATGATGCGAGTTCTGACATGATGCGAGTTCTGACATGATGCGAGTTCTGACATGACGCGAGTTCTGACATTATGCGAGTTCTGACGTGACGTGATGCGAGTTCTGACGTGATGCGAGTTCTGACGTGACGCGAGTTCTGACGTGACGCGCGTTCTGACATTATGCGAGTTCTGACGTGACGCGCGTTCTGACGTGACGCGCGTTCTGACCTAACATGATGCGAGTTCTGACGTGACGCGCGTTCTGACATTATGCGAGTTCTGACGTGACGCGCATTCTGACGTGACGCGCGTTCTGACCTAACATGATGCGAGTTCTGACATGATGCGAGTTCTGACATGATGCGAGTTCTGACGTGACGCGAGTTCTGACATGACGCGAGTTCTGACGTGACGCGTGTTCTGACATGATGCGAGTTCTGACATGACATTACGCGAGTTTTGACCTGACGTGACTCGAGTTCTGACGTGACACGAGTTCTAACGTGACGCGAGTTCTAACGTGACGCAAGTTCTGACATGACATGATGCGAGTTCTGACATGACATTACGCGAGTTTTGACCTGACGTGACTCGAGTTCTGACGTGACACGAGTTCTAACGTGACGCGAGTTCTGACATGACATGATGCGAGTTCTGACATGACATTACGCGAGTTTTGACCTGACGTGACACGAGTTCTGACGTGACGTGAGTTCTAACGTGACGCGAGTTCTGACATGACATGATGCGAGTTCTGACATGACATTACGCGAGTTTTGACCTGACGTGACTCGAGTTCTGACGTGACACGAGTTGTAACGTGACGCGAGTTCTGACATGACATGATGCGAGTTCTGACCTGACGTGATGCAAGTTCTGACCTGACGTGATGCGAGTTCTGACGTGAAGTGATGCAAGTTCTGACGTGATGTGATGCGAGTTCTGACATGACATGATGCGAGTTCTGACGTGAAGTGATGCGAGTTCTGACTTGATGTGATGCAAGTTCTGACCTGACGTGATGCAAGTTCTGACCTGACGTGATGCGAGTTCTGACGTGAAGTGATGCGAGTTCTGACCTGACGTGATGCGAGTTCTGACGTGATGTGATGCAAGTTCTGACCTGACATGATGCGAGTTCTGACCTGACGTGACTCGAGTTCTGACGTGACACGAGTTCTAACGTGACGCGAGTTCTGACATGACATGATGCGAGTTCTGACATGACATTACGCGAGTTTTGACCTGACGTGACACGAGTTCTGACGTGACGCGAGTTCTAACGTGACGCGAGTTCTGACATGACATGATGCGAGTTCTGACCTGACGTGATGCAAGTTCTGACGTGATGTGATGCGAGTTCTGACATGACATGATGCGAGTTCTGACATGACATGATGCGAGTTCTGACGTGAAGTGATGCGAGTTCTGACGTGATGTGATGCAAGTTCTGACCTGACGTGATGCGAGTTCTGACCTGACGTGATGCGAGTTCTGACCTGACGTGATGCGAGTTCTGACGTGAAGTGATGCGAGTTCTGACCTGACGTGATGCGAGTTCTGACCTGACGTGATGCGAGTTCTGACCTGACGTGATGCGAGTTCTGACGTGATGTGAGTTCCTGTGGAGGTCAGCTGGGTGTGTGTTTGTGCTGATAGGTGTGTGTTTGTGTGTCTGCAGCGTTCTGACGTGTGGCAGGAAGTTATTAGGTCTTTGGCCTTCAACACCGGGGAAGAGCGGAAACGCCCGCACGAGTTCTCCAAACTTCAGTCAGCCAGACAGCGTCATCCTGCAGGTAAGTGTCACACTAGTTCAGGTGAGCCAGGGCTAAAGGGTCATTAGTACAATACCTGTCACAGCAAATGTAAGACATAGCCCAGTTGGAGCACCGCCCAGAATAAGACAGGTGTTTGTCCGTCAGATTTGAGCTACGTCCCCTAAACTTAACCAACCAAAACCGAACCAAAAACATGCAAGTGGAGTTTCAGGTGACCCCTGATCCAAACCAAACATTAACAGAACAAACAGGTGGAACCAGTAGAACCACCTCCTCCAGCTTGTTCTGCTTGATATCTTAAAGCTCAGGCAGCCAATCAGCTGTGGAGGAAAAGCACATGTCAGAAGTTGTTTAAGTAACACTGTTAAAAGCCAAACTATGAAGGAGAGTCTTGAACCTGCTCTTAAAAACATGAACCTTCTCTGTGGTCCTGAAGTCCTCCAGCAGCCTGTTCCAGAGGTGAGGCCATAGAGCTGGAAAGACGCCTCACCGTGGGAGTGTGTCCTGACTTTAGGGATGACAAATAGATGCTGCCAGAGGAGCGCAGAGACCGTGAAGGTTCATATAGTAAAAATCAAAAGGTCCAAGATGCTTAAAAACCATTAACGGTTAAATATGAAACATTCTCATAAAAACAATATACATAATTCCTCCACGGGTGTTTAGAGGGTTGTAGAATGAAAATACAGCATTTCTTTAGAAATTATATTTGAAGTAAAATATAATAAAATATTTATTCTGACGGGCACGATGTTGGTATTTTGTTTACATCTACCAGCCAATAGCTGGCAGAGCCGTGGGCACCATTGTGGGTGGTCTAATAGTCCGTAATAGTGAGGCTGGTACTGTGGAGGGGGCGGAGTCAGATGCCGCTTTTCCACCGACAGAACACGGTGCGGCTCGGTTCACTTTAGCCCCTGCGGACCCTTTTCTACCGCCTTTCTCGGGTCTTAACCGCGTCATTCCGCGCCAACCCGGCCTCTTTTTTCAGACCACCTCCTCGATGGTCCGAAGCGGCCCAAAGCGGGCCCACACGCCCACCTGTCTACTGATTGGTCCAGTAAACTGCTACCAGTGACACGACTACCTACGTATAGCAGCTTCTTTGGAGCGCCGGGAATTTTGTAGTCCTTCCCGAGAGAGGATCAACCGGAGAGGATTGTGAGCCAGAGGGGGTTCAGATGAGGAGTTTTTGTGGCATCGGAGTGCACTCGGGGGTCCTGAGCCTGGAGCTCTGATGGCTGGAGGTCTTGTTCTGTTGCTGTAACTTGAGTATTTCTCTGCATACTTCTGTGCTTGGGAATATGTACTTTGATTTCTACCTGACGAGTACACACTAAGTACTTCTTGTACTCGTTATTGAGAAACGACCACAGACAGGAAACAGGGACATCAGCTGGTTTAGCAGCACAGCTGATGAGACTGTCTTTCTGCAGGGTTGGGATCTTCTGGCCTGTAGTCACATGACCTGTAGTCACATGACCTGATGAAAGCGGTTTATATTTAGTTTTATGGAAACTGAACTTGTCAGACTGAAAGAAGACCGTTTATTCACAAAAATCAGAACAAAACTTAAACTAAAGTAACTCAGAAATTTGATGTTTTTCTGTCTCTCTGACTGCTGTCCTCCATCTGTCCCTCAGGTGGACTTTCCCACATCGTCCTTCGAGGTCTTTTTCAGCACTCCTTCTCCAGCAGACTTCTGCCCTCGGTACGACTTCAGTCGGCTGGATACCATCAGTCAGATCCAGCTGCAGGACGTTCTGCACAAGAAGGCCGTCTTCTGGTGAGACACACCAGGTTCAGGTTCACCAACAGGTCCAGGTCCAGGTTCAGACCAACAGGTCCAGGTCCAGGTTCACATCAACAGGTCCAGGTCCAGGTTCACATCAACAGGTCCAGGTCCAGGTTCACATCAACAGGTCCAGGTCCAGGTCCAGGTTCACATCGACAGGTCCAGGTCCAGGTTCACATCAACAGGTCCAGGTCCAGGTTCACATCAACAGGTCCAGGTTCACATTAACTGGTTCAGGGACAAGAAGAAACCCGCAGAACCAGAACCAGGATGAGTTATGTCTGGACCCACTGGGGTCTGAGATTAAAGACAGCAGAGTGAAGACATGTGGACAGTACGTCCTCCAGCAGTCTGAAACTATAGCAGCATAACTAAAGGGATGGACCAGGAGAAGCTAAGCTTACAGAGTGTCTCGTGGATCGTCTCCTGTGTAATTATCATCTCATTCTTGTGTGCAGGTTGACAGCAGAGGACAAGCGCTTGTTGTGGGAGAAGAAGGCTTTCTGTCAGGCGGAGAGTGCAGCACTGCCTCTCGTCTTGGCAAGCGCCCCCTGCTGGCAGTGGGCATGTCTGCCTGAAATTTATGCGTTACTCCGTCAGTGGACATGTCTTGGTCATCTGGACGCTCTGGGACTGCTGCATGCCTCGTACGTCCGTAACCAATAACAAAACAAATGACTTGACTGATTTTGTTTTATTTGCTCCAGTTTCCAATTTGTTGTTGGAATAAAATCAAACCCTGGAAGTTTTTAAAGGTACTTTTCTTGTTTTGCTTCTTATGTAAGAAACTGTCTCAGTTCAAACTTGGACAAGAAGCAAAACAACTTGGAACTGTAGTTCTGTGTTTAAAAGAACTCTTAGGGTTTGATGTGACCTGGATGACTGAGTTACTGCTTTTCTTACATATTATATTATATTTAAACTTTTGTTTGTATTTTAGATTTTCATAAACTGTGTTTGTAAATGCTGCCTCTTGTCCAGGAGGTAAAATAAAGGTTAAATAAATAAATAACCTCCTGTTAAGGATCAGGGGCCGTATTCATAAAGACTCTTATCTTACCGCTAGGTGTTTCTCCTAACTCACGCTAAAAGGTCTTACGTAGGAGTTGTCGTCTAAAACCTTTTTACAAACGCACTAAGAGCTACTTTTACGTAGGACAAATCCCTAAAAGGAGAGTAAGAGTGATGTCCCGTTGCTATGGAAACCGTCATTTCCTATGCATGAGTAAATAGACAGACAGCAGTGTGATTGGTTGTTGAATGACACGTGTGAAACCAGGAAGTGGAAAACTTCAATGTCGATAAAAGCGTAATTCTGAACAGCGCAAACAGCAGAAATAATTCATGATGACATCTTTGTGTCGCCACGAGACACTTCATACAACTTACACACAATAACCTACTTACAGAGAGGGAGAAGTTTAAAAACAAATAAACATGAAATGCATCATATTATGTGACAGACTGGCGTCCTATCCAGGGTGTACCTGCCTAACGCCTGCTGATAGCTGGGATAAGCTCCGCCCCCCCCTCCACATGACCCTGAATTGGATGAAAGCAGTATAGATAATGGATGGATGGATGGATGCATCATATTATGTGACAGACTGGCGTCCTATCCAGGGTGTACCTGCCTAACGCCTGCTGATAGCTGGGATAAGCTCCGCCCCCCCCTCCACATGACCCTGAATTGGATGAAAGCAGTATAGATAATGGATGGATGGATGGATGCATCATATTATGTGACAGACTGACGTCCTATCCAGGGTGTAAAGTTGCATTTTCCCTGCAGCTAAATATCTTAGTGTCGCTAAACATTTAATATCTGGACTGATCAGGTTGTTAAGTTTTAGTTAATATTCCATGTGCAGTAATATTCTTTCTGTTTAAATAAAACATTTTCTGTTCTGTTTTAAGAATTCATTTATTTATAGATACTTTATTTAGTTTTATTATGTTCTATTCTCTGTCTTATTCTCTTGTTGTCCCCGTCTCTTAACTTCTCTTCTCTTTAAACTTGACTCAAGCTGCTCTGCACTAGAATTCCAATGTGCACGGGACGACTGTTTTTATGTGCAAATGGAAAATAAAAATCTTGAATCTAGTTGGAGACGTGATTGCATCCTGCACCAAATCTACAAAAAGTTCAATACCTTCACGATTTAGTCGGTATCGTTTGGTGAGTTCAGAATCATCCAGAGTGTCCAACACATCGCGTCTGGCTGCAGCTAGTTGGGAGTCTTTGTGAGGTCTGAGGAAGTTAGGAGTCCTCTTGACTTCTTTTAAGGACCCCCAGACTTAGGAGCTACTTTTAGGCCTAAAGGTGGTTGTGAATTACTTTTATCTTATGAAACTAGGAGTCCTAAATTTAGGAGTGACACGCCCACATTTGTTAGGAGTTGCTCCTAAATTCGCCAGTTAGGACCTACTTTTAGCCCTAAGATTCTTTGTGAATACGGCCCCTGGTCAGAACCCTAGCCCATGAATGTAACTCAGACCTGACGATCACCTGGCTGAGACGTCTTCCCGTGTGTTGTAGGTTCGCAGACCAGGAGCTGAGGAGGACAGCAGTCCAATGGTTGGACCACATCTCTGACCCAGAGCTGCTGGACTTCCTGCCTCAGCTGGTGCAGGTAACGCTCTCCTGTTTCTGAACTAAAAGCCAGCTGAGAGTCACCTGGTGAACTGAGTGTGAGATCAGCCTGCAGAGGATCTGGGTCCAGCACAGTGTGGGTTCCCCTCAGTGTCTCTACATGCAGACCTCCAGTCTGTTTCCACTGTCCGTCCCAGCACTCATCCAGACTAGATGTAGATTTAGTCTAAGGTTACAGAGAAGAATCCTGTTTGATCTAAGTTAACTTGTTTTTCCATTTACCAAGATGCAGGTCGATATCCGGAACACTGAGCGCGTCCTTTCCGTCTCTGTCAGACTTTGATGATCGACTCGGACCAGGTTTTGGGGGACTCGTTCATCCCATCTATAATTATGTACTCAACATAAAACTGGAGCGCGTTAACAAAGCTTTGTAGTATTTTCTGTAGTATCTGTCAGTACCCAGGTATTTAGTCTTCTTTAGTTATACTATCTGTTATTCGCTGTCTGGATTTGGGGAGCGCTGCTCCTTTTCCTGTCATAAAATAATCAGTTGGAACAAATTTAAAAGTAATTCTCTTTCTTTTCTAATAATTCCAAACTTCATGTCATTATTTATAAAATGCCGTGTAGTTTCTGTTATATCTTCTGGTTTGGAGTTGTGTTACCGCGCGGTTCTATTGAGCCTTCTGTAACTGAAAGATCAATAACTTGCATTTTTACACATTTTATTATATTTTCGTTTGACACATTGCAGTTTTGTATGTGAGTAGACGGTGCCGTCTTTGTCTCTCCTGTCAATTCTCCTGGCTTCTCTTTCAGGGTTTTAAACTAAATCCGCATCATTAGTTTCTGTTCCACACCGTAGATGTTAAAGAGCAGCAGAACTCAGAGTCCAAACTGTCAGGATATTTTAATACCCCTAAGTTACATAACTATCAAAAAGACCATCAGTCAGACACAGAGGTATGGTTTCAATGAGCATTGCAAAGGAGAACGCCCAACTGAGTTGTTGAGACGATTCTGATGTGTTCACCTTTGCATTGCCCTTTTATTCACAAAGACACCTCCCATCTGGAGGAAGCAAGGAAGGGAAACAAGTGTGGGTCAGATAATGAAGTCAGAGTGAAGTAAAGAACACACAGTTGGATGGACAACAGTCACAGGTCGTAAACCAACTGGTTTCCAAGATAAACACAGAAGTGGGCCAGGGCCATTTCAGTTCACTAACCCTTGCAGCATGACCTGTGACCTTTTGCCAACATCATAAACCTTAAAATATCCAACACAAACGGATGTCAGACAGCAGGGAGGCTGGAAACACCAGCTGATGATTCTGTCATTTCTTCTGTTGCTGCTGCTCTGGGATCAGTTTGGTTTAAAAAAAACCTGTTCCTGTGTTCACAGGCGCTGAAGTACGAGTGTTACCTGGACAGTTCTCTGGTTCGGTTCCTCTTACGGAGAGCCATCGGGGACGTTTGCATCGCTCACTACCTCTTCTGGTGAGCGCCTGCCTCATGATCCATACAGACAATTACCCGATCAGTTCTGGTCAATTCGGATCAGTTTTAGATCAGTCTAACCCGCGTCAGCATCCAAGAGAAACAGATCAGAGTCCGAGAGAAACGGTGTGATATTGGAACAGAGTTTTTATTTATTGGACTCACTGTCAGCTGCTGGAGAACAAACTGTTCTGACAAATAAAAGTTATTGTTTTATAACAACAACATTTTATCACTTTCATGCAACCAGCTGCTGATCGATCACGGATAAAGGTGTGTGTGTGTCTGTCAGGTTACTGAAGGACAACCTGCAGGACAGTCAGTTCAGCGCTCGGTACCAGCACCTCCTGGCTGCTCTGCTCTGCTGCGTGGGTCGAGGTCTGAGGGACGAATTTGACCGGCAGTGCTGGCTCGTCTCCATCCTCACCAAGGTGGCTCAGAAGGTCCGTGATGCTGCACCGTCCACCAGGCAGGTGAGCAGGAAGCTGACGTGATGACGCAACACTTTGGCTCATTTTTGGCCTAAAAACTGTGGAGTCACTTCTGTCCAACAGGGGGCAGCAATGTCCTAGAGACCTCATCTTAAAGTGTCTCTGACATGATTTTTATGTTATTTTACTACTTCATATCAATCAATATCATATTTGTTCCTGTCGACACTTTTCCACATTAACCAGGAGGTTCAGATTTACAGTAATAAAATCTCACATATGCAGATTTATAGAAGGTCGATGCACAACTTTAAGGACGTTCATTTACAGGAAGTGATGAAACAGGAACAGGAGATGTAAACAAAGTGATTTACTATGACAGAACACGTAGAACCAGAATCTGTAGTTTCTGAGTGTCTCTTTCTGAAGGAGAAATGGACTCAGGAGACGAGACGATGTGAACAGAACCAGTTCTGATGTTCCTTCAGGTTCTGCTGATCAAACACAGTCAGTCTCAGTGTCATGGTGGATGTAAAGGAACAGATAAACAGTCAGAAGAAGAGAAAGAGAAAGAAAAGAGACTAAAATCCATCAGAAATCTGTCCTGGACATTCACATGTTCCTCAGTAGAACTCTGTGTGTTGAGAGACATTCAGTAAAGAGGATTTCCACGTGGTTCTTTCTCCATATTGCTGCTTTGGTTCTGCAGTATTAGATTACAGGTGTTGTTGTTGATAGAAATGATATTTGATGTTTAACTCGTGTCTCTGCTGAGTGAAAATGACTCGAGCTGCACAGATGAATCTTTCCATGGATCAAACTCCAACCCACTGAGTCAGAACATCATCAAGTCTTTTATTTCTGTGTGAGTGATGTCATCATTCTCTGGGTCTGATTTAGGGAAATACATTAATGTTGTTACAATCAGCTGATATATTTTATTAATGTAAACACCAACTCACTAATGCTTTTAATGTAAGATGGAAACAAAGAGCTGCTTCCTGTTTCATCACTTCCTGTTTCACATTGAAGCTCATTAAAACATTCAGGAGTTAAACACACAAACCTGCAGCATGTTTCATTAAACACAGAATGATTCTTTGTTTTATTGAGACTCAAGTCAGTCAAACATTTAGAAACATTAGAACTTACAGAACACAAATGTGAAATTGATCTGAAATAGTAAAATAACATAAAAATCACATCAGATACACTTTAAATCTGTGTGTGTGTGCACAGTGTGTCCTCAGGGAGAGTCTGGAGGAGATGAAGCAGTTCTTCTCAGTGACCAGTACTAGACTTCCTCTGGATCCTGCGCTGCTCGTTACAGGAATCAACATCCAGGTAAAACACACCTGTTCTGAGTGTTTGTCCATCAGGCAGCTGTTAAACATGGTTCTATGGTCTGGAACAGACTGTGGATCATCTCTTTTCTTTTTCAGATTCTAGTGTCAGAACCGTTGAGACTGTTGAGTCATTTGAGAGTCACAAGACAGAATCTATTTTACTTCATTGACAATGAAGAAAACAAGCTGAACAGGTTTTACACCAAATCTGTCTAGAAGAAAAAGAACCAGAACCAGAGAAGAGGTTGTTGTGTTTGTTAGAAGCAGGTATTGCTCCTCAGCATCATGTTTTTGTTCCATCTGGTTCAGTTAGAAGAACCTTTAGGACATCTGCCACCAGCTGGGTCGGCGGAGCTGCATGTGGGTCTTCAGCCTCCTCCTAGTGTCTCTCATCGGCCTCAACAAAAATAAACAATGGTTATTTCTTAGATTAATTTTTTATTGATATATATCTTGTTTATTTTGTTGTAGTTATCTTGAAGTCGGAGGTGATAGTTTAACATCCAATTTTTAAAAAGTTTTTTTATCATGTCAAATCTACATCACATCTGTAGCCCACACCTACACCTGCATCTACACCTACACCTGCACCCACACCTGCAGCTGCACATGCACCTCCACCTGCATCTGCATTTGCATCTACACCTGCACCCACACCCGCACCTGCACCTGCACCTGCACCCACAGCTGCCTGTACCCGCACCTTCACCTACAGCTGCATGCAGCTGGTGGAGTGTGTGACCCCTTCATCTAAAGAAGGAAAACCTCAGCAGAACAGACATTTGTTTTCTGCGTGGACAGACTCACATGCTCGATATGGCCAGAAATAAATAAATAAACAACAACAAATGTGTTGTTGACATTTTCAGAAGAAAAACTGAAGATGATCAAAAGAACAAATTCAAGACGTGAGCATCAAGTTGAGCAGAGCTTTCAGGAAGTGGATCACCTGTCCACACTGAACCATGTGAAGATCAGTCATTTCTTCCTGCAGCAGACGTCAGACACAGAAGTCACATTAAACAAGTCAGAACATGTAATAGGATTAGATTTTTCATAAAAAAATGAAAGTTTTGTTGCATGCTCAGGCTGAACATTCTGTCTCCTTTTAAATCTATTAAGCTGTAGCTAAATGTTTTCTTTTTATGGAAATGGGTTTGTTTTTATTTACATTTTAAACAAATATGGGAAAGACTCAAATGGACCTGATTTCTGTTTGATTTATATCAAAGTAGTTCTGCACATAAACACTGAACCTTTGCCTGTTCTGTGGTTCTAACAGTATAATAATAATAATAGTTTAGAAGTTGTTATGGAAAAAGAGGCAAATTGACTGTGGAATAAAACGTATCAGATCTTTGAACTAAAGTCGTGAAATTAATTTGAAATAAAACGTTTCATGAGATTTTTTCAACTGAAGCTATGAGAAGTTCCAAGTGGCTGAAAGGTGACCTGCTGGTCCAGCGCCGTCACAGCTGATGGATCTTTGTTTTCTGTTATTTTACAGTCCTGTTCATTCTTCAACTCCAACGCTGTCCCTCTACAGCTGTCCTTCCAGAACATGGACCCTCTGGGGGACAACATCAACGTGATCTTCAAGGTAATACCGGTCTTTACTTACCTGAGCTGACACCTGGTGACCTGTGAAACTTAACGCCTTCATCTCTGTTCAGTCAGGAGACGACCTGCGGCAGGACATGTTGACCCTGCAGATGATCCGGATCATGAACAGGATCTGGATCCAGGAGGGTCTGGACATGAGGATGGTGATCTTCAAATGTTTCTCTACAGGCAGAGGACGAGGTGAGGACAGACAGGTGTATGGCAGGTGGATGTCCGTGGGACTACCAGGATAGTGTTTTACCTGTGTTTAGGTGGGACTGTTAGTTGGGTTTTACCTGTTTGCAGGTATGGTGGAGATGATCCCTCATGCTGACACTCTGAGGAAGATCCAGGTGGAACATGGAGTCACGGGATCATTCAAAGATCGAACGTTAGCTGACTGGCTGCAGAAATACAACCCCACTGACGAACAGTACGACAAGGTAGTGCACGCAGACACCTATGGGCTCACACAGGTGTGTTGGACCTGTCTCTGGGTGTCTATAGGTGACAGTATACTTGTAATGTTTTGTTATGAACAGAACTCAAATGCAAAGAAGTGGACAGGTCAGACGAAGTGCACGTAAAAGAGTTTATCTAAAGAAGGTCAATGAGTTCGAGCTAACAGGACAGCTAACGTGGCTACCGTCAGCTCAGAGTAGTCGGACAGTCCAAAGTTCATACACAGTTCTGGGACACAAAGGGCAGATAGGTCCAGTACAAAATCCACAACACTGGTCCAATTAACAAGCACAGGTCACTCACAGTTCTGAGGGACAGACAAGGGCTGAGGCTTTAGTCACAGTCTGAAAATCCATAAGGTCAGAGGCAGGTGGAACGGTCCACAGGAGCAGGCAGGACAAGGAGTCCAAACAGGAGTCGAGCACCAGGTAATCCAAAAACAGAACTCAGATGGGTGCCGGTTTAAAAGCATGAAGGTCTTTATAAAAACTTGCAGCAGACGCGAGAAACGCAGGTTCTTAAATAGGAAACAAGGTCCATCGGTCCTCAGAAGGTTAGTAAATATCTCAAAACTGGTCCTCAGTAGGGTAGAAAAACAAGAACACACTAACGGGGGACTACACTCGTACTCTAGTAGGTCAGATGGAACTTTAACAGCACATATACAAGTACCTAGTAAATACAACAACTGACAAACACCAGAACCAAATACAGGTGAATAAAACCACAACCCGACGATGACATGGCAAATCTAAATACACTAGTACACATACTACACTCTGATCTCACAACCATACACACAGGGACACTAAAAAGGTCTGGACAACACGAGACAGGTGACAACAGACAGGTGACAGCAACAGGTTACACAAGACATGAGAAAACATGACACAAGACAGGTTACACGAGACAGGTGACACGAGACAGGTGACACGAGACAGGTTACACGAGACAGGTTACACGAGACAGGTGACACGAGACAGGTGACACGAGACAGGTTACACGAGACAGGTGACACGAGACAGGTTACACGAGACAGGTGACACGAGACAGGTGACACGAGACAGGTTACACAAGACATGAGAAAACATGACACAAGACAGGTGACACGAGACAGGTTACACGAGACAGGTTACACGAGACAGGTGACACGAGACAGGTTACACGAGACAGGTTACACGAGACAGGTGACACGAGACAGGTGACACGAGACAGGTGACACGAGACAGGTGACACGAGACAGGTGACACGAGACAGGTGACACGAGACAGGTTACACAAGACAGGTTACACGAGACAGGTGACACGAGACAGGTTACACAAGACAGGTTACACGAGACAGGTGACACGAGACAGGTGACACGAGACAGGTGACACGAGACAGGTTACACGAGACAGGTGACACGAGACAGGTGACACGAGACAGGTGACACGAGACAGGTGACACGAGACAGGTGACACGAGACAGGTGACACGAGACAGGTGACACGAGACAGGTTACACGAGACAGGTGACACGAGACAGGTTACACGAGACAGGTGACACGAGACAGGTGACACGAGACAGGTTACACAAGACATGAGAAAACATGACACAAGACAGGTGACACGAGACAGGTTACACAAGACAGGTTACACGAGACAGGTGACACGAGACAGGTTACACGAGACAGGTTACACGAGACAGGTGACACGAGACAGGTTACACGAGACAGGTGACACGAGACAGGTTACACGAGACAGGTGACACGAGACAGGTGACACGAGACAGGTGACACGAGACAGGTGACTCATGACTTTGGAAGCTTATTTTCAACTGGAAACAGGTCATTTTTTTACCTGCAGCAGATTCAGATTCAGAAAACAACTTTTGTTTTGTTTGTTGAAACGATCATCTGAACCTCAACAGGTGAGAATATTACCAGAATGATTGTATTGATCCTGTAGCTCCATCAACTAATTAACCAAATATTTACACAGTAAAAGCATCTTGCTTATTGGTCAGCTGCTCAGCGGCTGTTGTTTATAATTTGAGGAACACCTGTATGTGCTGTTCCACCTTCCAGGCGGTGGAAAACTTCATCTACTCATGTGCTGGCTGCTGCGTGGCCACCTACATCCTGGGAATCTGTGACCGCCACAATGACAACATCATGCTAAAGACCAGTGGTCACATGTTCCACATCGACTTTGGAAAGTTCCTGGGACACGCACAGATGTTTGGAAACATTAAACGGTGAGTCACAGACCTGCTGGTGACCTCAGTCCTCTGCATGAGCTTTTATTCTTCACTGTCAGTGAAAGAGGTGTGTGAAACCCCAAGTCTATCATGTCATAATTTAATCACTGTAGCGTCCTTGATACAGTAACTCTTGTCTCTTTCAGGGACCGCGCTCCCTTTGTCTTCACCTCCGACATGGCGTACGTCATCAATGGAGGAGACAAGCCATCCAGTCGATTCCATGATTTTGTGGACTTGTGCTGCGAGGCGTACAACCTGATCCGCAAACACTCACACCTGTTCCTCAACCTGTTGGGCCTGGTATGTACAACACACATGGGATGAAGGGAGCTTTAATAAACTCTGGGTTTGGTAGTTAACTCTGACTGAACTCACTGAGAGGTCGAACTCTGGGTTTGTGGTTCCAGAACAGCTGTTATTAAAGAGTTAAATCAACTCTGAGTATATTCCCCCAGAATTGGCATCATCAGTCATCTGATACCTGTAATCAGACTTCATGAAGCAGAAACTAAGAGTGTGTTTGTGTAACTTCTTGTTTGTGTTCAGATGTTGTCGTGTGGAATTCCTGAACTATCTGATTTGGATGATTTGAAGTACGTCTATGATGCTCTGAGACCTCATGAGTCTGAGGCTGATGCTACCACCTACTTCACCAGGTAAACATGCACTGTTTCCCCTGTTCCTCTCGCCCACAGGGTCCTCTTACCTGCAGGGTCCTCTCGCCCACAGGGTCTGCTCGCCCACAGGGTCTGCTCGCCCACATGGTCCTCTTACCTGCAGGGTCCTCTCGCCCACAGGGTCTGCTCGCCCACAGGGTCTGCTCGCCCACATGGTCCTCTTACCTGCAGGGTCCTCTTACCACAGGGTCCTTTCGCCCACACGGTCCTTTCACCCACAGAGTCCTCTTACTTGCAGGGTCCTTTCGCTCACAGGGTCCTCTTACCTGCAGGGTCCTCTCGCCCACGTTGTCCTCTTACCTGCAGGGTCCTCTCGCCCACATGGTCCTCTTACCTGCAGGGTCCTCTCGCCCACGTTGTCCTCTTACCTGCAGGGTCCTCTCGCCCACAGGGTCCTCTTACCTGCAGGGTCCTCTGCCTACAGGGTCCTCTTAGCTGCAGGGTCCTCTTACCTGCAGGGTCCTCTAGCTGCAGGGTCCTCTTACCTGCAGGGTCCTCTCGCCCACATGGTCCTCTTACCTGCAGGGTCCTCTCGCCCACGTTGTCCTCTTACCTGCAGGGTCCTCTCGCCCACAGGGTCCTCTCGCCCACATGGTCCTCTTACCTGCAGGGTCCTCTCGCCTACAGGGTCCTCTTACCTGCAGGGTCCTCTTACCTGCAGGGTCCTCTCGCCCACAGGGTCCTCTTACCTGCAGGGTCCTCTCGCCCACATGGTCCTCTTACCTGCAGGGTCCTCTCGCCTACAGGGTCCTCTTAGCTGCAGGGTCCTCTTACCTGCAGGGTCCTCTTACCTGCAGGGTCCTCTTAGCTGCAGGGTCCTCTTACCTGCAGGGTCCTCTCGCCCACATGGTCCTCTTACCTGCAGGGTCCTCTCGCCCACAGGGTCCTTTCACCCACATGGTCCTCTTACCTGCAGGTTCCTCTCACCACCAGGTGTACTTCACACCATCTATTCCGTGTATAAATGTTGTACTGACTTCATGTTGACACCAGCTTCTTCGTTTCTATGATCAACACCTGTGCAGGTGTTCCTGTTGAAACTCGGAGGGAGGGGCTTATTCAGAGGGAGGGCCTTCAGGATTTCTTCTGACACTTCACAAATGTTTTCATGTAAAATGTGTAGAAACACTGTAAAACAGAAAGTTCAAGGATCATCATGTCTTCCAACATGGCTGTAAAAGATCTCCTCAGCACTTTGTCTCCTCGAGTGAAGCTGCTAACACAGATACTAACGAGGAAAATCTGTAAAACAATGAACTAAAGCTGATAAGTTAAATAAGCTGGATCAACGTCCACTACAGTAAATCAGCAGCTTCTGTCTGCGTCCTCCAACAGGCTGATCGAGTCCAGTCTCGGCAGTGTCGCCACCAAACTCAACTTTTTTATTCACAATCTGGCCCAAATGAAGTTCGCCACATCAGAAGATCGGCCCATGTTGTCCATCTCTCCCAGAGTCCACACGGCGAGGAGTGACGGTCTGATCAAGAACCTCTATATCTGCAGACACATGCGCACCGCCAACACCAGCAGGGGTTACGTGAGTACCGCACGGTACCACACACAGATCACATGTATTAGGTAAAAAGAAAATCAATCAGATTGTTGAAAACTTTTGCTACTCCATCTTTACTTTGATAAAATGTCTTCAAACGATCTCCAACATCTGGATGTCCAATGAAAAAGGTGTCAGTCCTGTTTTCACCAGGCTGAAGAAAGTTTCATATCAGACATGTTCAGCATCATGTCCCCGGACAAATACATCAGAGTATCATCTGCAAAGAATTGGAAGTCCATCTGAAATCTTAGAAAAATGGAAAACAAACACTTCTGATGCTGCAGAGCAGTTAGATGTTTCTGTTGACACGCTCTTAAAGCTCAGGAAACACAGACTGATCCAGGCATCAGTCAGCTGGACCTTCCTAAGTCAGCAGCATGGAAACACTTCCACTTCTAGACTGACTGTGTTTCAGATGCTCACAGACCAAATACTCTCCACACGTGCATGAGCACATGTTGCAGACCCCTCCCTCTCATGTCCTCCTGATGTCACAGTGTGTGTTTGTGTTTGTCAGGCCTTTATAGTCAAGATTGAACGTGAAGGTCAGCAGGAGGTGCAGTTGGTTCAGAGAACGTTTGAGGAGTTTCAGGAACTTCACAGCAAACTGAGGCTGATCTTCCCTTCATCCAAACTCCCCACGTATGTTCATCATGACACTCTCTCTCACCCACACAACACAGATACATAGTGACTGAAAGATGTCTATATGAGTAATGCTTGTGAGAGGGAGGGAGGGAGGGAGAGTGGGAGAGCGAGAGAGAGAGAAAGAATGTGGTGTTTGGTGTATAAGGAGGTGCCGCGATCAGAGAACCGTGGCTTGTTTCTGTTTGGTTCTCATGTCACGGTTCCGTCTCTGGTTCTTGAAGAGTTCTGAGATGTTTGTAGATGTTTTGTTGTAGCAGCTCTTTTTCTTTCATCATACTCTTTTCTCCGCCCACAGTTTTCCCAATCGTTTTGTGATTGGTCGTTCACGTGGCGAGGCGACGGCAGACAGAAGGAAGGATGAACTGAATGGTTACGTGTGGCACCTGATCCACGCTGCGCCGGAGGTTGCTCAGGTGAGTCCAGCAGCATGTTGATTCTCTGAGCTGCAGTGATGTCACATGACTGCTGGTTAACTGCAGTGACAGCTGGTACTTCCTGTGAGAGCTTCTGATTGGCTGCTCAGGGTGTCACTTATAAATGTCTATGCTTCATGAGCATCATTGTCAGCCTTGAGTTTGAATGGTAGCGATCATATGGTGCTGAGTTGGTCACATGACGCTCGGAGACTTATGAAAGAAAGAAATATTAAATGAGTTATTAAGATGTTGTAAGAGTTAGACCTTGTGGTCAAATCAGAGTCTCAGGATCACAAAGACTTTATTGTCATTATACATTAAGTAAAATGAAATTAGACTTGGAGGAGATATTTTTTTAGTCTTATTGTCCCGCGGCGGCTAGTGGACGTGCCAGATGAGGGATATAAGATATAAGGGCTGTCAAACAATTTATAATTGTATGATTTCTATAGTTTACCTTTTAGTGTGAGAGCTGCCAGATGAGGCTCACACATTCTATATTTTTACACCAATTAACCGCCGGCTCCAATCAGCAGGTGTCCTGATATCTGTAACCCAAATATATACACGTCCTTCACTGACAAAACACCATCTTCCACTCGCTCCATGAATCCATGATGGCTCCCCTGAGCGACCACGAAACCAGATCCAAGCAGGAACACAGGACGGGAGTCAAAAAGCGGGAGAAGTAGGAAAATGCAACTGTCCTCTCGGAGAGCAAGAACAAAAATGTTCATGTAGAAGAACGACCCCCCCCCCCCCCCCCCCCCCCCCCCCCCACACACACACACACACCCCTCCAGATGTTCCTGCTGGGTTGCCAGGTCCAGTGTTGATCCTGGTTTAGTTTCTCTTGTATTAGTTCAGTTTTTGGGAAGGATGTGGGGGTTTCTCAGTGCTGCTAGTGAATCATTTATTTATAGATTGGTCAGAGTATAAAGGAGTGGTGGGGTCAAAGGTCAACTCGTAGTCATCTATGGGACTCTTTAGCTGTCCTCATTCTAACCTTTATTTAACCAGGACAGGTCCAAGATCTGTCTTACTAGCATGACCTGGTCAGCAGCATTATTATTACCTGTTCTAATGAAAACACCTGCACACACATCAGGTGGATTTTATATGTTTCTCTGGAAGCTGAAACTCTTTCCTGTCCAGTTCAGATGTAGTTTTGGGGACATCTGGATCATAAATGATAAGTTCCATGTTTACAAATATGAGTAAACGATTCCAAACATAGATTCATACCCAAATATGTCCCAGTGACTGAGACGTCTGAGACATGTCCAGTTGACAGTAGTGAGTGAGAGGTCACAGCTGGTTATAAATCTCATGATTCATTGTGTCATCCTGGACTGTAACATCTGCACCGACATGATGAATCATGAACCTCGTCAGTTTTCTGTGTGTTTGGGAGGAAACAGCTGAGATGGTTTCCTGTTTCAGTGTGACCTGGTCTACACCTTCTTCCACCCGCTGCCCCGAGATGAGAGAACAGGAGGGACCAGCAGCAAACCTGCAGGTAGGTCCCCTCACAGCTGGACCCAGTGGTCCTCAGGTGTGTTGGAACTAAACATGTGTGTTTCTGTGTGTGTGTTTTTCAGAGGTTTTGTGGTCTCCAGCTTCAGGAACAGAACTTGGTGAAGTCAAACTTTCCATCTCCTACAAAAATGACAAACTCTTCATCATGGTGATGCACATTCGAGGCCTGGTCAGTGTGTGTGTGTGTGGGTTTGTATTTCTGACCTCCTGAGGACCAGTTTCCTGACTTTTACTATCTTTCTGGGGTCCGAGGGTTCTTGTGGGGACCGAAGCCTGGTCCCCATGGGGGGGACTCCCCTTTTTAGGGTTAGGGGTTAGGTTTATAGGTATGGTGTGAATAGAGTTTTAGTTAGTCTTAGGGTTAGTTATAGATCAGTAATGGTTAAGGTTAGTAAAAGGGTTTGGGTTAGGTATAAATCTAGTTACTAAAATCAATGGAAGTCAATGGACGGTCCCCATAAGGATAACAAAACACACTTGTGTGTGTGTGTGAGAGAAGACATTAAAAACATCACTAATTGCAGCTGGTCCTCATCTTCACAAGAATCTTCATCACCTCACTGGATTTTCACAAAGTCCCATCCTGCCTCAAAACCTCCACCATCATCCTGGTCCACGTAAAATCCAGACCCGTCACCCTAAAGTCTGGGGTCATAATATCATTTAAAAGGTGTTAAACCACCTGAAGTCCATCAGACGACCCTGCTGGACCCCCTGCAGTCTGCATCCAGGACTAACAGGTCAATAGATAATGCAGTCAGTCAACATGGAGCTGCATTACATCCTGTAACACGTCCACACTGCAGGGACGTCCACCAGGATGCTGTTCATGGACTTAAGCTATGGATTTAACACCATCCTCCCAGATGTCCTCCAGTCCAAACTGTCCCAGCTCTCTGTCCCAGCCTCCACCTGTCCAAACTGTCCCAGCCTCCACCTGTCAGGGGATCACAAACTTTCTGACAGACAGGAAGCAGCAGGTGAGACTGGAGATAATAACATCCAGCACCCGGACCATCAACACTGTTCTCCATCCAGAACCTGTCCTCCTTCATCCAGGACCAGACCCAAGACCAGGTTCTTCCTTCAGACCGTCTCCATGTTAAACAAACATGTTTAACACCTTCATGTAGAAATAACTTTTCTCTCATGAAATAATTAGATTTTATAAACAGCTTCAAACATCAATTAGACACGATGCTGCTGAATGTCTCTGCTGTCTGTCTTCTATGTCTCATAAAGTCTCTTTATATTTACATGTCTGTCTGTAAGGCCCAGAACTGATGAGTACCAGAGACAAAGTCCTGGTGTGAAACATACTGGTCCTAATAAACCTGGTTCTGGTTCTTCATCCTCTGCCATTATAGAACATCTGTAGAACATCTGTAAATGGACATGTTGTCTGTGTGTGTTGATTCTCATATGGTTGTGTGGTTCTGTGTTTGCAGCAGCCCCTGCAGGACGGCACTGATCCCGACCCTTATGTGAAGCTCTACCTGCTACCGGACCCCATGAAGATGAGCAAGAGGAAGACCAAGGCGGCTCGACGCACTTGTAACCCGACCTACAATGAGATGGTGCGGCGTGTTCCTGCAGCAGATCACTGTTGAACATTCATTTTAATCTCCCTGGCTTTTATTTTTACGGCATCAGTTCATCTCAGAGACTTTACAGACAGGAAGTTAATGCTGAACCACCTGTAGTCTTGGAGCTAAGTGCTGGACCAGATGTTTCTCACATTATTTTGGTTTTGACATGGAGAGGAATGTTTTTTGTTTTTTAACTAAAACAGGAAGTGATGATGATGATGTCCCTCTCTGTATCCTACAGCTGGTATATGATCGAATCCCGCGAGGAGATCTGGACCAGCGCCTGATCCACCTGAGGGTTCTGAGTGATGGGGCCTTCTGGGAGAACACACTGCTAGGGGAGACCTTAATTCCCCTCTACAAGCTTGTCCCTGGTCATCACTGGGTGGACTGGCACCAGCTGGGCGGGGCCAAATCAGATTCTGCCCACTGATGGACAGGAAATAAGGAAAATCCTTTCAGAGTAAAGCCTGTGAAGCTGTTCCTCCCTCGCTGTGTGGGAAGTGAAATCTGCTTCCTGTAAGGTTTTTTCTGTATTTGACAGGTTTAAAACAATAACACGAGTTTCTCTCACAGATCCACAGAGAAGGTGAATTTAGATGATTCATTTTGACGTCAGGTAAAAATGAAACTAACAGACTTATTTTTAAGTTACCTGTAACTTGAAGTGTGGATAGAGGAGCAACAGGTGAAGCTGCTGTGAGGCATTCAGGGATATGAAGCTGTAATCAGCTGAGTGGAAACATTTACCTTTTCAGTTCTATAACACCTGAGATAAAAACTGACTTGGGAGAAGAAATGAAAAACTGAACATTTCACTTTACAGATGTTGAACAGATGTTGATCGAAGCCAGGTGAAGCTGCTGAAGTGAGCGAGGCTCAGTCGCAGGTCAGCTGATCCATTTCTGAACATGTCAGTAGTTCTACATCTGTTAGTGTGCGCTGTAGACCAGGTGAGTGTAGCAGCTGCTGCAGGGCTCAAACTGAAGACACCTGCAGTCAGACTGATGTGGATCAGAACCACACGCCTGATCAGAACACACCTGATCAGAACCACACGCCTGATCAGAACCACACGCCTGATCAGAACCACATGCCTGATCAGAACCACACGCCTGATCATAACACACCTGATCAGAACCACACGCCTGATCAGAACCACACGCCTGATCAAAACCACACGCCTGGTCGAAACATGCCTGATCAGAACTACACGCCTGATCAGAACCACACGCCTGATCATAACACACCTGATCAGAACCACACGCCTGATCAGAACTACACGCCTGATCAGAACCACACGCCTGGTCGAAACATGCCTGATCAGAACCACACGCCTGATCAGAACCACACGCCTGATCAGAACTACACGCCTGATCAGAACACACCTGATCAGAACCACACGCCTGATCAGAACTACACGCCTGATCAGAACACACCTGATCAGAACCACACGCCTGATCAGAACTACACGCCTGATCAGAACCACACGCCTGATCATAACCACACGCCTGATCAGAACCACACGCCTGATCAGAACACGCCTGATCAGAACTACACGCCTGATCAGAACCACACGCCTGATCATAACACACCTGATCAGAACCACATGCCTGATCAGAACCACACGCCTGATCATAACACACCTGATCAGAACCACACGCCTGATCAGAACCACACGCCTGATCAGAACCACACGCCTGATCATAACACACCTGATCAGAACCACACGCCTGATCAGAACCACACGCCTGATCAGAACACACCTGATCAGAACCACACGCCTGATCAGAACTACACGCCTGATCAGAACACATGCCTGATCAGAACTACACGCCTGATCATAACACACCTGATCAGAACCACACGCCTGATCAGAACTACACGCCTGATCAGAACCACACGCCTGATCAGAACTACACGCCTGATCAGAACCACACGCCTGATCAGAACCACATGCCTGATCAGAACACACCTGATCATAACCACACGCCTGATCAGAACACGCCTGATCAGAACTACACGCCTGATCATAACCACACGCCTGATCAGAACCACACGCCTGATCAGAACCACATGCCTGATCAGAACACACCTGATCATAACCACACGCCTGATCAGAACACGCCTGATCAGAACTACACGCCTGATCATAACCACACGCCTGATCAGAACCACACGCCTGATCATAACACACCTGATCAGAACCACACGCCTGATCAGAACCACATGCCTGATCAGAACCACACGCCTGATCATAACACACCTGATCAGAACCACACGCCTGATCAGAACCACACGCCTGATCAAAACCACACGCCTGGTCGAAACATGCCTGATCAGAACCACACGCCTGATCAGAACTACACGCCTGATCAGAACCACATGCCTGATCAGAACTACACGCCTGATCAGAACTACACGCCTGATCAGAACCACATGCCTGATCAGAACTACACGCCTGATCATAACACACCTGATCAGAACCACACGCCTGATCAGAACTACACGCCTGATCAGAACTACACGCCTGATCATAACCACACGCCTGATCAGAACCACACGCCTGATCAGAACACGCCTGATCAGAACTACACGCCTGATCAGAACCACACGCCTGATCAGAACCACATGCCTGATCAGAACTACACGCCTGATCAGAACCACACGCCTGATCAGAACACGCCTGATCAGAACCACACGCCTGATCAGAACACGCCTGATCAGAACTACACGCCTGATCAGAACCACACGCCTGATCAGAACCACACGCCTGATCAGAACCACACGCCTGATCAGAACCACACGCCTGATCAGAACCACACGCCTGATCATAACACACCTGATCAGAACCACACGCCTGATCAGAACCACACGCCTGATCAAAACCACACGCCTGGTCGAAACATGCCTGATCAGAACCACACGCCTGATCAGAACTACACGCCTGATCAGAACCACACGCCTGATCAGAACTACACGCCTGATCATAACCACACGCCTGATCAGAACCACACGCCTGATCAGAACACGCCTGATCAGAACACACCTGATCAGAACCACACGCCTGATCAGAACCACACGCCTGATCATAACACACCTGATCAGAACCACACGCCTGATCAGAACTACACGCCTGATCAGAACCACATGCCTGATCAGAACTACACGCCTGATCAGAACCACACGCCTGATCATAACACACCTGATCAGAACCACACGCCTGATCAGAACTACACGCCTGATCAGAACCACATGCCTGATCAGAACTACACGCCTGATCAGAACCACACGCCTGATCA
>SSNP01000075.1:2624408-2647021 GCA_006937955.1 Pachypanchax playfairii | reverse complement strand
GACCACCACCAAACAGCCACCAGACCCTCATACCACCACCAAACAGCCACCGGACCCTCAGACCACCACCAAACAGCCACTGGACCCTCTGACCACCACCAAACAGGCACCGGACCCTCAGACCACCACCAAACAGCCACCGGACCCTCAGACCACCACCAAACAGCCACCGGACCCTCAGACCACCACCAAACAGGCACCGGACCCTCTGACCGCCACCAAACAGCCACCGGACCCTCAGACCAACACTAAACAGCCACCGGACCCTGCAACCGCCACCAAACAGATACCGGACTCTCCGAACACCTCCAAACAGGCACCGGACCCTCCAACCACCAGGTACTAGACTTTTTGACCACCACCAGACAGCTATCGGACCCTCAGACCACCACCAAACAGCCACCGGACCCTCCGACCACCACCAAACAGCCACTGGACCCTCTGACCACCACCAAACAGCCACCGGACCCTCCGACACCACCACCAAACAGGCACCGGACCCTCTGACCACCACCAAACAGCCACCGGACCCTCAGACCACCACCAAACAGCCACCGGACCCTCTGAACACCACCAAACAGCCACCGGACCCTCAGACCGCCACCAAACAGCCACCGGACCCTCTGAACACCACCAAACAGCCACCGGACCCTCAGACCAACACTAAACAGCCACCGGACCCTGCAACCGCCACCAAACAGATACCGGACTCTCCGAACACCTCCAAACAGGCACCGGACCCTCCAACCACCAGGTACTAGACTTTTTGACCACCACCAGACAGCCACCGGACCCTCCGACCACCACCAAACAGCCACTGGACCCTCTGACCACCACCAAACAGGCACCGGACCCTCAGACCACCACCAAACAGCCACCGGACCCTCTGACCACCACCAAACAGCCACCGGACCCTCTGAAACACTCACCTGATTTCATGAAGATGAAGTCGGCTTGACATGTTTTTTTCTATCTTCCTACATTTATTTTAGTAAATATCTTTTACTTCTACTGTAACACATCAGGTTACACTTTGCTGTTTTCTGCATGAATAAGCTGCAACACAAACTCACACATTTGGTGGTGATAAACTACACACAATTAGCCCTCTGAACACCACCAAACAGCCACCGGACCCTCAGACCGCCACCAAACAGCCACCGGACCCTCAGACCACCACCAAACAGCCACCGGACCCTCTGACCACCACCAAACAGCCACCGGACCCTCAGACCACCACCAAACAGCCACCGGACCCTCCAACCACCAGGTACTAGACTTTTTGACCACCACCAGACAGCCACCGGACCCTCCGACCACCACAAGACAGCCACCGGACCCTCTGACCACCACCAAACAGCCACCGGACCCTCAGACCACCACCAAACAGCCACCGGACCCTCTGACCACCACCAAACAGCCACCGGACCCTCAGACCACCACCAAACAGCCACCGGACCCTCAGAACACCACCAAACAGCCACCGGACCCTCAGACCACCACCAAACAGCCATCGGACCCTCTGACCACCACCATACAGGCAGGATAGGTGAAGTGTCTTGCTCAAAGACACAACGGCAAAGTGATCTTTTTCCAGATGGAGTGGGAATTCGAACAGGCGAGCCCCCGGTTAGTAGATGACCTTGCAATAAAAGTTGGGATGTAAAGCGTGATTGTAAGTCAGGGCTTTTTTTTCCTGCCATTAGTCATGTGATCGTGCTGAACCAGGAAACGTTGGATCCAGATGTTAGATGTTGTACATGTTAAGGTGAGGAGCAGCAGTAAAACTCAGTACGCAGGATTCCCACAGATCAGAAACATTTTATCTCAGTTTATTTATCTAATCTCTTCATCGCCAGCATGTCTGTCAGCTTTCAAACTCTAAATATTTTAAAGGTGTTAATTATCACTGCTGATCTATCCCTTTAGTTATGCTGCTATAGTCTCAGACTCCTGGAGGACATCCTGTCTACATGTCTTTACTCTCCATGTTTGTATTTATTATTATTACTGCCAGGCAGAACTCATCCTGGTTCTGGTTCTGCTGGAGGTTTCTTCCTGTCCTGGCCTGTTTACATAAAAAAGGTTTTCAGTTGTTTTTTAAGACTTCACATTTTGTGGTGCTCTCAGTGATTCTGGGAGTGCATTCCACCATCATGGGGTCCGGTCTCCATATAGCGAGAAGTTTGGTCCGGGCTTGAAGTGTTGTGTGGAGTAAGAAGCTCTTTAAGATTGACAGGAGCGGACACACAGATGGGTAACCAGTGAAGAGAACAGGTAGGATGTGGTCCTACCTCTTACCTCTTGTCGTGTTCAGATCTACCGGTGAGGTATAACTGGAACCATTAACAGATGATAAATTAGAAATTAATCTGTAGTTTGCCAGATCTTCAGTGTTTTTAAGATGAGGACAAATGAGAGCAGTTTTGAGGGCCGAAGGAACTTGACCAGTTATTATTGCAGCGATGAGAGGACTGATGACTGAAAGTGTTGAGAACACAATCCCTGATCCATCCTCCAGAACGTCCAAGGAGGCTATGCTCATGTGGAGATGGGTCCGGTAGGTGGTCATAATGTTGTGGTTCAGTCTGAATCTTGGTTCCAGAACTTCTGCCTGGTCAACTTCTGTTCAGAATATTATGGTGTGATGTTCTGCTGAAGCTCTGAACACTGACAGATGGACAGGAACGGTGAAGCTACTACTTCTGAACTTCAGGAGACCATCAGCACGTGGCTCGCTCATGTATATGATTTATAATGTCTATGCCTTGAACAATCTGTCATTATGTAACAGAGCAGGAAGAGTAAACCACGCAGCCGCGCGACCGGAAGAGGAAGAGCGGGCTGCTGACGGTCTCTGGACTTTCTGATGAAATCTCCCACCGAAGCCACGAAGTATTCCGGCAACTGAACATCAAGTCTGTTCGGATACCGAGTAGTATTACAGGTGGAAAAAGCAAACATCTATAAAAAACCAAGAATGAGCTTATGAGAGCTGCTTTAAGACCGAGGCTTGGACGCGGTCTTGGTAGGATTAAGTAACCGTCCGATACCTGTGCTAAGCTAACCTGCTAACTAGCAGCGGCAGAACCAGAAGAACCTTCCATCGTGTTACGGCGAATAATCACTGACAAAATGGCTGTTTTCTCGCATCCAAACCGGGAATTCTACTTGTTCTGTGGCTCCAGGGTGTGCTGTTCGGCTCTGTACTCCAGCTGCGGTACCACACGGAAGAAGCTTAACAATCACTGTCAGCGAAACGTTCCCAGCTCCGGCTTCATGGACGGAATCTCCTGGGTTCCGTATAGCGGTAATTTGTGTCAGTAACACTGTCAGCAGCCAACGTGCTTTCACCGCTGTAGCTTCGGAGCAGTTTTACTTTGCACTTTGATAAAATGTTTAAAAACATGAACAATGAGGGACGTTTAGCTGACGGGCAGAGCTCGTCCAAACCGGCAGGGTCGGAGGTGATCACAGCCGGTCTCGACAGCCAGGAAAGCTCGTGGCTCGGGTTGCTGTCAAGGCCTGCGCTGTCACTGATACGGAAATTCCGCCTGGGGGGCGCCGCTCCGGTGGAGCTCAGAAGCCACTTAATTAGTGAAGAAAGCGAGTTTTTAAGACGGTTAAATGACATGATGCCACTCACACAGCCCGCGCCCACTCACCTGAGCTACCTGCAGTGTCCACAAGACGGAGCCCCCGGCAGCTCTCTGCCCGGGGGGACAGCTGCGTCTTTTCAGGACGTTGGTATTCGGGACACTGAGGACTTGGAGCTGTGTCAGCAGACACGGCTCGGATATTTCTCTTTCGTCAGGACTATTTTAAACCAGGTTCTGTTGAGCTCTCAGGAACTGCAAGGCAAGGCCTGGCTGTCAGTGAGCCCCCCAGCAAGGAGCGGTTCCGCAGGTAAAGGTGGACCGTGGTGGGGCGGTTTTCCGTTTAGGGAGGAAAGGTTAAAGACAGAGCTGTCCCGACCCGAGCAGGACACAGGGATGTGCCAGCCTTGTCCTCAAACTGAAGTCAAATCAAACGCTGGTGCAGCGGCTCAAACAGCCACCGTGTTAGAGTCGATGTTGGGAGAAAACGCTGGACCCCACCTCCACAAAGAGCAGCTTGTCAACAGTGGGGGCCTTCACACAGTCCAGAACATGGCAGAGTCCATGGTAGACCAGCTGAGTTGTAGCAAGGTGCGAAATCCTTCCTCCGAACAGGACAACGGGTACTCCAGCCTAGAGGAGGAGCTCTCCCAGAGGGCCCTCCTGTCCCAGATGAAGACCTCCCATGAGAAGCAGCACCAGCAAGACCCCCACACACCTGAGATGGAGGTGGAAGAACAACGAACTGCTTCAGAAGAGGATCATAGCAGGGAGGTGACTATGCTCTCTGCCCCCCAGTGTGAGAATAAAGCCATCGCCTTCATCATGGGCTGTGCCTGCAGTGATGACAGCAGCCAATCAGAGTGTAGTGATGATGATGATGATGGCTTTGACAGTGAAGGTTCCTCTGATCTGTCTGACTCCTCAGATGAAGATGAGGAGGCTTCAGACTCTGACAGTGAGCCTGACCCTGACTTGGGGCGCCTCTGGACCTCTTTGTGCCAAAGTGGGGATCCCTACAATCCGCGAAACTTCACAGCCCTCCTACACACAAACAGCCCCCCACACCAAACCTGCCCCACCTCCACGCCTGGGTCCTCTCAGTCCTCCCCTGTGTCCCCTTCTCCCGTTCCCTTCCTCACCTCTCCCTCCAGTCAGGACGTGTGGGACGACTCGACATCAGCCAGTGAGATCGATGAAGCAGAGAGTCTCCGTCTGCTGAGCTCCTTCAGCTGCTCCTCTGACCCCTACAGCCCTTTTAATTTCCAGGCTCCGCTCAGGACTAAGGGTTCCATTGGACCCCCTCCCAAAGCCTTGATCAGAAATGACCCGTCCCCCCATCATCCTTCTCCTGCTTCTCACCAAAAGCCAGCATCTCCACCTGAGTACAGGAAGGAAGAGGCAGAGGAGAGGCTGGACAGTGGCTTCTCTGAGGTTCCCACTTCTACCAGGGTTCAGAGCTGCAGGAGCTTCAAGAAGGTCAGTTCATTTCACTTCCTGACAGCCATCAGCTGTGAGTTGTTCACTTTTATCAGGTCTGAATAATATCTGAGTCTACAGCTGTGAGAATAAAACCTGTCAAAGTCCAGTGAAGACTGAAAAAAACTCCCAATATTGAATTTAGGCCTCGCCTGCTTTGTTTCTCCTCACGTTCTACATGCTTGTCCAGGTTAACGGCGCATGAGAACGCAGGTTTTTCCTCTGCATTATAAACCAGTTCAACAACAGACAGGTGAGCTGGACCAGGCAGTTTTACCTTCTTTTATTGTTCAGAAGTTTTGAGGACCAGCCATATAGTATGTTTGTGTTTGTGCACTAGATAGGTAAGGCTAGAAGTCCCGCCCACTTACCTGCACAGATTCAGAAAGGTTTAAATGTTTAAACAGGCTGCAGCAAGAAAACAAAGTAGCTGAATCAACATCTGACTCCTTACATGTGATGTCTAATTCCTGACACCTGTCTCCTGATTCCCGACTGTCTCCTGACGCCTGTCTCCTGATTCCCGACTGTCTCCTGACACCTGTCTCCTGATTCCCGACTGTCTCCTGACACCTGTCTCCTGACGCCTGTCTCCTGACGCCTGTCTCCTGATTCCCAACTGTCTCCTGACGCCTGTCTCCTGATTCCCAACTGTCTCCTGACGCCTGTCTCCTGATTCCCGACTGTCTCCTGACGCCTGTCTCCTGATTCCCAACTGTCTCCTGACGCCTGTCTCCTGATTCCCGACTGTCTCCTGACACCTGTCTCCTGATTCCCGACTGTCTCCTGACACCTGTCTCCTGATTCCCGACTGTCTCCTGACGCCTGTCTCCTGACACCTGTCTCCTGATTCCCAACTGTCTCCTGACGCCTGTCTCCTGATTCCCGACTGTCTCCTGACGCCTGTCTCCTGATTCCCGACTGTCTCCTGACACCTGTCTCCTGACGCCTGTCTCCTGATTCCCAACTGTCTCCTGACGCCTGTCTCCTGATTCCCGACTGTCTCCTGACGCCTGTCTCCTGATTCCCGACTGTCTCCTGACGCCTGTCTCCTGATTCCCAACTGTCTCCTGACGCCTGTCTCCTGACGCCTGTCTCCTGACGCCTGTCTCCTGATTCCCAACTGTCTCCTGACGCCTGTCTCCTGACGCCTGTCTCCTGATTCCCGACTGTCTCCTGACGCCTGTCTCCTGATTCCCGACTGTCTCCTGACACCTGTCTCCTGATTCCCGACTGTCTCCTGACACCTGTCTCCTGATTCCCGACTGTCTCCTGACGCCTGTCTCCTGACGCCTGTCTCCTGATTCCCGACTGTCTCCTGACGCCTGTCTCCTGATTCCCGACTGTCTCCTGACGCCTGTCTCCTGATTCCCAACTGTCTCCTGACGCCTGTCTCCTGACGCCTGTCTCCTGATTCCCGACTGTCTCCTGACGCCTGTCTCCTGATTCCCAACTGTCTCTTGACGCCTGTCTCTTGGCGCCTGTTTCCTGATGCCTGACTGACTCCTAATTCCAGACTCCTGTCTCCTAAGTCCTACAAAAGTCAAAGAATTTAATATGAAGTTCCAGAGTTCTGAAGCAGAGGTCAGCAGACCTGTTTACTTCATCAGAACCAATTTGCAGGTCATTTACAGTTCAACAGTATGTAAGAATATTCCATGTAAATACTCACAACAGTTTAATGTCCCACTGATGTTAAAAATAAAGTCACATTGTAACAGATCTGGATCTCAGTCAGCTGGGTGGTCTCTAGTTCCTGGTCCAGTCCAGAATCATTATTTACACGTCCAGACTTCCTGGTTCCATAACAAATCACATGTGAGTCTGCAAGGCTGCCAAGTCTTCAACACAAGCAGCTGGAATTCCACAACGAGCAGCAGTAAAAAGTAAAAAACCACCACATCCTTCTAACTGATCAGCTGAGCTGCACGTGATGGGGCGTTCAAATGCACTTAGGAAAACTCAACGCTGAACAAATTCAAGAGAAACTAAACATGAATCAACATCAGAACTGGCAACCCAACAGAAACATCGGGGGGGAGTGGACAGGTTGTTATTCTACATGAACTGCAGGACTTGAACTTGACAACAGTCTAATTCTTACATACTGTACCTTTAAACTCACCTGTCCTCCACCTGTCAGGTCCAATTCTGTGATGATGTGGAGGAGTTCTTTACCAGCTGTGGGGATGAGGAGCGGCGGGGCCCATGGGAAGAGCTGGCTCGGGATCGCTGTCGGTTCTTGCGACGCTGTCAGGAGGTGGAACAGAGTATCGCATACTGCCTGCAGCCACAGCACCGCCATCAGGTGTTTCAACGCTTCGCCATCCGCTAACACCTGAGGGTCTTCCCTGTGAGGAGATCCAGCAGGGAGGCGGAGTTCTGGTTCCAGAGACTGAGACTGTGTGATAGTTTTTAGAAATGTGAGGAGAAATCATTAAACTGCTGCATTTACTAACATGTTTTCCAACAGCAGGTACACACTCACCTGTAGAACATCATGGTTCTGATGGTTCCGTTTCAGTCAGCTGGTCCAATTCTTTAACAGCTGCAGAACTAACAGAGTCATCACTAATATTTATTTTAAAGATTCATGAGATGTTTTCTGCTTCAGTGCAAAAAGGATTACTGCTCGTTAAAAGGGCGGAGCCTATTTCCACGATGTTCAGTCCCATTAAAGCCAAAGAAGACTGGAGTGTCCTTCAGCCTGAGCCGAGGTTCAGACGGTCAATCAGTATTTTTCTGCTGATCAGTGTGATCAGGATCCCTGTGGTGTCCCTCTGAGGTCCAGCAGGAGGTGTGGCTAAAGTCACCTGAAGCATTTTGTTAAACAATTTGTATCAGCTGTTGTCAGAATGTTTATCCAGCATTTTGTCAGATTACATCAGTATTGATCAGTGATGAATTAGTATTGATTGGTATTGGTTGATATTGATCAGTATTGATTGGTATTGGTCAGTATTGAACATGTCTTTGTGCTTCTAAGTTTCTGAGAAATGCACGTGTGTTCAGGAACCTGTGGTGGGCAGAAACAAGGTGTTTATAAACTCTGGGTTTTATTGGTTTAAGTTTAAGGCCAAAAGTCTGTCAGAAACCAATAAATCCAGATGTGTCCTCAGCATCCAGCTAATCGGACCCTGCAGTGATTATTGAGTCATTATTGTCCACAGATGCATTCAGGATCTTTTCTTTTAAAAATAAGAGCAAGAAAACTTGGTAACAAGATGTGAAACGTCTGAGTGAACCTGCAAACCTGGACAGGTGGGATCACTGTTCAGTCCAACGGATCTTTAAATGATGTCACACAGAAGCCTTCTCCGCCTCATGCTGATGTTTAACATGAGGAAGACGAGTGTGTGTTGCTCCTATTTTAGGGCCGGAAATCAAATCAGCATGAACATCATAGTTTCAACAAGATCTTTGTTATTTTAATCAAAAGATTTTATTTTTCTAACTCATTGTTTGATCTGTAATCACAGGTTCTTCATCTTCTCACACAGTGATTTAATAAATCAGTCTCTGATTATCGTACTCTGTATTTCTGTTTTCTTTCCACACAAATTGGATGCTGCATTCAGTGACAGCTGGGAAATAACAGTACAACAGAAGCAGGAATAATACAATAACATTTTCATTTATTATTTTCCTTAAACATCTTCAGATCCAGATCGAAGGAGATTCTGAATGCTGGAAGGAAAATATAAAGACATGAGTGTTAGATCAGGATGTTTGGACCGGGTTCTCTGTTTTGTTTACTGCTATACATTTGAACACTTTGAAGAAGGTTCCACACACAAGATGATGATGATGCTTCAGTTCGGGTCAGGTCTGAGAACGTTTCTTCAGTTTGTTTTTGGCTCCGCCCCCTTGGTGAGAGCTCTGATTGGTTCACCGTTTGAAAGCAGGTGTTTCATGTTCAACATACAGTCTGAGCGTCTCCTCTGCTGTCCAGACCAGGCCGAATCTCAGGTGAGTCTGTTCTCCTGCATCTGTTGTCCTCCACCAGCCTCTGCAGGTACTTTATGTACCTGATGGCGGCCCGCAGCGTTTCTACCTTGCTGAGCCGCTTGTCGGTGCTCTGACCGGGCAGGTGGTCTCGCAGCTTGGCGTAGCCCTGGTTCACGCACTTCACCCGCTGACGCTCGCGCTCGTTACGTTTCTGGATGAAAGCCGGTTCAAACGGACACTCGTAGACACGGAAGTGTCCATGATGGTGGAACGGGGTCAGGTAGGGCAGGATCCCGGGGCCACTCAGAGGGCCCTTATAGAAGGTAAGGGCAGTGTGGTCCATGGTGGGGGGGTAGAGGAGGACGGGTACAGCGTCCGAGTGATGAGAGAGGCTGTGACTCTCCAGTCCAGCAGGGGGAGACACACCAAATCGATCCAGGAGTGAATGGGAGAAGGTGGAGCTCATCATGTGACCTACACTGAACAATGAGAGAAGAGGACACCTGGTTGCCTCAAAAATGGTGCATAATTCAACACCTGCAGAGACACAAAAACATTAGACGTTCAGTTTATCTCAGAAACATCCAGCTTCCACTTTCTTTTAGCTAATTAATCAGTTTTTAGCATATTTTCTGTTCTTTAGAAAGAACGACAGCTTCGTTTCCTGCTTCTATCTGCAGTTTTTTCTGTTTAAGTTAAAACCCGTGTGAACATTAGAACTATGGACTCTCCAAGTCCTGCTGCAACCACAGGACCCCACCAGGGGCCGCAGCAGTGCAGCTTCTGGCTGAAGAAGCTGGTGTTCCAAGTTCATCCAAACCTGATTCGGATCTGAAGATGTCGGAGAACATCACTCGAACTGAGTGTCAAAGTCAAAGAGTGTTTACAGAGTTCTGATATTAACCACAGAGTCTGAGCTGAACCAACCAGAACTGTGAGGGGAATTCTGTTGGGTCAGCATGAAGCTCAAACACCAAACCTCAAGCTGCTCCCTTCAAAGGAAACAACACATCTATCAATCAGACATGAATAAAAATATAAAGTCAAAATGTTTCAAACTGTGGCACGTCTGAGACGGACGGATCAGGAAGCTGCACAGGGACAAAGTCAAACATCTGCAGCTTGATCAACAGAACAACATCCAGACTCTAAAACTGGTTTCTGGTTCAGAGACGCGGGCAGATTCAAAAAACACTGAATAAAAAGCTTCAGACACGTACAAGAACAAAGTAAACGAAGAACTACAAAAAGATTCATGATCCAAGCATGAGACCTTCAGACCGAGACCATCAGACCGAGACCATCAGACCGAGACCATCAGACTGAGACCATCAGACCGAGACCATCAGACCGAGACCATCAGACTGAGACCATCAGACCAAGACCATCAGACCGAGACCTTCAGACTGAGACCATCAGTCCGAGACTGAGACCTTCAGACCGAGACCTTCCAATCCCAGACCGTTACTCTGCCTTCGATTCTGATCGAGTTCAGAACGTCTGACTCTACAGCACAAACATCAAAGAAGTAATCTCACCTTCAGAGGCACAGCATCATCCTCCAGCTTCACTGCAGTTCTGACTGCAGGATCAAGGGCTCAAGCTTTACCTGTCTTTACCTGCTGAAGCTCCGCCCCCTCAGGTGTGTGTCAGACAGGTCATCAGACTCTGCAGGTTTTCAGTTTTGGAACATTTCCAGCATTAATCTCTCATTTGTTTCTGTCTAAAACCTCCAGTTTTGTTCTGATCAATCCTCCCTGTCTGTCCCTGTCCTCGCAGTCTGATCCTGTCCTGGTCCTCCCTGTTTGTCCCTCTCCTATTGGTCTGTCTGTGTCCTGGATGAGGACATGTGGAGGGTAAATGTGGAGTTATGTTCACTTCAAAGCTCGCTGACAGACTGAATGATTGTTTGTAGTTTCCTCTTCCTAAATCCTGTTTGCAGATGAAAGGATGCAGCGACACACACCCTTCCTGTCATCACACCGCACACGCTGATGACTGTTTACACACACCTGCAACCTGAGACTCACCTGTGAGGATCCAACTGCTTTAAAGACAGAAACTTTCAATAAATGTTCTGTCTTCATCTGGTCTCATTTGTTTAAACCCTCTAGTCACTTTTAGATCTAAATTCAATTCAGATTCAGATTCAATTATCTTCATGATCCCTGAAGGTAAATTAGATATTTTAATAACTCAAGTGTTTCTTCAGAGAGTCATTATAGAGGGTTCTAGCTGTGGACGGGAAGGATCTCCTGTAGAGGGTTCTAGCTGTGGACGGGAAGGATCTCCTGTAGAGGGTTCTAGCTGTAGACGGGAAGGATCTCCTGTAGAGGGTTCTAGCTGTGGACGGGAAGGATCTCCTGTAGAGGGTTCTAGCTGTGGACGGGAAGGATCTCCTGTAGAGGGTTCTAGCTGTGGACGGGAAAGATCCCCTGTAGAGGGTTCTAGCTGTGGACGGGAAAGATCTCCTGTAGTGGTCTGAGCATAGAATAAATCTCTTCTCTTAGTGGTACATTGTTTTTAGCCAGCGTGCATAAGCTACGTTTAGCTTAGCTCCTGTGTGACTCTGCAGTGTTGCAGAGAGGTAACACGACCATGATGAGAATATAACATCCAAAAAACACTTCCTTTCATTTTTGCACTTCACCCACAAGAACCTCAATTTCTGCTTCGGTGAAGTTGCGCTTCCTTGATCTGTGGTCGCCATCTTATTGGTGGAATGCTGCAACAAGTCGGGTCATCCACAAGGCACTTTGCATTGACCATTTACAGCAGAAAGTGGGCGTGTTGAGGGCGGGATGTGATCTAGAAACACCTTAGCACATTTCTAGGTAAAGTGTGATTTATAAAGCGGCGATTGTGTGCAGCTGTGTGTACGCCATGTTTTATAGGTCCCAAACTTACTTGGCGCAAGTAGATTTTTTTCCCAGGGATCTCATTTATAAAACTTTGCATAGAATCCTTACTAAAACCGTACTTTAGCTCAGCAAAAAAAAAATCTACTTACGGGGGGATGTTGGTGTTTGTTGTTCTGTGTGCGCATGAAGCGGTACAATCGATAATGCTGCTGGAATAAATAATTTTATCCTTCTCAGCAGCAGCACTGCAGGTACAGGACCTCTACCCCTCCATCCAGGACCTGTACCCCTCCATCCAGGACCTCTACCCCTCCATCCAGGACCTCTACCCTTCCATCCAGGACCTCTACCCCTCCATCCAGGACCTGTATCCCTCCATCCAGGACCTCTACCCTTCCATCCAGGACCTCTACCCTTCCATCCAGGACCTCTACCCTTCCATCCAGGAACTGTACCCCTCCATCCAGGACCTCTACCCTTCCATCCAGGAACTGTACCCCTCCATCCAGGACCTCTACCCTTCCATCCAGGAACTGTACCCCTCCATCCAGGACCTCTACCCTTCCATCCAGGACCTCTACCCCTCCATCCAGGAACTGTACCCCTCCATCCAGGACCTCTACCCCTCCATCCAGGACCTGTACCCCTCCATCCAGGAACTGTACCCTTCCATCCAGGACCTCTACCCCTCCATCCAGGAACTGTACCTCTCCATCCAGGACCTGTACCCTTCCATCCAGGACCTGTACCCCTCCATCCAGGACCTGGACTCCTTCAGTGGAACAGGTCAGGCGTCATCATCAGGGACCTTCTCTCCAGTATCTTGCCTCTTCTCTCCCCTATGGCTGGTCTACAGATTACTGTAGACCAGAACCACCAGATCCAAGACCAGGTTCTTTCTCCATATTGATCAAACATGTTTAACACCTTCATGAAGAAATAACTTCTTCTCTCATGAAATAATTAGATTTTGACTTTATAAACAGCTTCAAACATCAATTAGAGACGATGCTGCTGAATGTCTCTGCTGTCTGTCTTCTATGTCTCATAATGTCTCTTTATATTTACATGTCTGGAAGAACAAGTGGAAACCAGAACTAAATTCCTTGTGTGTAACATACTTTGCACAAATATGGAAACTTTAGTTCATGTATTTATTACTTCTAGACTTTATTATTGTTATTCTTTATTATCAGGATGTTCTAATAGTTCTGTTAAAGACCTCCAGCTGATCCAAAATACTGCTGCCAGAGTTCTGATGAGAGTTAGAAGGAGAGAACATATTTCTCCTGTTTTAGTGTTTAGGTCTGCTGGTTCTTTATATAGAAACTTTTTACTAATTGGTATTTTATAACTTAGTTATAATAATTATTTGAATTCACACTGCTCAAAAAATGAATGAAACACTTTGAAAACACTCCAGATCCCGACTTGAAAAGGTCCTGCTGGATTTCCACACTGGTACTGAATGAATACAGTATCAGGAACAATGATGACACGTCGTTAGATGAAAACAAATAACCTCCAATGGGTTTAATTCAAAGTCATGAAGAAGTACAAACTGATGTGGATGGTGTCCTGAGATGTCTCCTCCCAGACCCTGATCAGGTCCAAAGTCTGGGTCCTGCTCATGTTTCCTGTTCTCAGTCACAGAGGAACTACAGGAACCTCAGTCCAGCTCAGGTTTGTTTCACTCTACTGACTAATGGGTTCAAACCTGCTGCTGCACAGAAACATCCTGCAGAATCAACAAAATCTGATTTCTTATCAAAAATGACGGATGTGAACTGACAATGTGTGAATCACCTGCTTCAGGTGTTCAACAAAACCTGATCAATATTGACAGTCAATAAAACTGATGTCACTTTCCAATCAATCAATCAAAATACCAGAAGACTCCGAGTCCATGACCCTAAAACCCAATAACTGGTCATCAGTATGCTTTAGATCCTCTGATCGATCAGCTGTGGTTCAGTGGTTAGAGTGGTCGTCCTCCAATTTGAAGGTTGGTGTCGAAGTGTCCTTGGGCAAGACACTGAACCCCATGTTGCCCCCCGATCTGCGTATCGGGTTGTGTGAGTGTTAGCCCCGCCCCTCTCCCCCCGGTTTACATATTGGGTTGTGTGAATGTAAAACCTTGTAGTGTGAACGTGCTTTGAGTCTGAATGACTAGAAAACACTATAGAAATACAGGACATTTACCATTTAGCTGACTCATCGATCAGACATGATTTCAAATCAATCAGCTGCTGATTCTCACACACTTCACAGATGTTCTTTTTATTGATCACTTTATTGATTATTAAACAGTTTTAAATCGTCTTGTTAAACTAACAGACTCGACTCACTGAAAGTGGAAAAAGCAGCAACATTCAGCAGTTTTTAAGAGACAGAATCCAAACGATCAGCTGGTTTTGAACTGGGTCAATTCTATTATTGATTGAATGTTTCAGCTTTAATTCCCTTTGATTCAACATGGACAGTTTGTCTCTGACAGGAAGTGCTGCACTTTATCAGAATGGACCATGGACGGGAGGATGGAGGACATCTTCCTGCTCCACATAATGGACGGTCATGTCCAGGTTCAGTGAAAAGAGGGACAGATTTGAGACTGAGACGAGGACAAGAGCAGAGGCAGTTTCTGATGTTTGTGACAAACAAAGTGATAGAGGGAGGACAGATGTAGGGGGACAGGAGAACAGAAAGTGGGACAGACGAGGGATACATGGGGGGGACAGGTGGTTTCTCAGCCCATATATGGGTACTTCCACTCGGTGAGGGGGACATGAGTCTGTTTCACCACCTGTGGAGACGTCCAGCGGAGGACATAGTGAGGACCTCCAGGTTTGTCGTTGGTGCCTTAATGGAGCGGGAAAAAAAACAGTTGATTAAACCGAATGTTCTGCAGCGGTACCGTCAGAACAAAACAGAACGTTATTGATTATTGGTTATTCTGACCCGAAGCTCTAGCGCCTCCAAATGGCTGCTGGGCCACGATGGATCCAGTTGATTTATCGTTCACATAGTAGTTCCCCGCGGCGTTCCTCAGGACTTTGGCAGCCTCGTCGATCACCTTCCTGTCACACAAACAACCAGCTTCAACAACACTGAGCCACAATCTGGATCAACAAAAACTGGTTCTGGTGTCAAAGGTTCCAAACAGAGAACTCAGCAGCAGCCTGGTGAACATCCTAACGAGTTCACAGAGAGAACTCAGACTGTTTGCAATGGTTCCATCAGCTCAGGAGAACGCAAGGAACAATGGTTCCATCAGCTCAGGGGAACCCAAGGAACAAGGGTTCCATCAGCTCAGGGGAAACCAAGGAACCGATGGTTCCATCAGCTCAGGAGAACGCAAGGAACAATGGTTCCATCAGCTCAGGAGAACGCAAGGAACAATGGTTCCATCAGCTCAGGGGAACCCAAGGAACAAGGGTTCCATCAGCTCAGGGGAAACCAAGGAACCGATGGTTCCATCAGCTCAGGAGAACGCAAGGAACAAGGGTTCCATCAGCTCAGGGGAAACCAAGGAACCGATGGTTCCATCAGCTCAGGAGAACGCAAGGAACAATGGTTCCATCAGCTCAGGAGAACGCAAGGAACAATGGTTCCATCAGCTCAGGGGAACCCAAGGAACAAGGGTTCCATCAGCTCAGGGGAACCCAAGGAACAAGGGTTCCATCAGCTCAGGGGAAACCAAGGAACCGATGGTTCCATCAGCTCAGGAGAACGCAAGGAACAATGGTTCCATCAGCTCGGGAGAACCCAAGGCACAATGGTTCCATCAGCTCGGGAGAACCCAAGGAACAATGGTCCCATCAGCTCAGTGGAACCCAAGGAACCGATGGTTCCAACAGTTCAAGAGAACCAAAGGAACCGATGGTTCCATCAGCTCAGGAGAACTCAAGCAACAATGGTCCCATCAGCTCAGTGGAACCAAAGGAACCGATGGTTCCATCAGCTCAGGGGAACCCAAGGAACCAATGGTTCCATCAGCTCAGGGGAACCCAAGGAACAATGGTTCCATCAACTCAGGAGAACCCAAGGAACCAATGGTTCCATCAACTCAGGAGAACCCAAGGAACAATGGTTCCATCAACTCAGGAGAACCCAAGGAACAATGGTTCCATCAACTCAGGAGAACCCAAGGAAAACATAAAAAATCTAAATCTCAGCGAGATCCTGAACCATTCTAGGAGTCCAACGTCCTGAATAAAAATGGTTCTCCTGGACTCAGCTCAGTGCTGTGGTTCTTCAGCTGAATAGAACCTGAGCAGGTGGATTAAACTGCACATGTTCAGATGAACATGTCTTACTGGTCGTGGGCGAACACGGCTCCCGTCAGAGCGTATGGAGACGTGCTGTCTATCAGCTGCAGAACCTCCCGGTAGTTCTTCTCTGGATAAACATACACAGACAGAACCGGCCCGAAGATCTCCTGCAACACACGCACATGCAGAGAGACACACACACATTACAGAATGTACGTTCATTATTGCTTTGTTTTTAATTTGAAATTTTAATACTAAAATTGTACAAAAAGTAACAAAATTATATTTAGCATGAAACTGTACTTCTAAAACTATTATTTTGCTTTTAATCTCATTGGAAAACACGAGCGCCTGGTGGTTGAGTGTTGGCCTTAGTAAGCTACCGCCACATGGACTCACCACCTACATGGAGAGAGGGGTGGGGGGCTAACCCTAACCCTCATTCAAAGAGAATGAGAAGGTGTGTCCAAACTTTTGGTCTGTACTGTAGTTGGGCTTGTAGTTGCCCATGTGGTTAATGATGGAGTTACCAAGCCACTACAGGTATAAGGTCTATGATTGGTTTCATAATTGTGGTGGCAGACCAAAGACCCTGCTCCAAGGAAAGTCAGATAAAGAAGGACAGACCTGTTAACTGACCACCACCAGGTGGTGAGCTGGATTCGGTGGCATGGGAGGACACCAGGCAGACCTAGTAGGGGTGCTGCAGGAGTATGAAGAAGAGCCGCTACTCCTCCATGTTGAAAGGAGTCAGCTGAGGTGTTTTGGACATCTGGTTCGGATGCCTCCTGGTCGCCTCCCTTTGGAGGTTTTATGGACACGTCTAACTGGGAGGAGACCTCCGGGCAGAACAAGGATTCGATGGAGGATCATATGTAATACAGCCTTGAGATCCTCCAGGAGGACCCAGAGAGTCTTGCCACCTGGTTAATGTCGAGATTTGCCTCCTGAACCTGTTACCTCTGTAACCCGACTATTTCTCCTTATGTGCATTTCCACAATGCTCTGCGCAGCAACATCCGTTTGTTGTTTTGATGGCAGACAGCTGAGAGAACAGTGTGCTCCAGTCGGATTTTATCAGAATTTAAAGCCATAGTGCGTAACTTCTGTAACTTCTGTCGCCCCCTAGCGGAATTTTTGCGTCATTACAACAACAAAGCTGGCGCTTCCATATGACGTAAGCCCAGCTGCCACCGCTTTATCTCTGCCGTTGTTATTCCAACCGGTATCTGTATTAATCAAGCTTCAAATTCAGTCTGTTTACTTTACCTGGCTCTATATTTGTTTCAATAAATATCATTTCATTGTTGAAAAAATCAAGAGAAACCAGTAAAATATAAAAATACTGGTAAAAAAACCTTCAGAGTTCAGGTTGGATTGTTTACAGGTTTGATTGTTCACTTTAATCTACATTTAACAGTTTGGTGTTGAAATTTATTAGTCAGCTGTTGGGGCCACAATGATCTATTTGTCTTATTCAGTGAATTTTTTCAGTTTTGACACGATGCAGAATCCTGCAGTCAGCTGCACTGATCTGACTGACTGAAAAACCGTTACACTGGCAAACTGACAGACACAAACTGACACAGATAGAGACAGAATCAGCTGATCAGCTGGAACTTCGGCGCTCTGGGTTTCATCTGGTGCGCATTTTATATTTTGACAGTGTGTGCGGACCTGCGGACCACTTATGTGCACCCCTGAACATCAGCCAGATCTCTTCTCTCCACCGAGGAAAAGCGACGCCGATACAAATTCGCGTTTGCCTTCTCCTTCGGTCACTTTCCTTCTTAGCCAATAGTCCCTCTGCCGAACGTCCAGGAATTATTTTTTTTTTCGTGGTAGGATCCACTTCCCGATAAGTATCTCTCAGCTGTTTATTTGGATTCTCCGCCATGTCGACCTTCACGTTCTGCCGGCTGCTACGAGACACTGCGTTCTATTTCTTATTATTTTTCTTGTTGTGACATAAAAGACGTAATTTCATGTGCGACAGCGCGGGAATGTCGCGGAGGACACGCAAAATAAAAATTATATATTTTGAAAAATACCGTGAGATGTTTGAGGAGCCGATCGGCTTAATCTGCATTGTGTCATCTCCTCTGATAGTGGCTTGGCTGAAACGGACATCCACGGACATGTAAAAGTTACGCACTCCAGCTTTAAGGTAAGTTTAAAGTTTCATTTACGCAAATAGCTTGATTAAGATAGTTTTCAATGTTTAGCTTCTCCCCTTTTGGGAACATGTAGTAGCTTCTTTTTATGCCCTGAACTTTATCTAGACCTTGTCTGTTGCCACAGTTTGGTGCAGCACATCTTGAACCCGAGTTTTCTGGCTTTTGCACACGAATTCTCATCTCTCTACACTCAGCCATTGCCTTGTTTACATTGCAAACGTACAAACCGGATGTTGCCGCCGTGCATCATGGGATATTAGCACCAACTGAATGGATAAATGGAAGAAGACAGATGGAAAACTAATTTAGAAGAGGTCTCTGACAGTAAACTTCAAGTTCCACTGCAGTGACAGAATAAGCTGATCCAGATGATCTCGACCAGAGGTCATCAACTATATTTGTCAGAGGGCCAGAGTTTTACCAGACAGTCTCCTTGGGGACCGGACCCCCAAGAAGAAAATCAAATAAACTGTAGGCATTTGATTCAGGCTCCCATCATCTATACCACAGTCAACCACTAGGAGTTGCTTTAATAGTGTGGACCACTATTTTCTTTTTGATCCTCACAATTTTGGAATCCAGTCGCGGGCCGGATTGAACGGCTCAGCAGGCCGGATTCGGCCCGTGGGCCGCCAGATGATGATCAGTGATCTAGATTCTGGAGAGGAACTAGATTTATGTTAAACAGGAAAAAACAACTTTAAACAAACATTTAGGATGGTCATGTCCTGGACTGAGAATCTACACAAAACACCTGGCTCTTGTTTTACCTCATTCATCATGGGGTCCTGTGGGTCTTTGGTCTCGACAATCGTCGGCTCAACAAAATAACCTTTCCGATCGTCACAGTTTCCTCCAGCTACAATGCTGAGGTTCGGGGAGGACTTGGCGTGGTCCAACCATCGTTTTATCCGCGCGAATGCCTGCAGAGGACGGAGCCAGTTAGTGGTAGAATCAAACAGGAACACCTGATGTGTTTGTGAGGAAACAGAGCATACCTTATCATCTATGACAGCAGAGACAAAGGTACTGAAGTCCTCCACTGGCTGAAGAACAGAAGACAGGATCATCACAGGTAAACCTCCCTCACACTCACCTGTTCTCCAACAAGCTCTCCTATCATCATCCTGCCTATGAGACAGAGTGTCCAAAAGAACTCCTCAGCATCATTTACATGAGTCAGATTTTAGAAAGGTGTGGTCTTAAGGAACCACCTGCTCAGACTCACATCCAACTCTGGTAAAAGCCAACACTGATTTGTGATCAAAACTGTCCAACTGGAACTTGTCTGGTGCTAACAAACTCCTCTGGACTCAGAGTACAGGTGATATAACCTGCCGTGGAAACGCCAATCAGTGCAAATATTCCCACTCACGTCTCCCACTCGGATCTTTCTGTGCACGTCCAGCAGCTGCTGTTTGATCTGTGACCACATGCTGTCAGGGACGTACATCCTGGAGCACGCCGAGCACTTCTGCCCTCCGTACTCAAATGCTGAACGGATCGTCCCCATCACCACGCTCTGTATGTCTGCAGACGTGTGAACGAAGTGGAAGTTCTTCCCACCGCACTCTGCCAACATATACATCATCATCATCACCACAAGCTGCAGGAAAAACTTGATGAATTCTAACAAGAATTGCTCTCACCTCCAGCCAGTCGAGGGAATGTCCTGTAGATGTCCAGGTTTTTGGCCACCTGCTTCCAGAGATGCTTGAATGTCCTACAAATAGATCGTCACGGTGACCACGATGACAGTGCTGTAACCTGTAGTAACTGATGGGAACATCCTTACGGCACACTGCCGGTGAAGTTGATGCCCGCCAGGTGAGGAGAGGAGGTGACAGAATCCCCGAACACCGGGCCGTCGGCAGGAAGGAACTGGATGATATTGGGGGGAATTCCACACTCTCGTAGAACTTTGTAGACAGCGTAGCTTGCAGAGACAGCAGTGTCACTGGGCTTCCACAGAACCACGTTACCCTGACAGATGTCGGAACCAAAACGCATCACACTCTACTTCTGAATACAATCCTGCTTGAACCAACAAACCAGTCCAAACAGTAATCAAAGTATTCGTGATCAAAACTTCAGACTTAGAGGGTCTGACAGAAGATATAGGGACCAGTTCTGTTAATCAAAAATGTTGGTTTTTTTGGGGTTCTCACCATGAGAGCAGGAGTTCCTGCCAGGTTTCCTCCGATTGCAGTGAAGTTAAAAGGAGCCACAGCAGCTACAAATCCCTGAGACAGACCGGACAAACAAACAAAAACAAACAAACAAACATTGTACCATTGTGCCAGGTGTGCAATGGCGGTGCTCGGGTGTGCGAGGTGACGGGGGGGCTCAGGGCGGGGCTCGGGGCGGTGCTCGGGTGTGCGAGGTGACGGGGGGGCTCGGGGCGGTGCTCGGGTGTGCGAGGTGACGGGGGGGCTCGGGGCGGGGCTCGGGTGTGCGAGGTGACGGGGGGGCTCGGGGCGGGGCTCGGGTGTGCGAGGTGTGGTGTTCCTACCTCCAGTCCTCGGTATACAGCAGTGTTTGTGCTCTCCTTTGTGCTGATTGGCTGCTGCGCCTCCAACTCAATGGCGTGTTTTACATTAAATCTGAAGAAGTCGATGAGCTCTGCTGCGGCGTCGATCTCTGCCTGCACCACCGTTTTACCCTTAAGTCCCAAGAGATAGAGGAAACCACAAGAACCAGTCAACATTTGTTTTTCTGACATTAGCACAACGTTTATTTATGTGATGTTCTTAGTTGTAGGTTTTAAAGAGCAGACGTGTTTATTCTGATCAGATTCTTGTCTCAAATTGTTACAGTCTAAAACAAAAAGACAGACAGAAAACCTTCAACACCCGTTCTTTATTGTTATTGTTGGGAAAATTCAGAAAAATTAAATGATTGACCAGGTGACGCCAGGACAACCAGGTGACGCCAGGACAATCAGGTGACGCCAGGACAACCGGGTGACAGAAACAGATTTTAGGAGGTAAATAAAAACTCCTTCACCTGCATCAGGTTACCTGTCCTCTCAGGTGTATTTTTTACCTGTCCAATCATGGTCTTAGCCAGAATCTCCATTCTCCTGGGTCCACTGATGAGGTCTGCAGTCTTGACCAGGATCTGGGCCCGGTCCTGGATGGGCTTCAGGTCCCACTCTTTCCTGGCTGCCACTGAGGCCAGGATGGCCTTATTGATCAGCTCCTGAAATGGATCCAAACAGATGAACTCGTAAGAACCACGACATCTGAAGCTTTTCAGGGTCATACACACAAAGCTGACGTGATCCAACACTGGCACCTGTAGGTGTCGATTCTCAGTCATCAGAGACACGTCAGTCAAAAAAGTTCATCCAAAAAACAGCAGCTGGACATTTCATCTTCCATCTGAAGGTTTATTCAGTTCTAATCCTGGTTCAGGTGTTCCAGGTTTATTAGGTGTTGTGACCAAAGGTCACAAGGGTCATTGACCCTGCCCCCCTCCTCAGGATAACTTGTTTACGTCCAGTTGTCCTTTTTATAAACAAACTTTTTAATCACAAGTAGAAAACTTTCAGAATAAAAAACACAAATCAGCCAGTTTCTTATTAAATGAAATGATCTTCCTGAATAAAAGCATGACTCAACCTTTACTGCTAACTGTTGCTATAATAATGTCTTAACCAGCGAGACACTGCTGATCTGAGACAAGGATCTGGTTAAAAACTGGAACCATGATGGAGATTTAAAACAAACTCACCGCATCAGCGTAGCAGAACTTTGCCACCTTGTGAGAATGATTGAAGGGCTTTAAAAACAAATTAAAAAATCAGTGTGGAACATCACACAGACTAATGTTGTATCAGTAGATCAGCTGAGCGGTTTCCTCACAGACAACTGATATCTGATGTCTTTGGTCCACACATGTTCATCTCCCACCACGCATGGGATCTCCTCCGTCTTCCCCTTCAGGCTGTCCAGAGCCTGCACACATGACATCAGGTTAAACACAAGCAGCTGTCTCTGTGTTGGAAAACTTTGATGTGATCTTCAAACCTTCAGCAGCTCGGCTCGTTCTGGACTCCCCTGATTAAAGCTCAGGATTGGCTCATTCTTCACCTCCACAGCTGCACTGGAGAGTGTTTTGAACCTGTAAACACATAATGGTTTTATTTATATTTCTGCCTTGTGGTCACATCATATGACCAAACCCAGCTGAGACCAGCAGGCGTCTGAACAGGCTGGGTCAAACCGGAGAACTCTGCACGATGTTTAAACAAACTGGACAGCTGCTAATAAGTAACTG
>SSNP01000075.1:2594115-2624207 GCA_006937955.1 Pachypanchax playfairii | reverse complement strand
TGGATTTATCTGGAGCTCTTGTAGCTGCTGTAAAACATCAACAACCTCATCCATTCAGACTGAACTGGAAAAATAAACAAATACAGAAACATTCGGTCAAGCAGATCCACCAGAGTCCAGCAACAACTAACCAAGATTATCCCACTTCACTCGCATCATTTTCATAGTTAGATAGATGGAACGGCTTCACCTGTGTACAGGTGAGACTTCCAGAGGGCCTGTTACACTTTAGCTGCTCGCTGGTTTTATTTTGAAAGTCAGAAAGGATTATTTTAATTCAATTACATTCTGATCAAACTGTGAATCCTTATTTGGTGGGATGTAGCGGTTACAGAACCAACACAGACCGATGGATTAATGATACTGATGGAAAAGATCTTTACCATCGTCGTCTTATTGGTGGACGAGCCGGCTTATTAATATGCATGAGATCCACAAGGCGCTTTGCATCGACCATTTACGACAGAAAGTGGGCGTGTTGAGGGCGGGATGTGATCTAGAAACACCTGAGCACATTTCTAGGTAAAGTGTGATTTATAAAGCAGAGACTGCGTCCAGCTGTGCGTACGCCATGTTTATAGGTCCCAAACTTACTTGGCGTAAGTAGATTTTTATTTGCTGAGCTTAAGTACGATTTTAGTAAAGATTCTACACAGAGTTTTATAAATGAGACCCCTGGACTGGATGGTTCCATTTTCTCTCAATCTACTTTCAGTATGTATAAGAACAAATCAGTAACTGAGGTCACCGACTCCTCCTGAAGACAAAGACTTGGATGAGTTCTGGTTTAAATCCATGTGTTAAACAGAACTCTGGATCAGTCTGTAAAACCCAGAGGATCCCTGTTCCAAAGTCATTCTGAGAGACTGCTTATACAATCAACTGGTCCCTTGGGGGTATGATCCAAAGAGATGCCGGTGCAGTTTGGACCGGTAGTTCTTCTGATCTAACCTCTTGATAAAAGCACTCAGAATAATCCCCCCTTTAACATGCACCACAGCTCCAAGTCGTCCCCCCCCCCCCCGTAGGAAGCATGTTCATGTTTCAGAATCAGAGCTGTAACTAAACGGACTCACACGCCACCTTTAGGACTAACAGAAACTCTTTCTCATGTTTAACATTTTATCTGGTGAACTTTTGGACCTTCTTGTTTGAGGGATTTTGGGGGGTAAAGTTGATGTTTTAGTTAATAGTTTACAGATTTTTGCAGATTGTTTCTTTATATTCTGGTTATTTTCAGGATTCTAACCTTCATGTGTTGCTTCTGTTCAGTAAATTGCTTCTTACTGTGTTTATATCGTTTTATATAAATAGACATGTCGTATGAAACAGCTCCAGGATCAGTTGTTCTTTCTCTGTAGTGGTTTTTAAATCTTTACACAAAATAACGTTTTATTCACTGCAAGGTTAAATGATTAATTATGTTTTTAAATTGTTTTTGCATTTATTTGAATATTAATTATAATTTTCGCTTCGTGTGTTATCTGAGCTAACGCAACAGCTGATTAAAATGAAAAACAAATAGAATTTTCCTCTATATATGATAAAAAAAGAGAATTATGAGCGAAGTCATTGAAATCTCTGATTTAAGACAGATTTAAAGTGACAGCTTGGGAAAGACAAGAAGATACCTGTGAAATGAAACATTTGTAAAATAGGCTGGACTCAGTTCAGTGTTTTGAACCAAGAGATTTTTCATTTGGACTCACCCTTTTACTTCACTCATTTTGCAGATCAAAACTTTTTCCTGCTTGAAACAGTCCAGGAGGTATTTCCTTCGTTCATATATAACTAACACTATGATCTGAAGTCTGAACTGATGGTTACTGACAGGAGGAGCAGGAGGAGGAGCGGTGAGACCAACACATGGAGCAGGATGTCAGCAGAGTGTTCTCACAGGATCAATCCAGAACACCATTCAGCTTTCATCCTGGGCTTCAGAGGTGTGGTCACAGTTACAGCTGTGGTCACAGTTACAGCTGCAGTTACAGTTACAGCTGTGGTTACAGTTACAGCTGTGGTTACAGTTACAGCTGTGGTCACAGTTACAGCTGCAGTTACAGCTGTGGTCACAGTAACAGCTGTGGTCACAGTTACAGCTGTGGTCACAGTAACAGCTGTGGTCACAGTAACAGCTGCTGTCACAGTAACAGCTGTGGTCACAGTTACAGCTGTGGTTACAGTTACAGCTGTGGTCACAGTTACAGCTGTGGTTACAGTTACAGCTGTGGTCACAGTTACAGCTGCAGTTACAGCTGTGGTCACAGTAACAGCTGTGGTCACAGTAACAGCTGCTGTCACAGTAACAGCTGTGGTCACAGTTACAGCTGTGGTTACAGTTACAGCTGTGGTCACAGTTACAGCTGTGGTTACAGTTACAGCTGTGGTCACAGTTACAGCTGCAGTTACAGCTGTGGTCACAGTAACAGCTGTGGTCACAGTTACAGCTGTGGTCACAGTAACAGCTGTGGTCACAGTTACAGCTGTGGTCACAGTAACAGCTGTGGTCACAGTAACAGCTGTGGTCACAGTTACAGCTGCAGTTACAGCTGTGGTCACAGTAACAGCTGTGGTTACAGTTACAGCTGTGGTTACAGTTACAGCTGTGGTTACAGTTACAGCTGTGGTCACAGTTGCAGCTGCAGTTACAGCTGTGGTCACAGTAACAGCTGCTGTCACAGTTACAGCTGTGGTCACAGTAACAGCTGCTGTCACAGTTACAGCTGTGGTCACAGTTACAGCTGCAGTTACAGCTGTGGTCACAGTAACAGCTGTTGTCACAGTTACAGCTGTGGTTACAGTTACAGCTGTGGTCACAGTTACAGCTGTGGTCACAGTTACAGCTGTGGTCACAGTTACAGCTGCAGTTACAGCTGTGGTCACAGTAACAGCTGCTGTCACAGTTACAGCTGTTGTTACAGTTACAGCTGTGGTTACAGTTACAGCTGTGGTCAGAGTTACAGTTACAGTTGCTGTCACAGTTACAGCTGCAGTTACAGCTGTGGTCACAGTAACAGCTGCTGTCACAGTTACAGCTGTGGTCACAGTTACAGCTGCAGTTACAGCTGTGGTCACAGTAACAGCTGCTGTCACAGTTACAGCTGTGGTTACAGTTACAGCTGTGGTTACAGTTACAGCTGCAGTTACAGCTGCTGTCACAGTTACAGCTGTGGTCACAGTTACAGCTGCAGTTACAGCTGTGGTCACAGTAACAGCTGCTGTCACAGTTACAGCTGTTGTTACAGTTACAGCTGTGGTCAGAGTTACAGTTACAGTTGCTGTCACAGTTACAGCTGCAGTTACAGCTGTGGTTACAGTAACAGCTGCTGTCACAGTTACAGCTGTGGTCACAGTAACAGCTGCTGTCACAGTTACAGCTGTGGTTACAGTTACAGCTGTGGTCACAGTTACAGCTGCAGTTACAGCTGTAGTCACAGTTACAGCTGTGGTCACAGTTACAGCTGCAGTTACAGCTGTGGTCACAGTAACAGCTGCTGTCACAGTTACAGCTGTGGTCACAGTTACAGCTGCAGTTACAGCTGCAGTCACAGTTACAGCTGCTGTCACAGTTACAGCTGTGGTTACAGTTACAGCTGTGGTTACAGTTACAGCTGCAGTTACAGCTGTGGTTACAGTAACAGCTGCTGTCACAGTTACAGCTGTGGTTACAGTTACAGCTGTGGTTACAGTTACAGCTGTGGTCACAGTTACAGCTGCAGTTACAGCTGTAGTCACAGTTACAGCTGTGGTCACAGTTACAGCTGCAGTTACAGTTGTGGTCACAGTAACAGCTGCTGTCACAGTTACAGCTGTGGTCACAGTAACAGCTGCTGTCACAGTTACAGCTGTGGTCACAGTTACAGCTGTGGTTACAGTTACAGCTGTGGTCACAGTTACAGCTGCAGTTACAGCTGTGGTCACAGTTACAGCTGTGGTTACAGTTACAGCTGCAGTTACAGCTGTGGTCACAGTAACAGCTGCTGTCACAGTTACAGCTGTGGTCACAGTTACAGCTGCAGTTACAGCTGTGGTCACAGTAACAGCTGTGGTCACAGTAACAGCTGCTGTCACAGTAACAGCTGTGGTCACAGTAACAGCTGTGGTCACAGTTACAGCTGTGGTTACAGTTACAGCTGTGGTCACAGTTACAGCTGCAGTTACAGCTGTGGTCACAGTTACAGCTGCTGTCACAGTAACAGCTGTGGTCACAGTAACAGCTGCTGTCACAGTAACAGCTGTGGTCACAGTTACAGCTGCTGTCACAGTTACAGCTGCAGTTACAGCTGTGGTTACAGTTACAGCTGTGGTCACAGTTACAGCTGCAGTTACAGCTGTGGTCACAGTAACAGCTGTGGTCACAGTTACAGCTGTGGTTACAGTTACAGCTGTGGTCACAGTTACAGCTGTGGTCACAGTTACAGCTGCAGTTACAGCTGTGTCACAGTAACAGCTGTGGTCACAGTAACAGCTGCTGTCACAGTAACAGCTGTGGTCACAGTAACAGCTGCTGTCACAGTTACAGCTGTGGTTACAGTTACAGCTGTGGTTACAGTTACAGCTGTGGTCACAGTTACAGCTGCAGTTACAGCTGTGGTCACAGTAACAGCTGCTGTCACAGTTACAGCTGTGGTCACAGTTACAGCTGCAGTTACAGCTGTGGTCACAGTAACAGCTGTGGTCACAGTAACAGCTGCTGTCACAGTTACAGCTGTGGTTACAGTAACAGCTGCTGTCACAGTTACAGCTGTGGTCACAGTTACAGCTGCAGTTACAGCTGTGGTCACAGTAACAGCTGCTGTCACAGTTACAGCTGTGGTCACAGTAACAGCTGCTGTCACAGTTACAGCTGTGGTCACAGTTACAGCTGCAGTTACAGCTGTGGTCACAGTAACAGCTGTGGTCACAGTAACAGCTGCTGTCACAGTAACAGCTGTGGTCACAGTAACAGCTGCTGTCACAGTAACAGCTGTGGTCACAGTAACAGCTGCTGTCACAGTTACAGCTGTGGTTACAGTTACAGCTGTGGTTACAGTTACAGCCGTGGTCACAGTTACAGCTGTGGTTACAGTTACAGCTGTGGTTACAGTTACAGCTGCAGTTACAGCTGTGGTTACAGTAACAGCTGCTGTCACAGTTACAGCTGTGGTTACAGTTACAGCTGTGGTCAGAGTTACAGTTACAGTTGCTGTCACAGTTACAGCTGCAGTTACAGCTGTGGTTACAGTTACAGCTGTGGTCACAGTTACAGCTGCAGTTACAGCTGTGGTCACAGTAACAGCTGCTGTCACAGTTACAGCTGTGGTCACAGTTACAGCTGCAGTTACAGCTGTGGTCACAGTAACAGCTGTGTCACAGTTACAGCTGTGTTACAGTTACAGCTGTGGTCACAGTTACAGCTGTGGTTACAGTTACAGCTGCAGTTACAGCTGTGGTCACAGTAACAGCTGCTGTCACAGTTACAGCTGTGGTCACAGTAACAGCTGCTGTCACAGTTACAGCTGTGGTCACAGTTACAGCTGCAGTTACAGCTGTGGTCACAGTAACAGCTGCTGTCACAGTTACAGCTGTGGTTACAGTTACAGCTGTGGTCAGAGTTACAGTTACAGTTGCTGTCACAGTTACAGCTGCAGTTACAGCTGTGGTTACAGTTACAGCTGTGGTCACAGTTACAGCTGCAGTTACAGCTGTGGTCACAGTAACAGCTGTGGTTACAGTTACAGCTGTGGTTACAGTTACAGCTGTGGTCACAGTTACAGCTGTGGTTACAGTTACAGCTGCAGTTACAGCTGTGGTCACAGTAACAGCTGCTGTCACAGTTACAGCTGTGGTCACAGTTACAGCTGTGGTCACAGTTACAGCTGTGGTCACAGTTACAGCTGCAGTTACAGCTGTGGTCACAGTAACAGCTGCTGTCACAGTTACAGCTGTGGTCACAGTTACAGCTGCAGTTACAGCTGTGGTCACAGTAACAGCTGCTGTCACAGTTACAGCTGTGGTCACAGTAACAGCTGCTGTCACAGTTACAGCTGTGGTTACAGTTACAGCTGTGGTTACAGTTACAGCTGTGGTTACAGTTACAGCTGTGGTCACAGTAACAGCTGTGTCACAGTTACAGCTGTGGTCACAGTTACAGCTGCAGTTACAGCTGTGGTTACAGTTGCAGCTGCAGTTACAGTTCCAGCTGTGGTTACAGTTACAGCTGCGGTCACAGTAACAGCTGTGGTCACAGTTACAGCTGTAGTTACAGTTACAGCTGCAGTTCAGTTACAGCTGTGGTTACAGTTACAGCTGTGGTTACAGTTACAGCTGTGGTCACAGTTACAGCTGCAGTTACAGCTGTGGTCACAGTAACAGCTGCTGTCACAGTTACAGCTGTGGTCACAGTTACAGCTGCAGTTACAGTTACAGCTGTGGTTACAGTTACAGCTGTGGTTGCAGTTACAGCTGTGGTTACAGTAACAGCTGTGGTCACAGTAACAGCTGCTGTCACAGTAACAGCTGTGGTCACAGTAACAGCTGCTGTCACAGTTACAGCTGTGGTTACAGTTACAGCTGTGGTCACAGTTACAGCTGCAGTTACAGCTGTGGTCACAGTAACAGCTGCTGTCACAGTTACAGCTGTGGTCACAGTTACAGCTGCAGTTACAGCTACAGCTGCGGTAACAGCTGCAGCCGCAGTTACAGCTGTGGTCACAGTAACAGCTGCTGTCACAGTTACAGCTGTGGTCACAGTTACAGCTGTGGTCACAGTAACAGCTGCTGTCACAGTTACAGCTGTGGTTACAGTTACAGCTGTGGTTACAGTTACAGCTGTGGTCACAGTTACAGCTGTGGTCACAGTTACAGCTGTGGTTACAGTTACAGCTGTGGTCACAGTAACAGCTGCTGTCACAGTTACAGCTGTGGTCACAGTTACAGCTGCAGTTACAGCTGTGGTCACAGTAACAGCTGCTGTCACAGTTACAGCTGTGGTCACAGTTACAGCTGCTGTCACAGTTACAGCTGTGGTTACAGTTACAGCTGTGGTCACAGTAACAGCTGCTGTCACAGTTACAGCTGTGGTCACAGTTACAGCTGCAGTTACAGCTGTGGTCACAGTAACAGCTGCTGTCACAGTTACAGCTGTGGTTACAGTTACAGCTGTGGTCACAGTTACAGCTGCAGTTACAGCTGTGGTCACAGTAACAGCTGCTGTCACAGTTACAGCTGTGGTCACAGTTACAGCTGCAGTTACAGCTGTGGTCACAGTAACAGCTGCTGTCACAGTTACAGCTGTGGTTACAGTTACAGCTGTGGTCAGAGTTACAGTTACAGTTGCTGTCACAGTTACAGCTGTGGTCACAGTAACAGCTGTGGTCACAGTTACAGCTGTGGTTACAGTTACAGCTGTGGTCACAGTTACAGCTGTGGTTACAGTAACAGCTGCTGTCACAGTTACAGCTGTGGTTACAGTTACAGCTGCAGTTACAGCTGTGGTCACAGTAACAGCTGCTGTCACAGTTACAGCTGTGGTTACAGTTACAGCTGTGGTTACAGTTACAGCTGTGGTCACAGTTACAGCTGCAGTTACAGCTGTGGTCACAGTAACAGCTGCTGTCACAGTTACAGCTGTGGTCACAGTTACAGCTGCAGTTACAGCTGTGGTCACAGTAACAGCTGCTGTCACAGTAACAGCTGTGGTTACAGTTACAGCTGTGGTTACAGTTACAGCTGTGGTCACAGTTACAGCTGTGGTCACAGTTACAGCTGTGGTCACAGTTACAGCTGTGGTTACAGTTACAGCTGCAGTTACAGCTGTGGTCACAGTAACAGCTGCTGTCACAGTTACAGCTGTGGTCACAGTAACAGCTGCTGTCACAGTTACAGCTGTGGTTACAGTTACAGCTGTGGTCACAGTAACAGCTGCTGTCACAGTTACAGCTGTGGTCACAGTTACAGCTGCAGTTACAGCTGTGGTCACAGTAACAGCTGTGGTCACAGTAACAGCTGCTGTCACAGTTACAGCTGTGGTCACAGTTACAGCTGCAGTTACAGCTGTGGTCACAGTAACAGCTGCTGTCACAGTTACAGCTGTGGTCACAGTAACAGCTGCTGTCACAGTTACAGCTGTGGTTACAGTTACAGCTGTGGTCACAGTTACAGCTGCTGTCACAGTTACAGCTGTGGTCACAGTTACAGCTGCAGTTACAGCTGTGGTCACAGTAACAGCTGTGGTCACAGTTACAGCTGTGGTTACAGTTACAGCTGTGGTCACAGTTACAGCTGTGGTTACAGTTACAGCTGTGGTCACAGTTACAGCTGCAGTTACAGTTACAGCTGCAGTTACAGCTGTGGTCACAGTAACAGCTGCTGTCACAGTTACAGCTGTGGTCACAGTTACAGCTGCAGTTACAGCTGTGGTCACAGTTACAGCTGTAGTCACAGTTACAGCTGTGGTTACAGTTACAGCTGTGGTCACAGTTACAGCTGTGGTTACAGTTACAGCTGTAGTTACAGCTGTGGTCACAGTAACAGCTGCTGTCACAGTTACAGCTGCAGTTACAGCTGTGGTCACAGTAACAGCTGTGGTCACAGTTACAGCTGTGGTCACAGTAACAGCTGTGGTCACAGTAACAGCTGTGGTCACAGTAACAGCTGTGGTCACAGTTACAGCTGCAGTTACAGCTGTGGTCACAGTAACAGCTGCTGTCACAGTTACAGCTGTGGTCACAGTTACAGCTGCAGTTACAGCTGTGGTCACAGTAACAGCTGCTGTTACAGTTACAGCTGTGGTCACAGTTACAGCTGTGGTCACAGTTACAGCTGTGGTTACAGTTACAGCTGCAGTTACAGCTGTGGTCACAGTTACAGCTGTAGTCACAGTTACAGCTGTGGTCACAGTTACAGCTGCAGTTACAGCTGTGGTCACAGTAACAGCTGCTGTCACAGTTACAGCTGTGGTTACAGTTACAGCTGTGGTCAGAGTTACAGTTACAGTTGCTGTCACAGTTACAGCTGCAGTTACAGCTGTGGTTACAGTTACAGCTGCTGTCACAGTTACAGCTGCTGTCACAGTTACAGCTGCAGTTACAGCTGTGGTTACAGTTACAGCTGTGGTCACAGTAACAGCTGCTGTCACAGTTACAGCTGTGGTTACAGTTACAGCTGTGGTTACAGTTACAGCTGTGGTCACAGTTACAGCTGCAGTTACAGCTGTGGTCACAGTAACAGCTGTGGTTACAGTTACAGCTGCTGTCACAGTTACAGCTGCAGTTACAGCTGTAGTCACAGTTACAGCTGTGGTCACAGTTACAGCTGCAGTTACAGCTGTGGTCACAGTAACAGCTGCTGTCACAGTTACAGCTGTGGTTACAGTTACAGCTGTGGTCAGAGTTACAGTTACAGTTGCTGTCACAGTTACAGCTGCAGTTACAGCTGTGGTTACAGTTACAGCTGTGGTCACAGTTACAGCTGCAGTTACAGTTACAGCTGTGGTCACAGTTACAGCTGTGGTCACAGTTACAGCTGCAGTTACAGCTGTGGTTACAGTTACAGCTGTGGTCACAGTTACAGCTGTGGTCACAGTAACAGCTGCACACAGCTCCTTTGAATTAAGATATAATCAATGAATGTACCATTATTAGTATCGGCTGATCCGAATCTTCACCACCATCACTGGCTTTGAAGCCATTGTCTTGCAGTTTTCACTTGGATCTGAGTCTGCAGAGCAGCAGCGTGTTAGTGTAAATGTACTGATACTTTTTCTCAGGGACGAAACTTTGGTGGAGTAACAGGGCCTGAAGTTTCTCCTTCAGACTGCAGCCGATTACATAATACATGAAGTGAACCAGCAGCGCTACAGCTGCCCCTTAACACCCCGATGTCCCGACAAACTGTTCGAACTGCGGTTATCGATCAGAACGATTGGGGCTGTCAGCTTCAGGGAGCTTCGGTCTCATGTGGAGTGAAGCCGTCATACTTACCCTCTCCATGACCGGAACAAAGCCCCCTTCACACGGAGCATCTTCCTGCCTCGGGCCGATGAGACGCGCTGAAAATAAAAAGCGGTTATGAGACCTCAGGCAGCTTCAATACATCGATCAATAACTGATGAAAAGCAGGTGACAGAAGTCCGACGGTCCGGAGCTGAACCGATAGCTGGGCTGCTACTAACCGAGCTCAGTTAACTGCTCATGGGGGAGAAGCTGCTGTTCGATAACACGGTCAGATCCAGAAGCAGTCAGAGTTATTAAGTTCGGCTAAACACCCACAACATATTACAATTCTTTTAATGATACGAATCAAGCGAACCCGCTACTTTAAAACAGTAAAAATGTACTTCAGTAATCCTCAAACACCCCTCGAAATAAATGAAACCTCCCTAGGGCGGGTCTCCAATGGACCAATCAGAGCGAAGTAGGATTTAATCGACCAATCAGAGCCTTCTCTGAACTATTTGTCACAATGCGCTTCCTTAAATGGAGATGTAGTTTTTTTGGGTGGTTGTTAACCCGTTCATGACCAGATGTTTTCTCCTACATGTTTATTTACACATAAATCACCACAGCATGTCTCCACATACCAACACTCATTGGCAGTGTGTTATTAAAAAATTATAAGGATAATAACATTTTTAAGTCATCTGTTCTTGAAACATGTTTTATTATCCAAACGCATGTCGCTTACCTGGGAACACAGTGAAAGACACACCGAAACACGCATGGAAAGACACNCAGTTACAGCTGTGGTCACAGTAACAGCTGTGGTCACAGTAACAGCTGCTGTCACAGTAACAGCTGTGGTCACAGTAACAGCTGCTGTCACAGTTACAGCTGTGGTTACAGTTACAGCTGTGGTCAGAGTTACAGCTGCAGTTACAGTTACAGCTGTGGTTACAGTTACAGCTGTGGTCACAGTTACAGCTGCAGTTACAGCTGTGGTCACAGTAACAGCTGCTGTCACAGTTACAGCTGTGGTCACAGTAACAGCTGCTGTCACAGTAACAGCTGTGGTCACAGTAACAGCTGCTGTCACAGTTACAGCTGTGGTTACAGTAACAGCTGCTGTCACAGTTACAGCTGTGGTTACAGTTACAGCTGTGGTTACAGTTACAGCTGTGGTCACAGTTACAGCTGCAGTTACAGCTGTGGTCACAGTAACAGCTGCTGTCACAGTAACAGCTGTGGTCACAGTAACAGCTGCTGTCACAGTAACAGCTGCTGTCACAGTTACAGCTGTGGTTACAGTTACAGCTGTGGTTACAGTTACAGCTGTGGTCACAGTTACAGCTGTAGTCACAGTTACAGCTGTGGTCACAGTTACAGCTGCAGTTACAGCTGTGGTCACAGTAACAGCTGCTGTCACAGTTACAGCTGTGGTTACAGTTACAGCTGTGGTCAGAGTTACAGTTACAGTTGCTGTCACAGTTACAGCTGCAGTTACAGCTGTGGTTACAGTTACAGCTGCTGTCACAGTTACAGCTGCTGTCACAGTTACAGCTGCAGTTACAGCTGTGGTTACAGTTACAGCTGTGGTCACAGTTACAGCTGCAGTTACAGCTGTGGTCACAGTAACAGCTGTGGTCACAGTTACAGCTGTGGTTACAGTTACAGCTGTGGTCACAGTAACAGCTGCTGTCACAGTTACAGCTGTGGTTACAGTTACAGCTGTGGTCACAGTTACAGCTGTGGTTACAGTTACAGCTGTGGTCAGAGTTACAGTTACAGTTGCTGTCACAGTTACAGCTGCAGTTACAGCTGTGGTTACAGTTACAGCTGCTGTCACAGTTACAGCTGTGGTCACAGTTACAGCTGCAGTTACAGCTGTGGTCACAGTAACAGCTGCTGTCACAGTTACAGCTGTGGTTACAGTTACAGCTGTGGTCACAGTAACAGCTGCTGTCACAGTTACAGCTGTGGTCACAGTAACAGCTGCTGTCACAGTTACAGCTGTGGTCACAGTTACAGCTGCAGTTACAGCTGTGGTCACAGTAACAGCTGCTGTCACAGTTACAGCTGTGGTCACAGTTACAGCTGCAGTTACAGCTGTGGTCACAGTAACAGCTGCGGTCACAGTTACAGCTGTGGTTACAGTTACAGCTGTGGTTACAGTTACAGCTGCAGTTACAGCTGTGGTTACAGTAACAGCTGCTGTCACAGTTACAGCTGTGGTTACAGTTACAGCTGTGGTTACAGTTACAGCTGTGGTCACAGTTACAGCTGCAGTTACAGCTGTGGTCACAGTAACAGCTGCTGTCACAGTTACAGCTGTGGTCACAGTAACAGCTGCTGTCACAGTTACAGCTGTGGTTACAGTTACAGCTGTGGTTACAGTTACAGCTGTGGTTACAGTTACAGCTGTGGTCACAGTTACAGCTGCAGTTACAGCTGTGGTCACAGTAACAGCTGTGGTCACAGTTACAGCTGTGGTTACAGTTACAGCTGTGGTCACAGTTACAGCTGTGGTCACAGTTACAGCTGTGGTCACAGTAACAGCTGCTGTCACAGTAACAGCTGTGGTCACAGTAACAGCTGTGGTCACAGTTACAGCTGCGGTTACAGTTACAGCTGCTGTCACAGTTACAGCTGCAGTTACAGCTGTGGTCACAGTAACAGCTGCTGTCACAGTTACAGCTGTGGTTACAGTTACAGCTGTGGTTACAGTTACAGCTGCAGTTACAGCTGTGGTCACAGTAACAGCTGTGGTCACAGTAACAGCTGCTGTCACAGTTACAGCTGTGGTCACAGTTACAGCTGCAGTTACAGCTGTGGTCACAGTAACAGCTGCTGTCACAGTTACAGCTGTGGTTACAGTTACAGCTGTGGTTACAGTTACAGCTGTGGTCACAGTTACAGCTGCAGTTACAGCTGTGGTCACAGTAACAGCTGCACACAGCTCCTTTGAATTAAGATATAATCAATGAATGTACCATTATTAGTATCGGCTGATCCGAATCTTCACCACCATCACTGGCTTTGAAGCCATTGTCTTGCAGTTTTCACTTGGATCTGAGTCTGCAGAGCAGCAGCGTGTTAGTGTAAATGTACTGATACTTTTTCTCAGGGACGAAACTTTGGTGGAGTAACAGGGCCTGAAGTTTCTCCTTCAGACTGCAGCCGATTACATAATACATGAAGTGAACCAGCAGCGCTACAGCTGCCCCTTAACACCCCGATGTCCCGACAAACTGTTCGAACTGCGGTTATCGATCAGAACGATTGGGGCTGTCAGCTTCAGGGAGCTTCGGTCTCATGTGGAGTGAAGCCGTCATACTTACCCTCTCCATGACCGGAACAAAGCCCCCTTCACACGGAGCATCTTCCTGCCTCGGGCCGATGAGACGCGCTGAAAATAAAAAGCGGTTATGAGACCTCAGGCAGCTTCAATACATCGATCAATAACTGATGAAAAGCAGGTGACAGAAGTCCGACGGTCCGGAGCTGAACCGATAGCTGGGCTGCTACTAACCGAGCTCAGTTAACTGCTCATGGGGGAGAAGCTGCTGTTCGATAACACGGTCAGATCCAGAAGCAGTCAGAGTTATTAAGTTCGGCTAAACACCCACAACATATTACAATTCTTTTAATGATACGAATCAAGCGAACCCGCTACTTTAAAACAGTAAAAATGTACTTCAGTAATCCTCAAACACCCCTCGAAATAAATGAAACCTCCCTAGGGCGGGTCTCCAATGGACCAATCAGAGCGAAGTAGGATTTAATCGACCAATCAGAGCCTTCTCTGAACTATTTGTCACAATGCGCTTCCTTAAATGGAGATGTAGTTTTTTTGGGTGGTTGTTAACCCGTTCATGACCAGATGTTTTCTCCTACATGTTTATTTACACATAAATCACCACAGCATGTCTCCACATACCAACACTCATTGGCAGTGTGTTATTAAAAAATTATAAGGATAATAACATTTTTAAGTCATCTGTTCTTGAAACATGTTTTATTATCCAAACGCATGTCGCTTACCTGGGAACACAGTGAAAGACACACCGAAACACGCATGGAAAGACACATGGGAACACTGGTTTTATTGCGCAGTTTTAACAGCCACATGATCAATGACATCATCACGCTGGCATGATGGATCAGTAATATGCAAATTAGCATGTAATGTCATACAGTTATCACCTCATTCCGGAATAGCGCTACAACTGGTGGCAGCTTGTTGGAGTAGCTCTGTGATTTAGCTAGCACTTGCTAGCATTTTCTGTTCTTTTTGAGTATTTCTTGATAGTTTTTTCTACTGGAAATATTTTCTAAATACTTTTCTTCTGATTTGGGTGCTGTGCTGATTGAGTTTTTTGCTTGATTTGTCACTTTTTTGCCACTTGTAATGATGCGTAACCATGGCAACAAGAGACTTGTTTACAAGAAAGAGCAACTAACTGACATTTCTAAGGCTGAAATAATCCTCAAATTGAAACTCTGGATCCCTGATGAGCTCAAAAGAAGAAGACATGGATGCAGAGCAGGAGCAGAGTGAAGAGAGAGAAAGAGGAAGTTTAAACCTTCACTTCTATCAGTCATATTGATGAATGTGAGATCTCTTTGTTAACAAAATGGATGAACTTGAATCTCTGTTGAAGAACCAGCCAGAGTATCAGGAATGCAGCATCATGTGTTTTACTGAGACATGGCTAAAGGAACATATCCTGGACTCCAGCGTGTCTTTACCTGGCTTTCCAACAATACGGACAGACAGAGATTTGAAGAGGAGCAGCAAAAGAAGAGGAGTTTGTCAGCTGATCACATCTGCAGTCACCTGTTGGGGGCGGAGCATCAGAACAGGTGACATGAAGAGGCTGAACAGGTGGATAAGGAGGACTGATTCTGTCCTGGAGACTGAACTGGAGTCTCTTGAGTTGATTGTCCAAAGGAAGATGAAGAACATGATGGAGAACCCTCATCATCCTCTTCAGAACACAGTAACTCAACAACAGAGTGTCTTCAGTCAGAAGATTCTTCATAATCCGCTGGAACACAGACCGTTACAGGAGATCCTACCTGTCCACAGCTAGAACCCTCTACAGGAGATCCTTCCTGTCCACAACTAGAACCCTCTACAGGAGATCCTTCCTGTCCACAGCTAGAACCTTCTACAATGGCTCCCTGAAGAAGATCTGAGCTACAACAACACTTAATTTCTCTTCGGGGATTAATAAAGTAATTTTGATTTGATTTGATTGATTGATATCCCGGACTCTTCTGCTCTCGCGGTTTTTTAACAAGAATACCCAGCTGCAGCAAAAATGGCGGATGGAGTTAGGGTTAGGGTTCCATACCAGAAGCGGAAGTTGTCCGTACCGGAAGCGGAATTTGTTTACCTTCAGAATAAAAGTTTCTACTTGGTCGGGCTTTGTTGTTTGCATTCAGAATAAAAGTTTGGACTCAGTTGTGCTTCGTAGATTTTATAGCAACAGCCTCTCAATCGTGTGTAAAGGTTTTATCGTATATATTTTTTCTTTGTATTCTTGTTCCTTTTGATTTTAGAAATCAAGTGTTTTATTTGGATTTAGAATATTACAAAGCACCGATTACAATTAAATGCTTATTTGAACACTTTAAAAGTACAAATAAGTATAAGAATACATTGTGCCTGAATTTACATGAATACACTGAGGTAAAAACTGCAAAAAAACGCTGCTCAGAGGTTAATGGTTGCTGTGATTAAACTGGATCAAATATGAATAGATTTTCATGTGACAATCTCACTGTCACAAACATTTGTTTATCTATACACACATGCACACACACAAACTGTTTTTTGTATTTTTATTCCCTGCCACTTTGCTGCTGTTACAACTGAATTTTGCCTAGTGTGTGAAGGATTGTCCCCTCCACTCGCAGCTAAGAAGAGAACAGAACATAGTTCTACAGCTACCTGGAAGTTCAGCTGGTTTCCAGACTGGACTGGAGATGCAACAGAAACATGTAGAACAGAGCAGACTCTTCTGGAAGGAGATCATTCCATTCCAAGTCTGTTGTAAAACTGCAATCTTCTTTGTAGTTTTACACTGAATCATCATCATCAGAACTAGATAAGAGAGTCGGAGCAACAAGTATGTATTCATGGACTATGAAGCCTGATTCTCCAAACAATCTTGCAGTTGGAAATAATAGAAAGTTGTTCACATTCTGGGCAGAACACAGTGAGGTTCAGATCTGCTGTAAAAAAACAGATTTGGGAGGTTTTTCCATTTGCCATCTCACTCAGGAACATTTCATTAGCTGCTCATAAATTATATTCTTTTAATTAATTTCGACCACCACACTGCTACAACGTTGAAAAGAGATTTATGAGACTCTCTCCTTTATGATACTATCATACTTTAAACATAATGAAACTTGAAAAGAGTACAAATTTTCTAAAAACTTTTAATTTGTTTATGTACAAATCAACAGCATACAAGAACCAAGTGAAACGTCCACCAAATGTGAAAGAGGGAAACAAAACATTAACCGTCTAAACAAAGAATAAATAAACAAACTGCCCCAGGTCAGTCTTATTTCTGCCTGCAGTCTGGTCATGTCCTGGTTTTGGAGGATGCTCAGTAGGATCCTTTGAGGAAAAAAAAACACTTCCGCTTCCGGGACGAATGGCGCTCCCTGGAACTCCGATCCGCCATTTTGCTGCATCTGGGTGCCTCTCGTTTTTCACTGGAGAGTTTCCTGTTTTGTACCAAACAGCGCTCCGTACCGCGAGAGTCAAGCAGAGCGACTTGTTGTTGTCCCGTGGCTCCGGTTGGCGGTTCATCGCTTGAGTGTCAGCCGGGCCACAGCTCGCAGCAGCCAGTCTGTGTCAGGCCTGTTCAGACTGTAGGAAGAGGTGGGTGACGGTTCCCAGACAGACGATTTCTGTCCGTTTGCGGTTTGTTGCTGAGTGTTTGTGTGAGTAGTTAGCGTACAAGATACACCACTGACGGGTAGCCAAACCAGGCCGAGAGAGGTTCTGACCTCTGGCTGTTACGCTAACTACCACCATCCAAAACACTACCGAACAGCTGATACAAGACCGGTACCAGCCGCTGCGCTCTGCTAACGGGGCTAGTTAGCACGCTATCAGCCGGGGGATTCTCGGTAATACGAGTCATCGCTAAAAATACCACGAGCCTTCACGGTACCACAGTAATTGTTATAGTACTGACAGTTTTGTAACTGGGTTCCACAGATAGTTAAAAAAAAGCAGTAAAATATGTCAGTACTCTTTTTTTTTTTATTTTTAATTTTATACAACTCTCATGAATTGCAGTAGCGGCACTCCGGTACCGGTGGACTCAGGTGAACTGTCTGTTATCTCTGTGTTGTGTTGTAAATTATGGTTATGATGTTGGTTCTGTTTTGGTGAATTCAGTCCAACAGGATGAGCACGAAGGGAGGCGTCACTGCTCTGACCCGCCGGAACTACAGACTAGCTTCAGACACTGACAAGCCCAGAGCCACAGGTAGGACATCTCACGAGACAGGTGCACTCTACACGAAGTTATTCAAAATCTGATCGAGAATGTTCAGCTCAGAGGGAGTTCTGCTGTTTCACTAGTCCAAATGTTTGTAAAAAAAAAACAACAACAACCTGTAAACAGGGCCCTTTGAAGCCATAGTAACATCCTAGTGTACTTGCCCACAGCTAGAACCGTCTACAATGCTCCCTAAAGAAGAACTGAGCTACAACAACATTTCATTTCCGTTCGGGTATTAATAAAGTATTTTTGATTTGATTTGATAACCACAGTAACATCCACAGTAACATCCCAGTGTAACCACAGTAGCATCTACAATAACATCTCACTATAACCAAAGTAATGACATTGTAAACATCACACAAAGGTACAGACACACAGCAGGCTGATATTCCTGTATTTGTCTGCCAGGTATCGTGAATGAGAAGCTGCTGAGCGACTACCTGAATCATGTGTTTCCTTCAGCTAAACTGGGACCTGCAGTGGCCTCGCTCAGGTAACACACCACTAACACACACCTGCCAAAGTTTGTTTCAGCTGTACTCGACACATAAACACATTCACCCAGCTCTAACTCAGACTGTGTGTGTATATCAGTATGTGTGTGTAGATGGATAGTTTTTATTTGTCACATGCACACTCATACGTACTATAATGTACAGTGAAATGTATTTTGTACCTGTGTCAGACCTGCAAACCTGTACGCATTTTTAGTAGGACATCAAGGTACGCTTGTATGACTCGCCGCTCTAAACTACGCAAAAAGCTGCGGACATGAGTTCTTTGGCAAATGTGCATGACGCGTGCAATACTCGTATCTGACAACACGAAGCAGCTGTTTCAGTCAGTCATAGTAGAAAAGCAGATAATAATGAGTCTGCCAAACCTACAGCATCACATCCTCTCCTCTGTCAGTGTGTCCCAGGACAGCTGTGGCTACAACATGTGTGTAGTTCATCATCACCAAATGTGTGAGTGTGTGTGCGAATGACAGACGGTAGTGTGAAGCACTTTGGGCGTCGTAGGACCTGCGTGTGTGTGTGCGTGTGTGTGTGTGTGTGTGTGTGTGTGTGGGTTTGTATTTCTGACCTCCTGGGGACCAGTTTCCTGACTTTTACTATCTTTCTGGGGTCCGAGGGTTCTTGTGGGGACCGAAGCCTGGTCCCCATGAGGGGGACTCCCCTTTTTAGGGTTAGGGGTTAGGTTTATAGGTATGGTGTGAATAGAGTTTTAGTTAGTCTTAGGGTTAGTTATAGATCAGTAATGGTTAAGGTTAGGAAAAGGGTTTGGGTTAGGTATAAATCTAGTTACTAAAATCAATGGAAGTCAATGGGCTGTCCCCATAAGGATACCAAAACACACTTGTGTGTGTGTGTGTGTGTGTGTGCGTGTGTGTGTGTGTGTGTGTGTGTGTGGGTTTGTATTTCTGACCTCCTGGGGACCAGTTTCCTGACTTTTACTATCTTTCTGGGGTCCGAGGGTTCTTGTGGGGACCGAAGCCTGGTCCCCATGAGGGGGACTCCCCTTTTTAGGGTTAGGGGTTAGGTTTATAGGTATGGTGTGAATAGAGTTTTAGTTAGTCTTAGGGTTAGTTATAGATCAGTAATGGTTAAGGTTAGGAAAAGGGTTTGGGTTAGGTATAAATCTAGTTACTAAAATCAATGGAAGTCAATGGACGGTCCCCATAAGGATACCAAAACACACTTGTGTGTGTGTGTGTGTGTGTGTGTGTGTGTGTGTGTGTGTGTTTGTATTTCTGACCTCCTGGGGACCAGTTTCCTGACTTTTACTATCTTTCTGGGGTCCGAGGGTTCTTGTGGGGACCGAAGCCTGGTCCCCATGAGGGGGACTCCCCTTTTTAGGGTTAGGGGTTAGGTTTATAGGTATGGTGTGAATAGAGTTTTAGTTAGTCTTAGGGTTAGTTATAGATCAGTAATGGTTAAGGTTAGGAAAAGGGTTTGGGTTAGGTATAAATCTAGTTACTAAAATCAATGGAAGTCAATGGACGGTCCCCATAAGGATACCAAAACACACTTGTGTGTGTGTGTGTGTGTGTGTGTGTGTGTGTGTGTGTGTGTGTGTGTGTGTGTGTGTGTGTGTGTGCGCGTGTCAATAATCGGGGCTCGTCAGAAGGGAAAATCGGGGTAAAATCAGCATGAAAATCCTGCCGTATGAATCCAGCATTACTTTATAGTCCATGCTGGTGCAGTTCCTGCCACAATCCCCTGGGATCAGACTGTTGGTGTGTGTGTGTCTGACTTGTGTCTCAGATCAGTTTTCTGTTTGTTTGCAGGAAGCCGTTTGGTTTCCAGGATCTCAGCTCTCACCTGGAGAAACTTCTGACTGAAGGAGAAGCTCCTGAGGACAGCAGAGGTAAAGGTGCAGTCCATGTAGTTCGGTCTGCCTCCTTCAGAGCTCATCTTCTATCATCTCGTGTCTGAGAAGATTCAGTTTTAGTCTGCGAGGAGCTTCAGAAGTGATGGAAGCTCCCACAGCAGTCTGCAGTGACGCTGACTGATGTCTGAATGTTTTATGGTCAGATCCGTCTGTTGAAGGTCGTCTGGGTCCTCAGCCTGTTGTTCTGGATCACACCAGTGGTTTTGAAGGCCTTCTGTTTGTAGATGATGACCTGCTGGGGGTGAGACATCTCAGAGTGATTTATCTGTGACATTGTGTTTCTGCTATAAATGTTTTATGTCTTCAGGTGATCGGCCACAGCAACTTCAGCTCCATCAGAGCGACCACATGTGTTTATAAAGGTAAACCTGACCATCAGTTCTATCTTTAACTCCACCTGTACAGATATCTTGGACTCTGTGGTGTCAGTAAAGACCGGTGATTGGGAATCAGGTCCAGAGGGTCGATTCTGATGGGTAGAGCAACACTGATGCACTCTTCGAGTGAAACCACGTATTGGTGCGTGTATCGCTTCAAGAAATAGTCACATGACTGATATGCTACTGTTTTTCCTCTCAGTGAGGCGCCAAACTGTGTTTAAAAGCAGGAGCATCTCCATCTGTCAGCGGGATGCTTCTCTGCCCAAATTTTATCTTTTGAAACATTTTGAACCAAAATAATTCCTGGAAAGCGACATCAGGGATACAGAGAAAAAATGCAAAATTTCTGCCGTGTGGGATCATTTTGATCTTATCAGCAAATAAAGTATTTGTTTTTATGTCCTTGTTTCATCCTGTTCCTCTCAGTTTTTGCTTAATCGATCTGAATTTCAGTCCATTTCAAAGTAAATCTTAGTTTAAATGATTAATTCACATTATTTCTTATGATATATTTTAAATACAGTCCATCGTTTATCGCACGAGCTACGTTCCAAAAATATTATATTATTATAAATGTTTTAAGTAAAACCCCCTAATTACACTCTTTTTACACTTTTTATACAGCCATTAACATTTACACACTGTTCTCTCGTGTTTAAACTCTTCATGTTCTGACCTTCGTAGAAAAATAAGCTCAGTATTTAGAATAAAACCAGAAGTCCAATTTTTTGTGTGATTGTTTTCATCTTCCTCTACCTTTTAGGTGCTACTGCAGGTTAATTTAACGATACAGAACAATGTTGTGAGTTTTATTTGGGAGAAAACTTGCAAACATACAGTTCAACACTTCAGAGTCAGACCGCTAGCGATCAAAGATTTATGTAAATTTGGACAATGCTGGTCTCTTTGAGTCATCTGCTCAGACTCTACGGTCCATCAGAAGAGCCCAGGATCAGGGTAGTGAGCGTAGACGGCGTCGCCGACCATCAGATGTTTTAGGTTCTGATGTGAAGACATGGAAAACATTCCTCGTTCTTCTCTTTGGTTTTATCAGAGGACAGTTGTGTTTGTAGACCTACAATGTTGTCATAGAGTATTTGGACATGAAACTGAATGTTGAGTCAGAACATCTTGTGTTTCTGCAGGGAAATGGGCCTACGAGGTTCTGATCTCCTCTCAGGGTCTGATGCAGATCGGCTGGTGTACTCTCAACTGTCGCTTCAATCAGGAGGTCCATTCACACACTTTTAACTGTCAATCAAAGGGAACTTGTTTGTTAGTTATGATACTTTGTCTTGTGTTTCTGATGCTGGTTCTCTCTAAGTATTGAGTCAGACTTGATGCAACTTGGTGTTTGTGTTCAGGAAGGAGTCGGTGACACTCCTGACTCGTACGCTTACGATGGAAACAGAGTGAGGAAGTGGAATGTAACAACCACCAACTATGGAAAGGTCAACCACAAACCTGTGTGTGCGTGTGTGTGTGTGTGCACACGTATGTATGTATGTGGGTGGGCGTGTGTGTGTGTGTAAGCGTGTGTGTGTGTGCACATATGTATGTGGTTGGGGGTGTGTGTGTGTGAGCGTGTGCATGTGTGTGAGATCCTGAGTGAAACACACATCTTACTGCTTGTGTTGGGAGTTGTGTATTAACACTGTGTGTTATCTTTGTGTATTTTTGGTGCAGTCGTGGGCAGCTGGAGACATTGTGAGCTGTCTGATCGATCTGGATGAAGGAACCATCACGTTCTGTCTGTAAGTGACTCAGAGATCTGTGGACAGTGGCAGGCTAACAGTTTTCACTGGTTTCCAGTGTTTGTGCTAAGCTAACCTGTGACTATATTTAACAATGATGAGAATAACTTCATGTTTAATTAGATTTTTTTTAATGTGATAAATCCGGTAGGACATAAAATCTCTTTCATGGGGGACCTGAACCTGTGGAGCTTTAAACCAGCTGAGTTGTCCAGTGGTGTTGTAACTCACCCCCTCCAGATTATAACACTCCCCCCACTCCCTATTTCAAATAATGCCTCAAAGGAGGCATAGAATGGGGCTGTTCTCTCAGTGATACATTGTTGTTAGCCAAGCTACATTTAGATTAGCTCGAGTAATATCATGGTACTCTGCCTGCGACCGCTGCACACTGTTGTCTGCATTAGAAAATGTGTGTTTCAGAGAGGTGCCCAAGTTATAAATTACAGTATCGCAGCATGAAGAGAAAATCATTCAGTAATATACAAAAACATGTTTTCACACTGTCACAAACACTAAAATGAACTCCGATAAACACTTCCTGTTCAAACTCCACCTCATTACAGAGGTGTGGCCGAGACCGAGCTCTTTTATACTCCACAGCAGCAGAATGATGACATCACATGTAGAGACAATAAGGTCTCAGCCAATAGCAATGCTTGATTCAAATTCAAGTGCAGTGTAACATTTTAACCTGAAGAGGGCGCTCCACTAACGGTTTTTAGTAGTTCATTTGGGGATGAGTTGTCCTTTAACATTTAACTTAAAGGCATAATATGTAGAAAATAAAGGCTTTTATTTCCAAAATCAGGTGACAGTAATGAGCTAAATCACGACCCCACTAACTCTGATTGGCTAACAAACTAACCTATGAGAGCAAGGTATACTGTTTCCTCCCCCGCTGTGCATGATAACATCATGAGGTGAAACTGAAGCTCACATCAGTCTTTTCTAGCAGTACCATCATTTTTGTCCAGACCAGTTTCATTAAATTTTGAAACATTCAAAATGTATATTCTGTTAAAGCATAATTAAAAAACCATGTCTGCTTTTCATGAGTTGATTTTTAAGTACATTATTCTGACCTTTGTCAGTTTCAGGTTATTTCAGTGATCGTTGTGGTTTTTTTTCTTCACGTCTTGTCCATGTATGTATAAAGTGTGTGTGTGATAACTGGAGCTGTGTGTCTTCAGGAACGGCCAGTCTCTTGGCACAGCTTTCACCAACATCAAGATGGGTCCTGGTGTTGCTTATTTTCCTGCCATCAGCCTCTCCTTCAAGGAGTCAGTGGCGTTTAACTTCGGTAGTCGGCCACTCAGATATCCTTTCTGCTCAGAGACGAGGCGAGATGGGATCATGGAGTTTATTTCAGCATCTCACTGGTTGTATCCAGACTGCATAGGAAACAGATAATGTCTTCATTATCAGCACATGATGCAGCAGAGCTGTTCTGATTAAACTCTTTTTAACAGCAACGTCTGCTGCCTGAGCCTGAAAACACACTTTTTACTGCTGCTCACTCACTTTATGTCAGACTGGTTCTGCTGGGCGATGCAGTTTAAACAGGTCTTAATGTCTCTATGCCATATTTTGGTGAAAGTAGTCCAGTTTTTACAGTCCCGTTGGACTCTCAGTGAGTAAAATACTTGTGGTATCAGGAACTCTGCTGGATCTGGTTCTAGAGATGCTGTAATGTTTCAGTGATGTAAGATTGTGTTGCAGGTGATGCTCTATTGAACAATAAATTAGCAGTAGTTTCAAATGATCCAGTCCAAACATCTGACAGAACACCAGCACGAGGTCCAGTTTCCTGCTCAGCATGTAAAAGACAGAAGAAAGATCCAGTTAAAAACCAGCAGCACAAGAAGAAAAATGGTTCTAAATTCTGAGGTTCAGTGAATGCACCTTTATGTGAAGTTAAAGTGGGGTGGAGCTACCTACCAGGGCATTCGATGATTCTACTCTCAGCAGGTAATATGATGTAACAGAACCCTGCAGAACTGAACGGATCACTGATGGAGAGAGTGTCTTTACATTTACCTGATGTAAAAGTTTTAAATGTCTCGTGTTTGTCTTTAACCTCATTGTGACTCACGTACCCCGTGGACGGCTACCTGCCCCTCCAGGACCCCCCCACTGTTGAGCTCATGAAAGCTCACAAACTGCTGGGTTACATCAAGAATGTCCTGTCCACGTCCATCGACACTCAGGTGGGGGACAAATGTTTAACTGCATTTAGAATATTGAGGACATGTCTTTGTCTCAGATGTGTGTAGTGCATTTAAAGATGGCGTGGTGTGTGTGTCTGCAGGAGGAGAAGCTGGTGGAGGTGGACTGTGCAGTTTGGAGGCTTCATGGAGATCCAACTGTCCTCATCACGTTAGCTCACATCTTCAACTATTTTGCTCCTTTAATGGTGAGACTGTCTGATGGCTGTGGGTCTGTCAAACATAATATCTGAATCCTATCATTAATTAAATATTATTTATTTCCAGTAAGTTGCTGTCCTTTCACAGTTTCTAGTTTTATTTACCTGTCTGGGTCTGGGTGGTGTAGCGGGGGGTGGGCGGGTGGGGGTCATGACGACTGGCCCAAATCCATCTGTGTCTCTTTCCTGTCAGCTCAGACCCCAGTCAGCTAAGGCAGAAGGCCGCCCATCCTGAGCCGGGTTCTGGTTCTGGTTCTGGTTCTGGTTCTGCTAGAGGTTTCTTCCTGTTAAAAGGGAGTCGTTCCTTTCCACTGTCTCCAATCGTGCTGCTCAGGATGGAGGATTGTACTGAAATAACAATTCAGCCCAATCAGCTGGTTCCTGATAGAAAATGTTTTATTATTAATTGGTTGATTTTTCTGTGAAGTGCCTTGAAATTACTTTGTTATGAACTGGAAATTTATAAATAAATAAACTTGAAATTTGAAACTTTATGATGATGTTTATAAATGTTTGTGTGTCCAGAGTAAAGTTTACCTGGTGGAGGACGTGCTGATGAACTTCCTCTTGGGGATTCTGGAAGGAGGGGGCTCAGTGGACGAACACCCGCTGATCCAGCAACTGCTCGATCTCTTCTGGCTGCTGATGGAGGTAAATATAAAACAACACCAGTCCGAGTCCGAACCGCGATCCCAGTCCGAGTCCGAACCCCGAGCCGAGTCCGAACCCCGAGCCGAGTCCGAACCCCGATCCCAGTCCGAACCCCGATCCCATTCCGAGTCCGAACCCAGTCCCAGTCCGAGTCCGAACCGCGATCCCAGTCCGAGTCCGAACCGCGATCCCAGTCCGAACCCCGAGCCGAGTCCGAACCCCGATCCCAGTCCGAACCCCGAGCCGAGTCCGAACCCCGATCCCAGTCCGAGTCCGAACCGCGATCCCAGTCCGAGTCCGAACCGCGATCCCAGTCCGAGTCCGAACCCCGAGCCGAGTCCGAACCCCGAACCGAGTCCGAACCCCGATCCCAGTCCGAACCCCGATCCCAGTCCGAGTCCGAACCGCGATCCCAGTCCGAGTCCGAACCGCGATCCCAGTCCGAGTCCGAACCGCGATCCCAGTCCGAGTCCGAACCCCGATCCCAGTCCGAACCCCGATCCCAGTCCGAACCCCGATCCCAGTCCGAACCCCGATCCCAGTCCGAGTCCGAACCGCGATCCCAGTCCGAACCGCGATCCCAGTCCGAACCGCGATCCCAGTCCGAACCCCGAGCCGAGTCCGAACCCCGATCCCAGTCCGAGTCCGAACCGCGATCCCAGTCCGAGTCCGAACCGCGATCCCAGTCCGAACCCCGATCCCAGTCCGAACCCCGATCCCAGTCCGAGTCCGAACCGCGATCCCAGTCCGAACCGCGATCCCAGTCCGAACCCCGAGCCGAGTCCGAACCCCGATCCCAGTCCGAGTCCGAACCGCGATCCCAGTCCGAACCCCGAGCCCAGTCCGAACCCCGATCCGATCCCAGTCCGAACCGCGATCCCAGTCCGAGTCCGAACCGCGATCCCAGTCCGAGTCCGAACCGCGATCCCAGTCCGAACCCCGATCCCAGTCCGAACCCCGATCCCAGTCTGAGTCCGAACCGCGATCCCAGTCCGAGTCCGAACCCCGAGCCGAGTCCGAACCGCGATCCCAGTCCGAACCCCAGCCGAGTCCGAACCCCGATCCCAGTCCGAACCCCGATCCCAGTCCGAACCCCGATCCCAGTCCGAGTCCGAACCCCGATCCCATTCCGAGTCCGAACCCAGTCCGAACCCCGATCCCAGTCCGAACCCCGATCCCATTCCGAGTCCGAACCCCGATCCCAGTCCGAACCGCGATCCCAGTCCGAACCCCGATCCCAGTCCGAACCCCGATCCCAGTCCGAACCCCGATCCCAGTCCGAGTCCGAACCGCGATCCCAGTCCGAGTCCGAACCGCGATCCCAGTCCGAGTCCGAACCCCGATCCCAGTCCGAACCCCGATCCCAATCTGAACCCTGATTCTAGTCTGAATCCTGATCCAAATCTAAACCCCGATCCTGATCCTGATAGGAGTACAAACCCTGATCCCGATCTGAGTCAGTACCCTGATCCAGGTTTTTGCAGTGTAAATCTGTGAACATAACCTTGAGTCCTGGTTATTTTTATATTGGAAGTTTCTTTCAGCCCATATTTCTGGTTCTGTGTAGACCCAGACACTGATGGGTCTCAGAAAAGGACTTGCGCCGTGCTGCTCCTCAGCAGTCCTTCTCATTGTGTTTCTGATCTGCTTCGGGGGTCATTTCCTGTCCGGTTGGATTTATCATGTGTCAGCACCACTTTGATAAACCTTAATATGTTGGAGTCTTTACAGCACCATGCTAACTATTGAAATTCAGCAACGCCTTATTTATATTCATGAATTCAGGAAGTGTTGACCTTTGACCTTCTAACTTTCCATCTGTTTGCAGGACCACGAGATTAATGAGTGTTTAAAGCAGCTGATGATGTCTCTGCTGAGGGCATACCGCTTCTCCCCTATCATCCCAGACCTGGGATTCCAGGTACCACTCACTTCCTGTTCACGTCATCCAGGTGGGACACACATGGACAACTGTTATAGACAGGTATAAAAAGTGCACCAGATTAAAAGTTGCAACGTGCGTTTGCATACTTGAATTGGTTTGGCTGAGATGCAAGAGTTTTTACGGTAATCAGAGGCGGTTCATTATCAAATCAATGAAGAGTCCCACTGACTTCTTTCTTTTGTTTTGTTTGACTGATATGTTTCTCAGCCTGAACGCAGATGTTCCAGCTGATCAGCTGATGCTGTGTCTCTATCAGATTGTCAGCGTGATGGATCAAAGTCATGAAGATGATCTTTGTTTCCCATGAACTCAGTGTTATTCTGCATTTAGCAGATAGATGGTCACCAATCTGTAAACTAATGTTTGTATTATGTTACACGTTAGTTCTAAAACTAGTTAAATAAAGTAGAGTCAGTCAGTCAGACCGGTGTGTCTCACAGCTGACTTCAGGCTTCTGAATTGTGTTAAAACGAAAACATTCACAGAATAAGACAAATAGACCATCACTGTACGGGCACGCAGAATTCTACCTGTTTGTGCTAATAAATATAAACATCGAACTGTTAAATGTAGATTAAAATGAACCATCCTACCTGAACTCTGAATGTTTTTTACAGTATTTTTATATTTTACTAGTTTCTCTTGATTTTTTTCTACAATTAAAGGATTTTTATTGAAACAAATATAGAACCAGTAAAACTAATCAGACTGAATGTGAAGCTTGAAGAACCAAAAACAAAGCAGAGGAGCTCTGAAGAGACACAGCGAGACACATTTAAGCATGTGACAACAAGTAACAACCCTTGGGTCTCTCCTGAGAACCAGGACAAACATATAGATGTGTGTCTTTTTCAGATTCACTACCTGCGGCTGACCACGGCTGTCCTTCGTCACGAGAAGTCCAGGAAGTATCTCCTCAACAATGTCTTATATCCTTCTAGTTGTAAAGTTGAGAACACCTGTTAACAATGTAGAGTCAGAACTCCGAGAGGAGAAAACAACATCACAGATACAACAGCTGAACATCTGGATAAAAGACCAGATCAGTTTGTACCAGACTCAGCTGAACATCTGGATAAAAGACCAGATCAGTTTGTACCAGACTCAGCTGAACATCTGGATAAAAGACCAGATCAGTTTGTACCAGACTCAGCTGAACACCTGGATAAAAGACCAGATCAGTTTGTACCAGACTCAGCTGAACATCTGGATAAAAGACCAGATCAGTTTGTACCAGACTCAGCTGAACATCTGGATAAAAGACCAGATCAGTTTGTACCAGACTCAGCTGAACATCTGGATAAAAGACCAGATCAGTTTGTACCAGACTCAGCTGAACATCTGGATAAAAGACCAGATCAGTTTGTACCAGACTCAGCTGAACATCTGGATAAAAGACAAGATCAGTTTGTACCAGACTCAGCTGAACATCTGGATAAAAGACCAGATCAGTCTGTACCAGAAACACGTTAGTATGTGCATGGAGGAAAGTTCTATAAAAATCCAATGTTTTTCAATTCTCATAAAGTCAATAGAACATAGACATGTCAGATGATGAAACAGATATATCATTTCATAGACAATATTCAGTTCAGTTCAATCATTCTTCATGAATCCCTGAAGGTTCCACTGGTTGCTCCTCATCACATTGTTTACCTAAAAGAGAAACCGTAACAAACAGTTCTTTGTATCTACGGTCCTGTTGTCTAGTCAGATCCAGCATCACTGTACATTTTATCCATATTATCAATTTTATTGTTCAATTTGTTTTGTGGTGTGTTCAAGGTCCAACAAACTAACATACATTACACATGTCACCTTAGTTTTACATCATTTAATCTTATTTGTATCCTGTTTTATTGTTTTGAATCTTAACTGTCAGCACATACGTAGATCAGCCATGGATGTTTTCAAAATTTCTTTATAAATAAACTTAATTTAATCCTGTTCCAACTTTCTGAGATGTGTTGCCATTAAATTAATATTTTCTATAAAATTGTAAAATGTTTCAACATCTGACAAGCTTATGTTCTACTGGGATTAAAATATGCAATATTTTTAATAAAATAGGGGTTTATGAACTCAGCAAATGTTTTAATGTACATTTTATCCAGCGTCTCATCTTGTTTGGAGTTGGAATTCCAGACAGTTTCCTGGAATTGAAATATATCTGGGAGGTTTCAACTGAATGAACCTTCTTACCGAGTCTTTGTATCTGGAGGAGTCACTGTTTGTCTCTTTAACTGAAGTTACATTTGATGTTCTGCGTTCAGTCGTGTTTTTCTACATTAAGACTCCCCTGAGAGTGAAGGAGGCGGGGCTAGAGGAACTAATACCAACCACCTGGTGGCCCACACACTTTGACAAGGAGGTAAATGAACTTGATCAGGTGATGCAGACATGTAGAGACTCATCTGGCTCTAAATTACGACCTGTGTTTTATCTGTGTAATAAAAGTTAAACTTTTTTTGAAATGAATAAAAATATTAGATTTTATTTGTCTTCCTTTTTGGAGAGTGTATCAATTCTTACAGGTTGTCAGTTTCCCATTGACAGAGATCTAATGAAGCTGTTGTTGCACCGCAGGGTAAGGATGAACGGGAACCCAAAGATGAAAGTTCAGATGAGCGACTGAGGCGTCGAGCGTATGAGAGGGGCTGCCTGAGACTGAAGAAGAGGATTGAAGGTCTGTTTGAAGACTTATCTGTTTCCCATCTTTGTGACAGGGTCTAAAGTTTCTACTGGAGACTTGTAGAAGATGTAAAGTTCAGAAACATTGTTCCAATGCTCAAACAGAAAATCAGAAGCTTTAGCCTCAACAGTGACTGTTAACATTAATATCTTTCTGTATCTGCTTTCTTCTGGCTGTTGCTGGACTGAACTCCTGTGTTCTTCTTCAGTGGTGGAAGAACTGCAGGTTCAGATCCTGAAGCTCCTACTGAACAACAAAGACAAGACCACGGTACGTCCAGTCGCCTCTGTCTTTCGGTCGGACTCTTTGGTCGCCTTTTACCTGTATAAACCGGTCTGACTGGTCTGACTGTTGAGGAGGACAGATGCTTTTCTCCACTGTCTCCCCCCCCCCCCC
>SSNP01000075.1:2578251-2594105 GCA_006937955.1 Pachypanchax playfairii | reverse complement strand
CCCCCCCCCCCCCCTCCCGCTTGCTGTCCGTGTCTCAGAGTCTTTCTTTGCACGATCGTTGAATCCCAGATTGTTGATCTGGTAACCGGGTCACTCAACGCAATTGACAGGATTTTTTTCAACCCTGAGACATGTGAGGAGAGAGCCCTCATGCCCCGATTTGACCCACACTTTGGGGTACATCATGGACTCATGGGGTGGTGATTAAGGATGTGGAAGACATTTTTATATTTGGATTACTGATATTGGGATTTCTGCTGATTGGAGCTGATGGTTAACTGGTGTATCAACAATTTCTAAAACTATGAGATAGTTGTGGCGTGTCTGGCAACACTCGGACTGAAGGTTTCAGTGAAGCCCATCGCAAACTGGACGTGATTCTGGAGCAGAACTGCAGACTGGACACGGTTTTGGAACTAACTAGAAGGATTGGTGCCAACTTGGAGAAATTGTAAATTCAGCTCAGTAAAGAGAAGTGAAAGATCGATTGGCTTGATTAAAGTGATTTGGACTCACCATCAAGGGACCAGAGAGACTCACCTGTCTGAAATTCTGCAGCCTGCCCTAATCTATCTTATTTTAGTTCGGCTCCGCCTTGAGGCCACACAATCAAATTCCCCTCAAAGTTCATGTAAACAAGTCACTCTGCCCCCCCCGCCCCATCCCCTCATGCACCTGTGACTTATCAACTCAAGGACAGTTGATGTTTATTCTGGCGCTATGACATCTTGGTGGTCTGTCTGAGTCTGATTATTCAAGGCAAATAGGACAAACATTCTCACGAACACACACAGCACACATTGCAATCGTTTCCCCCTGACGTCCTGGTGTTATGTAACATTATGTGTTTTCCCTGTTGAGGTGTTTTTTCTTTTGGCACCTCCTGAGGTCACAGAGTGAGAGGATTTTTTTCCTCTCTATCCTCATGTTGCTTCTCTTCTTCAATATTCTCTAACCTGGCGCTGGAAGAATTAGCCACCTTGGAAGGGGAGTGTCTGTGCTTCTCTTCCAAGTCAAATTCTTTGTGTTGTGCAAATGATACTTGGCCAGTAAAGCTGGTTCTGACTGCATGACCCGGTCTGACTGCACGACCCCCGGTCTGACTGCATGACCCCCGGTCTGACTGCATGACCCCCGGTCTGACTGCATGACCCGGTCTGACTGCATGACCCCCGGTCTGACTGCATGACCCCCGGTCTGACTGCACGACCCCCGGTCTGACTGCACGACCCCCGGTCTGACTGCACGACCCCCGGTCTGACTGCATGACCCCCGGTCTGACTGCATGACCCGGTCTGACTGCACGACCCCCGACTGCACGACCCCCGGTCTGACTGCACGACCCCCGGTCTGACTGCAGGACCCCCGGTCTGACTGCACGCCCCCCGGTCTGACTGCACGCCCCCCGGTCTGACTGCATGACCCGGTCTGACTGCATGACCCCCGGTCTGACTGCACGACCCCCGGTCTGACTGCAGGACCCCCGGTCTGACTGCACGCCCCCCGGTCTGACTGCCGCCCCCCGGTCTGACTGCACGCCCCCCGGTCTGACTGCACGACCCCCGGTCTGACTGCATGACCCCCGGTCTGACTGCACGACCCCCGGTCTGACTGCACGACCCCCGGTCTGACTGCATGACCCCCGGTCTGACTGCATGACCCCCGGTCTGACTGCATGACCCCCGGTCTGACTGCATGACCCCCGGTCTGACTGCACGACCCCCGGTCTGACTGCACGACCCCCGGTCTGACTGCATGACCCGGTCTGACTGCATGACCCCCGGTCTGACTGCATGACCCCCGGTCTGACTGCATGACCCCCGGTCTGACTGCACGACCCCCGGTCTGACTGCACGACCCCCGGTCTGACTGCACGACCCCCGGTCTGACTGCACGACCCCCGGTCTGACTGCACGACCCCCGGTCTGACTGCACGACCCCCGGTCTGACTGCATGACCCCCGGTCTGACTGCATGACCCGGTCTGACTGCATGACCCCCGGTCTGACTGCACGACCCCCGGTCTGACTGCACGACCCCCGGTCTGACTGCATGATTAATGATTCACTGTCCAGATTTGTTGAAGTTATTCATCCATCCATTTTCTATAGTGATTTGCCTCATCTAAGCTGCTAATTTCATCATTAAGTGTTAATATATCCACAAGTTTGTGCAGAGCATCAGGATTATTCATGGATATATTGAATATAACTATTAACCATGTAAGGAACCTCTGTGGTCTTATGTTGTAATTCTGATAGAAAACAAACTGAACAAATAAAACCTACTGAAACAGACATCCCCAATGTTCATACACGAGAAGGTAAATGGTGTAAAATATTGCAGGTGTAGTATAAGATCATTTGTATAGTTCCTATTCAGGTGCTGATGAATATGAGCCCCTTTACGCTGCAGTTTTCAACTTGATCAACAAGAAACTTATTATATTTCTGCCCTGAGCTTCAGTCTAATGTGAACTCTGAAGTTCTGCCTCAGAGTCGGATAATTCAGAGAAGTGATATAAACTTTTATGTCTTCCATTTTCAGGGTGAAGCTTCACGCTACATCTTCCTCAACAAGTTCAGAAAGTTTCTCCAGGAAAATGCCAGCAACCGAGGGGTAAGATCAAACATCTCGAGCAGGCTGAAGCAGAATCATACAGCAGGTTTACAGCTAGATGTTTATACAAGAGCAACTTCCATCTTTAAAGCTCATGTCTGGGATTTAATTTTAATATAGTGAATTATTTAGAAAGTAGGATAGGTTTATTAATTCTCTATGAAGAGAAGTGTTCATACTGCGTCATTCCTCTACATCAGACATCTCCAACCCTGGTCCTCGAGAGCTACTGTCCAGAAGGTTTTAGATGTGTCCCTGCTCCAACACAGCTGAATCAATTAACTGAATTACCTCTTCAGCAAGCCATCAAGTTTAGCAAAGGCCTGCTAATGAGTCATTCATTTGATTCAGCTGTGTTGGAGCAGGGACACATCTAAAACCTTCTGGACAGTAGCTCTCGAGGACCAGGGTTGGAGATGTCTGCTCTACATGAATGGGGTTAAAATGACTCAGTAGCACCCCCTGCTGATCTTGTCATGCTACTGTTTAAAGGTGGAATATGGAACACGAACACTACAGCTACATCTAGTGCACAGATTCTGCAGCCACAACAACAGAACAAGGTCTCCAGCCATCAGGGTGCCACGCTCATACCCCCTCTGGGTCGCTCCTCCCCCAAGAAGGACAACGAAATCCCCGGGGCACTGAAGCTGGGACTCCACCCCCTCCACAGCACCAGCTTCACTATAAACAGACTATTCACCGTATTAGGCAACCCACAATGGTGCCACTACTCTGCCCGCTATTGGCTGGTAGATGTAAACATAATACCAACGTTGTTCCTGTCAGAATAAATATTTTATTATATTTTACTTCAAATATAATGTTTAAAGGAAATACTGTATTTTCATTCTACTCCCCTCTAAACACTCTGTGGAGGTATTATGTTGTTAAAATAGCTTTTATGTTCCATATTCAACCTTTAATTTTAACTCTTAAAGAGGCCATTTCATACACATTTCATGACTTTGTGGTTATTTTTTAAACATTAACCAGTAATATGGAACATTTTATATCTAAAAAACATCAGGAAACACTGATTAACAGACCTTTCGATCTGTCTGCATTAAAATTCGGGTGGTTCCAGCTCCTTCCATCAGGCTTCGTCAGCAGCTCGTTTATATTCATTATTCTAATTTTCTGGACTCTGATTGGCTAACAAACTAGCCTATGAGAGCAAAGAATACTGTTTCCTGCCCCGATGCGCATGATAACATCAGACGTCATGTCTTCTTGTTTGTTACGTCTTATGCTAACAGCTTTTAGCCAGCAGCATGCTAGGTGTGGTTTCAACTGCAGGAGCTGATGAATACTAACGAACAAAGGAGTTGTGATGAAACAGATACAGGCCGTTAGAACTCGGGAAAACTCGGGTTTTATCACCACCTGCGTAGTTTGAGAGATTAAAACTGAAAGAGAAGTTGTTGATCTGTTTTCACACCCGCTATGAAGGTAAGAACACCTGTGGAGCTAAAATATTCAACTGAAACCTCAGAAAAACTGTTTTTAATGGAAGGGACTCTTTAATTGAAAGTTGCAAAACAGAGAGATTCTTTGTTCTGTTGCATCATGACCTCAGGATCAGCAGACAGAAATCTTTTTTCCTGTGTGTATAAAGTACGTGTATTTGTATGTTTGTGCAGCACCCCACGGCTCTGTGTCCTCCAGAGTACATGGTGTGTTTCCTGCACCGTCTCATCACAGCTGTGAGGAGCTACTGGGATGAAGGGAACAGGAAGAGTCCAGCCAGCCTCACAAGTGAAGGTATGAAACTTTTATCACCGTCATCAACAGGTGTGTGAAAGAATGGTGTGGGTTGGCTCTACTTCCTATCAAACAAACAAAACACTCCACCCCAGTAATAAAACACTGAAACAGGGATTAATATTGGCCCAACAATCAGGCGATGCTTCAGTCATATCAGACTGATGCTGCTGGTTCCTCAGGAGAAGAAGGATTTATCATTCTATAGGGAACTTTTTCATAGGAACTGTTTGGCTGTGTGGCTGATGGTGTTGTGATGTTTAAACATCAACTCTGATCAGTCCTGACTGCTGTCTCCTCCCTCTATAGAGGCCTACGTCCCCCCTCAGCTCTTCTACAATGGGAAAGTGGACTATTTTGACCTGCAGAGACTCGGCGGACTCCTGTCCCATCTGAAGAAGACCCTTAAAGGTTGGTCTGTCTGTGTCTCAACAGAGAGTCTGCCAAAAGGGTTGCACTTGTTTGGAAATGTTCAAAAGATCTAAAAATACCAAGAAAGTATTAAAGTTACAGACAAACTCAAATCTACTGTAACTCCACTAATATTTACAAACCTGTTATTTTCTGCAACAAACTATAGTTCTTTTTATTAGACTGTAAATTTAAATCACTTTGTGTCTATGTGTCCTCACTTCAGCAAACAGAACCCACCATCACAATTTATACTGTACCTGCATCTGACTTTATTTAATTAAACAAAAACTAAATCCACAACAGAACTTGTGTGAAAAGTCAAATATATGAACTCTGAAGTGATGAAGGTGAATCATGTAACACAAGTGAGTTTCCTTCAGGAGGTTGGTGGGATGGAAAGTGAAGAATCACATGTTCAGCTGCATTTCGGTAAATGGTGTGTACTTGTATAGAAGCATTTCTTAAGTCAGACGACTCCCAAAGTTCTTCACTCTAGAGTTTGTCATTTACACACTCACAGAGACTAGGCTGCCAGGTGCCACCGGACCCTCCAAACACCACCAAACAGCCACCGGACCCTCTGACCACCACCAAACAGGCACCGGACCCTCTGACCACCACCAAACAGCCACCGGACCCTCTGACCACCACCAAACAGGCACCGGACCCTCTGACCACCACCAAACAGGCACTGGACCCAGCAGCAATGGGGCTGGGTTACTAGCGTCATCAACTATCCTATCTAATCACTCCACAACGGATGCTGCGGCCTGACTCAGCCCAACTTGTACTACCTCTAGAGGTGGAACGAAAAAAACACAACTCAGCCCCGAAAATGGATAGAGTTAGTGCTCTCAAACAGAGTCGTGCAGTGAGGGGCGGTGCTGAGTAGATGCCGGTGGAAAAGGACCATAAAACCCCCAAACACAGACTGAGTGGTTAAAACAGTCCAGTCAGGAAGGTTCAGACCTCCTGACTGCACCAGACCTTCAGGTCCAGAGTCAGCTGGACACCTACAAAGGACAGAAACATGTTGGACAGAGAGGACAGATGGTCTGAAAGATGACTAAAGTAACAAGCAGAACCTATATTAAACAGAGGAGGTGATCTCTGGTTCCATCTATCTAGAACCTACATTAAACATTAAAAGTTCTGCCTGCACCATCTGTCTTACAATCCAAGATTTTCATCTTAGTTCTTCATTAAAAGTCCGAGCGTTTCACACAGACAGCTTCTGTAAGAGGCACATCCTTTATCTGTAAAACAATAATTATGTAAAGTTGAATTTAAAGTCCTCAGGGACGAGGTAACGATTCATTTAGCACAAAACTATATTAAAGAGTCCCTTCCATTAAAAACAGTTTTTCTGAGGTTTCTGTTGAATATTTTAGCTCCACAGGTGTTCTTACCTTCATAGTGGGTGAAAACAGGTCAACAACTTCTCTTTCAGTTTTAATCTCTCAAACTACGCAGATGGTGATAAAACCCGAGTTCTAACGGCCTGTATCTGTTTCATCACAACTCCTTTGTTCGTTAGTATTCATCAGCTCCTGCAGTTGAAACCACGCCTAGCATGCTGCTAGCTAAAAGCTGTTAGCATAAGACGTAACAAACGGGAAGAGAGAACGTCTGATCTTACCATGTGCAGCGGGGCAGGAAACAGTATACCTTGCTCTCATAGGCTAGTTTGTTAGCCAATCAGAGTCCAGCAAATTTGAATAACCAATATCAACGAGCTGCTGCTTGAGGCCTGACGGAACCAGCTGAATTTTGATGCAGACAGATTGAAAGGTCTGTTAATCAGTGTTTCCTGACGTTTTTTAGATATAAAATGTTTCATATTACAGGTTAATACTTAAGAAATAACCACAAAGTCATAAACTTAGTATAAAATGGCCTCTAAGATTCAATCTAACCTGATGAAGAAAGTTTCAGTTTAAATAAGACGTCTGAGATCAGTCTTGAGTTCTGCGTCTCCTCACATGGAAACCGTCTCGGTGTTTCATACCTCTGACTGCTTTTACTGAGACTGTAGCGCTTGTGAAGGTTGTTAAACAGAGTGTTTCATGCAGAACCATCCAGACTCTCATTACATAGTCTCAGTCCACAATAATTAAAGAAAAAAATCCTCTCACTTTTCAGAGTTTGTCTTTCTGACTCCATGTTGGCGTTAATCAGCTCATTACTGTCAGCTTCCTGTCTCATTACTGGCTGACGCTCCGTGCTGCAGTTGGATTTACTTCTAAAACAAGAATCTGATTGGACTTTTCCCTCTAAGCAGCAGGTCACTAACTGTTCTAGGGCGTTCCGTGAAACAGGTTCAGTGTTTAGAATATTCAGTCATTTAGTTTCAAACTGAGAACCAGTGTGAAGCTGCAGTCAGAGACCCTGGTGTGAACATTAAAACCAGATCAGAGTCTGGAAACTGTCTGAGTTTGTTGTGATGGACTGTTGTTGTCTGATGGGAGAGGGACGTACTGATCTGAAAGACTTTGGGACCTGGTTCCTCTATTAATAAACTAAATATGAGAAAAGTCTGGACCGAGACTGTCTGTTGGGACGATGTTCCTGACAGGAACCAGAAGTCCACAAGGATCATTAGCCTGAGATGATGTGGTTTTCATACTGAAACCCAGTTGAGACGAGAAGTTCTGCTGTCAGAGATCTATTGGTTTTATTGTGTTAAAAGTTTTTATCTCCTCCTTCCCTCTCCCCTGTCCCCTGTCCAGTGTCCTCCTCTCATTAGTTTATGTCCTGTCACCTGCTCCTCTCCCAGCAGGTGATCAGTGTGATTAAAGACCTGAGTGTTCAGGTCTGTAAATTACGAGTCATACATCAACCACAAGCTCTGATGGTGACGTACCATCCTTGTTTAAGCATGATTGACCACATTTGTTGATTAATGATCACTTTAATTGACCTTCATTTGGAGGGAAGAAGGATGAAGGAAACTCTGACAGGCTCCATCATGGAGGTGGTGACAGCTTCAGACCTTTAGAGTCAACATGATGTCTGTGGTTTTGTGTTTAAACTACATCTCAGCAGTGTTTTTTCTTTCAGAGGTTAGAGTTCGTTTTACTGATACTTTGAGTTAAACCAGACTTCATGTGCAATCTTTGATTTCTTGTTTGTTTGTGGAGACAGACGGATGTAAGGCTGATTGTGTCTTCTTCACAGAGACATGTTTCAGAAGTCTCCCATGTTTTTCAGATGACCTGGCGAGTAAAGCCAACATCATTATCGACCCTGCAGAGATCCAGACCACATCCATGGATGACCTGGACGAGGATGAGGAGAGCGGAGCCACACAGGTGCTTCAGATTCATGTTAATCACAAACAGGGAAGTGTGATGGAGGCTGGATGTAAATTCATGTCGAGATAAAATCTGAAGACTTGTATGGTGAATAAGATCAGTGCTGAGGAAACACCTGCTCCAATCTTCTGCAGAACTCTGTGGACCCTTTAGAACCATCTGATCTTTGTCCAGAAAAGAACATTTTTCTACCAGATAGTGCTCCGAGGATACACTGAAGGTTTCACTGTTCTCGTTGACAGAGGTCTTTTGGAGCAACAGCGATAGGTGGAGCTCTGGCAAGACCCAGCTGGTTGAGTTCTCCCACTCTGGGTCGGGCCAATCGGTTCCTCAGCACAGCTGCCGTTAGCCTGATGACGCCCAGGCGGCCGCTGTCTCAGCCAGAGAAGGTGAAGGTCCGGACCCTGGCTGTGGAGCAGCGCACCGAGGAGGACAGTGAGTCATTCAGCACACAGTACTGTGGAAGTTCTGGTTCTACTACAGCATCTGTGACCTTTTGGATCCTGGTCTCTGGACCTGTGGGGGTGTCTGGATGGGATGATAGCTGCTCAGTTTTGGGGCCAGCCTGAGATGTTGTGTGTTGCTTCTCATTAATTATTTGGTTTTTAACCCAAAGTTTTTCCAGCTAATCTGAACTCACCATAAAACTCTCAGATTACCAACATTGAGTTAAAGTCTGCAGCAGGAATCAGATTGTTTCATCCTTTTAGTGCACGTTAATCAGGTCTGTTCAGGATTTGGATCAGATTTTTCTCTGTTTATACCTTCTGAGGAAGTCTGGACTGTATTTTCATCGTTTAACACAGAAACAGATTCTTGGTTTTAAATGTGAAAATAACAGAATTCAGCATGATGTCACCTCCTCCCACAACAAGCTGCCCTCTCCTCATCTTCCTGTTTGACCTACTGCTTCTCGTGTCCCTCTTCTGTCTGTCCCCAAGTCGAAGGGAGTCACGGTAACGACGGCCTGTTGCTGGGCCGACCACATGAAGAACCTGATCAGCCAATCGCAGACAAGTCGCTGTTGGAGATCATTGATGGGATTGTGATGATGTACAACCTGAGTGTCCATCAGCAGCTGGGAAAGGTGAGTTTATTTCAGCTCTTGGAATTATTAAAAAAATAAACTGATGGAACAAACCTGGACTAAAGTGATGGTTCCCTAGAAAAGACTGTAAATAATGTGACTAAAGGGACGTGTTATTTTCAAGGTGTGTTTACTGATGACATCACAGGTGTCTTGTAACCAGTCAGTGGGTCTATATATAGAGCTCCAGGTAGTCACTGTGTTGTTTGGTAACATGGACATGGACCAGAGGAAGTGAAGAACAGAGATGTCTCAGGAGATTAGAAAGATAATTATAGACCAACATGTTAAAGGTAAAGACTAGAAGACCATCTCCAGCAGCCAGATGTTCCTCTGACTACAGCTCTACATATTATTCAGACATGTAAGATCCATGGGACTGTAGTCAACCTCCCTGGACGTGGCTGAAGGAGGAAAACTGATGACAAATCAAAGAGACGGATAATCTGATGGTAACAAAAGAGTCCAGAAAGACATCTAAAGAGATCCAAGATGGACTTCATGTTTAAGGAACATCAGTGTCAGATGACACCACCCATCGTCTGAGCCACAGTGAACTACATGTTCAAGGGTTAGGGTTATCAGATCTCACCACCCATCGTTTGAGTCAAAGTGGACTACATGTTCAAGGGTTAGGGTTATCAGATCTCACCACCCATCGTTTGAGTCAAAGTGGACTACATGTTCAAGGGTTAGGGTTATCAGATCTCACCACCCATCGTTTGAACCAAAGTGGACTACATGTTCAAGGGTTAGGGTTATCAGATATCACCACCCATCGTTTGAACCAAAGTGGACTACATGTTCAAGGGTTAGGGTTATCAGATCTCACCACCCATCGTTTGAACCAAAGTGGACTACATGTTCAAGGGTTAGGGTTATCAGATATCACCACCCATCGTTTGAACCAAAGTGGACTACATGTTCAAGGGTTAGGGTTATCAGATCTCACCACCCATCGTTTGAGTCAAAGTGGACTACATGTTCAAGGGTTAGGGTTATCAGATCTCACCACCCATCGTTTGAACCAAAGTGGACTACATGTTCAAGGGTTAGGGTTATCAGATATCACCACCCATCGTTTGAACCAAAGTGGACTACATGTTCAAGGGTTAGGGTTATCAGATCTCACCACCCATCGTTTGAACCAAAGTGGACTACATGTTCAAGGGTTAGGGTTATCAGATCTCACCATCCATCGTTTGAACCGTGGATGACATGGAGACGTTGAAAACAGATCCTCAAAAAACAGACTGGAATATACCAAACTACATGATGACAAGCCACAAAGCTTCTGGGACAATGTCCTCTGGACAGATGAGACAAACATTTTACCAGGACACATCAGCTCTATGTCCTTAGTCCCTACTGTGAAACATGGAGGAGGTTCTGTTCTGTTCTGGAGCTGCTTTGCTGCATCGGGTACAGGGTTAGCTTGGTCTCAGTAGCAGGTCATGTGTCTTACAACAGGACAATGACCCAAAACACAGATAAAACACCCAGGAATGACTAAGAGGACAACATTGGACTATTCTAAAGTGTCCCTCTATGAACCCTGACCTCCATCCTATTGAGCATCTTTAGAAGGAGCTGAAACATGAAACATGAAAAGGAACCCTTCAAACCTGAAACACCTGGAGCAGTTTGTTCATGAGGGGTGGAGCCAGAATACCTGCTGACAGGTGTAGAAGTCTGATTAACAGGTACAGGAATCATTTGATCGCAGTGATTGACTTAAAAGGTTGAACAACTAAATATCAAGTTAGAGGAACCATCACTTTAGTCCAGACCTGTTCCATTAGTTTATTTTTTAAATAATTCAGTTGAAATATAGTTGAAAAACAAAATCTGACTTTCATTGTTAAACATTCATAGAATTGTATTTATTAAAGTTAGTTTTGTGATTATTGTGAGTTTTTCATTCATTGACTGAAGGGAACCAACTATTTTATCCACGTGTGTAAGTGTCACCAGGAGAACTCTGAGGTTTTAAACTCTGTTTCCTGCAGATGGTGGTGGTGGCAGATGAAGTTCATGAATACGCTGTAGCTCTGAAGGATACAGAGGAGAAGATCAATCGATGTCCAGCCAGAGTGAGAAAATCATCTTCCTAAACAAAACTTCATGTTTTCGTTCTGCAGCTAAATTTACTCACAATTGGATCTTTCCATGTCCAGAAGGTGGTTCTGTTCAGGGTTAATCAGATAGTTGGGTTTACCTAAACCATTTAACCAAAAGAAAAACTGGACTTTTTCAAGTTGCAGCATCATGTAGATAAATGTCATCTGCTACATGTTTATCTATCAGTTCAGTTAGTTCCTACTTTACATAAACATGTCCAGACTCAAAGTTAATTAAATACAGTCAGTTTAGTCCTTCTGTCTCTCCCTTCTGTCCTCAAGTGTTACCAGGAACCGGTCCTCACGAGGAAACAACAAGCAAACAAACATGTTTGATTCTACTGAGTCATGAAGGAGATATTCACTTCTTGTCATGTCAGAGTTTCATAACATCCTGACCCGATGCTTCAATCACCTCAGCTGACTCCTTTTCATGTGGAAGAGCAGCAGCTCTACTTCAAACTCCTCCCAGATGATGAAGCTCCTCCCCCACCCTACAGAGGATGCTCATTTCATCATTTCAGCTGCTTGTCTCCTGCATCTCGTATTTGGGGTGAAGACCTTCTTCACCACAACAAACTGAAGTAACACCTGAAGCTCTGATCTGTCAGTCCACCTCCTGCTAACAAGACACTTCGTCTCCTCCACTTGAGACAAAGACTCACTCTCAAACAGAGAGCCATGTCCTCAGATTGGCCTCGGCCTGTAAACTGATTTAGTGCACGCTGAGACTCGAAGACGCCAACAGAACCACAGCATCCACCTAACGCAGTGATGAGACCCTGAAGTTCCTAAACCAGAACCCCACATCATCACAACTATGCCTTGAGATCTTGTGCAAGAACACCACAAACAGAATCAGAGAAAAGAGACAGTCCAAAGTCAAACTGGTCTTGGGGACAAGTTTGACTTATTTACAGGACTGCAGACATGGGTTGAGGACAGCCCTTAAATCTGGCCCTAGGCTCTTGTACTCCTGCGTCACTCCCCACAGAATACCCCAGGAGACCCAGTCCTAATCCAGGTCTACCACTCCACAGACCTTCTCCCAGTCTTCCATGCAATATTGAAGAAGTGTTATCCATCTGTCTTCTCTGTCCAAAATATGGACATTATCATATCTGAGAGAGTTTCCTTCATCTTTGAGATGTAGATGTCCAGGGGAGTCTGGACCTGAGGACCTGGTTCTCCTGTGCTGTACCATGCGTCTGTGGAGAGGTGGTTTAGTTTCAAAGACGATAATGTCCACATTTTGGACAGAGAGGACAGATGGTTTGAAGGACGAATCAAGGAAGCCATTTATGTTAAAAAGGGAAAACCCAGCTGCTTCGTCTCAACTTCCAAGAGGCAAAACGTTTTTAATCTGGTTGTTACTTGTTGAGTGTTTGTAGTCAGCTGAGCAGCTCAGACGAGCTGTAGAACAGGAAGTGACTCTGTCATGTGTGTCTCAGCGTGCAGACATTCTTGAGGAGCTCCAAAAGAGTCAGAAGGTCTTCGCAGAGAAGTTGAACCACCTGAGCCGCAGACTGGCCTGGATCAATGCCACCATCTACTCCAAGGTGATTCGACTGCAGCGGGTTTTTGTTGGTCATTTTCTGATCGCAGCCCCTGATTGTCTGACGTCCGTCTCTGTGCAGGAGAAGATGCTGGACATATACTGGCTGCTGTGTGTTTGTATCCGCACCATTGAGCACGCTGACAACACCGGCTCTCTGTTCGCCTTCACTCCAGAGTTCTACCTCAACGTGGCCATGAATGCGTACAGCGCTCTGAAGAACTACTTCAGTCCCTCCAACAGCATGGAGGAGCTGTCAGGTAAATCTCATTTACACCTGAGCAGTTCTAACCTGGTTCTTCCAGATCATCGTGTGTAGCTCCACCTGTCCACTCAGATCACGTGATGGTCTGGAACTGCTCTGTGTGAAAGTATCTGAAAAAGGGAGGGACATCTGGTATAATACTTTAATCTGACTGGAGGACGAGCCAGCAAGTGTCTATCATGATTGGTCTTTAGCCAATCACAGTAAATCAAGTTGTTGTAAATCCAGTCGGTAGTAAATCACAAACATCGTTACTATTGAGAAATACACAAAGTTCTTCCCTTTGATCATTTTACAACCAAGAAATCGTCTCTAGTCCTAAAACAGTTTCAATAGCTGTTTTTATGTGTACATCCACCAGCAGCCATGTTTGTTTTACTTTACCTGTCAATCATACCTGAACACCCGCCCTAAAGCACAATGCTAACACATGATTGGTCAGAAGCTGGTACTTTTTAAATCAACTGAACTAAATGTAATTCTCTGTTCTGATAATGGAGGTTTAGAGTTGAAACACAAACGTATGATGAGTGACTGACATGACCAGAACCAGAACCACAACCAGATTCTGTGGAAGAAGCTAAAGTTGATTTTAACTTGGAACAGAACTGATTATTTTAAATTAAAGCAACTAGTTTATCTCCTGTTGTCCATGTTGAAATGAAACAACATGTTTTGTTTGTAAAAGGCTCCGCCCCCTTCATCACCTGATTGATGCTGCAATGTTGCCCTGGTAACCATCTGGTCCCATTAGCTGGATTTCATGTCTAAATGTGACACACAACCGTCCGGTTCAGCTGCCCTGTGTGTGTGTGTGTGTGTGTGTGTGTGTGTGTGTCTGTGTGGGTTTGTATTTCTGACCTCCTGGGGACCCGTTTCCTGACTTTTACTATCTTTCTGGGGTCCGAGGGTTCTTGTGGGGACCGAAGCCTGGTCCCCATGAGGGGGACTCCCCTTTTTAGGGTTAGGGGTTAGGTTTATAGGTATGGTGTGAATAGAGTTTTAGTTAGTCTTAGGGTTAGTTATAGATCAGTAATGGTTAAGGTTAGGAAAAGGGTTTGGGTTAGGTATAAATCTAGTTACTAAAATCAATGGAAGTCAATGGACGGTCCCCATAAGGATACCAAAACACACTTGTGTGTGTGTGTGTGTGTGTGTGTGTGTGGTTGCTTGTATGTGTGCACGTGCACGTGCACCAGCAGCTCAGCCTGGTAATGAACCTGTATTGTTGCTCTCAGGTTATGAAGAAACACTGACGCAGCTCGCTGCCATCCTTGCCAAGCACTTTGCAGATCCTCGCATTGTTGGAACAGGTAACACACACACACGTGCACGTGTCTTCAGTGTGTGTGTGGGACTGTGATTGTTGTGACAATGTTCAGCTCATGAAGTTACACCTCAGAGCTGCTGTTTGTATTAAACCTGGAGGTGTTTGAACACCTTCACCAACGATGGGATTTTTATTTGCTGTTAGTTTTTTTATGTTCATTTTTTTACTGAATAACTAGAAAAACTCCAAATGGAATATTTGATATTTTCAGGGAGGTAGAAGGACTAGTCAGGTAGATGTTGGGAGGGATCTGAATCACGGTCTCAAACCAGGATCACATTATGAGGGAGATGAGCTACTTGGTGGTTTGCGAGTGATTTCTAGTTTACACTCAGTTTCTCACAGCGCCCCCTGCTGTGCAGATTTTAATAATTGGTACTTTATTGATCTTTTTGGGGAAATGATTTCTCTTCATCTGACTCATCATTGAGGAGCAGAAGGCAGCCATGTCTTCTCGTCTGAAAGCCCGTTATTTTGATTTAACTTTTGGTTATTAATGTTGATATTGGTTGTATCAACACCTCTACTCCTGATTTTACAGCCTGTCTTTTATTGTATTTCTCTTTCTTAATTTTATTCTTTAAGTATTTTTTATTGTTGTATTTTGTTTTATTTCTTGATTTGCTGTTCAGCACTTTGGTCAGCTGTTATGCTGTATGTTCAAGTGCTTGACTTGCACACTGTTATTAATAAAGTAAAGGGTGTGTGTGTGTGGGGGGGGGTGCAGGGTGTGTTTATAATAGTAAAAATACATGTAAAAAAATAAATATGGTGCTGCTACTTTGCAGATTTTCATCTATTGTGGGTCCTTGAATGTAACACGCATGATAAATGAGGGTTTACTGTGTTTCAGCTTGTTTGTTGTGATGTTTTATCCTGACAGCAGGGGGCGCTGTAGGAGCTCATGTTTACTTATCTGATTGGTTTTCAGTTCAGGACTCCTTCACTGCTTCACTCAAAACTCTTGTTTGTTTTCTCAGATATCAAAGATTCTCTGATGCAGGCGTTGGCCAGTTACGTCTGTTACCCACAATCCCTCAGGGCAGTGGAGAGGATTTCGGAGGAGCAGTGAGTCTTTGGTTTTCACTCAGTAGCTACGTTTACATGGGCACATTTAATCAGAATAAACGCCCAATCGGATAAAACATCCGTCATGTAAACATGTCAATCAGAATGTTTTGATCCGATGCAGCCTGATCAGAATGAAATTTACTTCCGATCAAGAGGGGTGGTTTTGTCCGATCTTCATTCAGATGGACGTGCATGTATACACCCATTCAGAATGAAGGGGTGAAAAGAGCCCACTGCGCATGCGTACAACTTCAGCGTGACGTCTTTCTGCTTTCGCAGACTCAAGTAGAAAACATAGCGGGAGGTAAACAGAAGT
>SSNP01000075.1:2564065-2578225 GCA_006937955.1 Pachypanchax playfairii | reverse complement strand
GGTCTGCTGGTGCAGTCATCATGTCATCCTGCTCTCCTCTCCTGTGGTGGAGGAGCAGTAGTAATATGTATTCAGCCTCTAGCTTGGTTAATGCGACCAGTAAAAACCCAAACATAAAGGTAATCACCTGCAGAAGGTCCATATTGGGGATAACGTGAGTCAGATCGAGCACACGATGGGGCGGGAAAGACGTGCAGAAAGGACGGAGTTTGTTTACTTTCCCCCTGAAAGACAACTCGCTGTGCGCATGCTCAACTCATTTAACCTGACTGAGTGCTTGGTGCATGTGTACTCATGGCATGATCAGATCATTTCAGTTAGTGTCCATGTAAACAGGGATTTGGGAATTCAGATCGACCAGGATTTTAATCAGATTGGGGAAATTTGGCGCATGTAAACGTAGCTAGTGACACATGTTGAGGATCTGTTGGTGATGTATTTGGACTCTTAGCTGCTGTTTTTAGAAGAATCTCAGTGAATCTGGTCTTAAATGTTCTAACGAGCCTCTGTTGAGAAAAACACATTTAACCATGAACATTAATCACGTTTTATTAGACTCAGTTCATAAACTGAACAACTTGACTGTTCCTCTTCAAACAGACCACACAGTGCAATACTACATACAACAACATGAGATTTATTCAACAAACCCTGATACCCTGATAATACTCTGAAGACCTGCAGCAGTCGTCTCACCGTCCTTCAACAGCTGCTCAGAAAACCTGCTGTCAACATTAAAACCAAATTAAAGGACAGAATCGAGCTAAATGTCTTCAAAAGTCATAAAAGTCCAGTTCCTCCTTTAACCCACTGAGATTATTATGACCTGCTCCAGGTCAGGCTTGTGGTCTCCATCATGTGATCTTTGTTGGTGTCTGCTTTCAGACGAGTGGCCATGATGAGGAACCTGCTGGCTCCGTATGAACAAAGACCCTGGGCTCAGACCAACTGGATTCTGGTCCGACTGTGGAGGGTAAGCGAGCGTGTTCACATGCATTGTCATGTCAGCAGTGAGACTGTTCTTCATGTGCATTTTGATCCAAACTGAAAAACCTTCCAACATTTCTCTGGTGTTCCACGTGCATTTCTTTAGCACTGAACTGGATTCTTTTTTTTTTTTTTCTGTCTTCTATCGTCCTGATATGTCAGGTGTCTTCACAAAATTTTTAACAATAGAACTATTTCTATTGTTCTATTTTCATTTTGGATCATCAGCCATTTACCCTGAATGATTCTTCTGAACGATTCCCTTGAACAATTCTTCTGAATGGTTCCCCTGAACGGTTCTTCTGAACGGTTCTTCTGAATGATTTCCCTGAACGATTCCTCTGAACGATTCCCCTGAATGATTCTTCTGAACGATTCCCTTGAACGATTATTCTGAATGGTTCTTTTCAATGGTTCTTCTGAACAATTCCCCTGAATGATTCTTCTGAACGATTCCCCTGAATGATTCTTCTGAACGGTTCCCCTGAACGGTTCTTCTGAATGATTTCCCTGAACGATTCCCCTGAATGATTCTTCTGAACAATTCCCTTGAATGATTCTACTGTTGCATGTGATGCTGTGAGGTCTACTCCTCCTCATCCTCCTCATGTTTCTAACAGCTTTTTGTTTTTCAGGGTTGTGGTTTTGGATACAGGTACACTCGTCTTCCTCACCTGTTAAAGACGAAACCTGAGGACGCCAACCTGCCGAGCCTTCAGAGTGAGTGTTATTAAACTGTGTGAGTCTGTTGTGTTCAGAGTTTGTGTTGATTCCCTTCAGACTTTATATGTATTCAGTTAAATGTTTTTTACATCTTTATTGTCAAACTGAACCTCAGTGTCTCAAACTGGACTGGAGACTCATTTCAAACCAAATCAGGATTAAAATCGTCTTTGAAGTCACGTCATTATTTCTTTTACTGAATTTTATCTGTAAATTGTTCCAGCTGTTTTCCTGGAGTCCAGGATTTGTGGATATTGAATGCTGATGTTGAAACATGCTTCATCGTCCTAAAATAAAATCTTTTCTGTTTTTAAATCTCTAGATTCTACAGCTGCGGGACTTTTTCTGATATCAGGATGTATTTTTATCCTTTTAGAAGTTTGTTTCAGTTTCAGCTCCGTGTATAAATGTGTGTAAATAAAACGAGGCCGAGTGTCCGTCCGTCTGCAGCGGGTTTATTTTTACTGCTGCTTTAATCAGCTGTGAGTGTGTCTGAAGGATGTTTTCTGAAGTTCCCAGTATAAAACGTTAGACACCCCCCCCCCGACAGATGTTCCATACAGAAACGGTTCTGTTTATTTCTGCTGCTCAGTGAAATGTTCATGTCATCAGAATGTTTGTTCTCGTTCTGTCTGAAATCTTTTTTCTTTGAATCGGTGATTTTTTTTCTGACCTTCACCCGTGTGCTTCTCATCTGCATGCTTATCAGGAGATCTGTCCATTGCTAGTTTCCAAAGTAAGTTGTGTTCTCATCCGTTCTGTTCTGTCTTTTATGTTCCCTGTTCTCTCAGTCTTTATCAGAGATCAGATTTTAGTGCATTGGCAGCACTTTCACAAACAGTAAAGAACCCCTGATCAATAATCAATATGTGAGACTCTGTCAAGCTGGAGATGGTTCTCAGTATTGATGTTCTGTCTGTAGTGATTAAATGTGGTGAAATTTAGGATTCAGATTGATTTAAAAGCTTCTGCACATCAGCACGATCGGTGAAGTGATTCTCAAGGATCAATAGACCTGTGATCAGCTGATTGGACAGGAAGTGAGAGGGTGGAGTTAACGTTCCTCGTCATCTTTTGTGTTTTTATCGGATCTTTTTCAGAAGTCACAGAAAATACTGAAAATCTTTTAATTACAGAGATTCTTTAATCCCTGCGGGTTTGTTTGATGAAACTTTGATGATCTGATGAAGATGATGATGTGCAGCAGGAGCTTCATCACTGTTGAACTGACTTGAAAGCTCTGATCTTTGTGTCTTCATGGTGATGAAGATGAGCAGCTGACTGCTCAGAGCTCTCATCACACCTCTTCCAGAGATCTGCATCTCACTTCATCTTCCTCTTCATCCCTTTTGTCTCCTCCTCCATCACTGCCTCAACCCTCATCATCCTCACTACTTTCAGCTCTCCTCTTCCTCCAGTTTCTTCTCCCCTCGTTCTTCCTTTCACCTCATTTCCAACTGATTGTTTGTTTGTTTAGATTTCAGAATCAGATTTATTGGCCAAGTATCATTTGCACAATACTACAAGGAATTTGACTTGGAAGAGACTCGCAGACACTTTTCTCCTACCAAGACGGCCATTTTCTTCTGGTTTGAAATAAAAATCTTAATGTTAAAGAGGATAGCGAGGAGAAAACAAATCCTCTCACCCACTGACCTCAGGGGGGCGCTGTATAAGATTACAAAAACACCTCAGCAGGGAAAACACACAAAGTCACATGACATCAGGACAACAGTCAGACATGAGTGCAATGCGTACGGAGGGGACAGAGTGTCCAGTTAGCATGTCCCTCAGGGGAGTTTGATTGTGTGGTCTCCAGGCTGCTAAAATAAGATAAAACAGATTAGAGCAGACTGCAGGAATGTAAAAAAGCCTTGAGTCCCTTTGGACACTCGATGAATCTGAAACAATCAAATGAGACCAAATCACAAGTCAATCACGTCTCCTCACCGAGCCAAATCTGCAGCTGCTCCAAGTTAAAACCAATTCTTCCAGTGAGATCCAGCACCATGCCCGGTCTGTGGTCCTGCTCCAGAATCACATCCAGTTTGCAATGAAGCTCCCCGAACCCCTGAGTCTGAGAGCCGGACACGCCCCATCCATCACGCCAGCTCCAATCAGCAGAAATCTAAATATATAAACAGAAAGACTGCAGTCAACCAAAGTCCTGCTCAACAATTAGTCGACTAAAAAACAAACGCAATGTTTTGCATTTTGATTAAACATTTATTAAACTATTGTCATAGAGCTTTTATAAAACTACAATAAAAACAACAATAATATATAAAACTATAATAATAATACAATTCTTTGAAAATTAAGTGACTTTTTAACTACAAAGTGAGCAGCTCTGTCTGAGGTCTATAGTGACATCATCACACACCTGACCACACCGCATGCTACAAAAAATATAACTGCTAAAACTGCTGGACATTTTTATCAACTACATCCAAAACAAGTAGCATTCTAACTGAATACAGACAAAAACTATCTGTATTCCTTACTGAGGGCGGAGCAGCATCCAGGTGTTGTGCAGACAGACACAGGTGTGATTCCAGAGTGTTCTATGGTGCACTAAACTGTGGCGCTGTTACAAAGTAGTCCAAATTAAAGCATTTAAAGTTGGAGATAAAACAGGCTAATTATATTTATAATACAGTAACAGATAGCTGCTTATAAAAGAATAAATATCATGGCGTAAACCAGTGAAAATGTTCATATTAGTGTAAAAAAAAATTAACCTACCGACCGCCACCAAACAGTCACCGGACCCTCCGACCGCCACCAAACAGTCACCGGACCCTCCGACCGCCACCAAACAGTCACCGGACCCTCCGACCGCCACCAAACAGTCACCGGACCCTCCGACCTCCACCAAACAGTCACCGGACCCTCCGACCGCCACCAAACAGCCACCGGACCCTCCGACCGCCACCAAACAGCCACCGGACCCTCAGACCACCACCAAACAGGCACCGGACCCTCCGACCGCCACCAAACAGCCACCGGACCCTCAGACCACCACCAAACAGGCATCGGACCCTCCGACCACCACCAAACAGTCACCGTACCCTCCGACCGCCACCAAACAGTCACCGGACCCTCCGACCGCCACCAAACAGCCACCGGACCCTCCGCCCGCCACCAAACAGCCACCGGACCCTCAGACCACCACCAAACAGTCACCGGACCCTCCGACCGCCACCAAACAGTCACTGGACCCTCCGACCGCCACCAAACAGTCACCGGACCCTCCGACCGCCACCAAACAGTCACCGGACCCTCCGACCGCCACCAAACAGCCACCGGACCCTCCGACCGCCACCAAACAGCCACCGGACCCTCCGACCACCACCAAACAGCCACCGGACCCTCCGACCGCCACCAAACAGCCACCGGACCCTCCGACCGCCACCAAACAGCCACCGGACCCTCCGACCGCCACCAAACAGTCACCGGACCCTCCGACCGCCACCAAACAGCCACCGGACCCTCCGACCGCCACCAAACAGCCACCGGCCCCTCCGACCCCACCAAACAGTCACCGGACCCTCCGACCTCCACCAAACAGTCACCGGACCCTCAGACCACTACCAAACAGCCACCGGACCCTCAGACCACCACCAAACAGGCACCGGACCCTCCGACCACCACCGATCAGCCACCGGACCCTCCGACCACCACCAATCAGCCCCCGGACCCTCCGACCGCCACCAAACAGCCACCGGACCCTCAGACCGCCACCAAACAGCCACCGGACCCTCCGACCGCCACCAAACAGCCACCGGACCCTCCGACCGCCACCAAACAGCCACCGGACCCTCCGACCACCACCAAACAGCCACCGGACCCTCCGACCGCCACCAAACAGCCACCGGACCCTCAGACCGCCACCAAACAGGCACCGGACCCTCCGACCTCCACCAAACAGTCACCGGACCCTCAGACCACCACCAAACAGCCACCGGACCCTCAGACCACCACCAAACAGGCACCGGACCCTCCGACCTCCACCAAACAGTCACCGGACCCTCCGACCGCCACCAAACAGTCACCGGACCCTCCGACCGCCACCAACCAGCCACCGGACCCCCCGACCGCCACCACACAGCCACCGGACCCTCCGACCGCCACCAAACAGCCACCGGACCCTCCGACCGCCACCAAACAGTCACCGGACCCTCCGACCGCCACCAAACAGCCACCGGACCCTCCGACCGCCCCCAAACATCCACCGGACCCTCCGACCGCCACCAAACAGCCGCCGGACCCTCCGCCCACCACCAAACAGCCACCGGACCCTCCGACCGCCACCAAACAGCCACCGGACCCTCCGACCGCCACCAAACAGTCACCGGACCCTCCGACCGCCACCAAACAGTCACCGGACCCTCCGACCGCCACCAAACAGCCACCGGACCCTCCGACCGCCACCAAACAGCCACCGGACCCTCAGACCACCACCAAACAGGCACCGGACCCTCCGACCACCCCCAAACAGGCACCGGACCCTCCGACCGCCACCAAACAGCCACCGGACCCTCAGACCACCACCAAACAGGCACCGGACCCTCCGACCGCCACCAAACAGCCACCGGACCCTCAGACCACCACCAAACAGTCACCGGACCCTCCGACCGCCACCAAACAGCCACCGGACCCTCCGACCGCCACCAAACAGTCACCGGACCCTCCGACCGCCACCAAACAGCCACCGGACCCTCAGACCACCACCAAACAGGCAGGATGGGTCAAGAGTCTTGCTCAAGGACAAAACGGCCAGGCAATCTTTTTCTAGGCGGAGCGGGGATTCGAACCAGTGACCCTCTGGTTACCAGACGGCACGTTCACATTATCCACGACCTCCCTACTGTAACGAGTACGTAGTCACAGCTTGTTACATTAATGATAAAGGATGATGATGCTGCTGCTGGAGCTCTCAGACTGGTTGTTGTGACTCAGTCAGGTTTAGATCTGCAGTTCTTCAGACATCCAATTAGCTCGGCCTCGTGGTTTGGTCGCTGTTGTCCCCCTGAATGTGTTTCCTTCCTGACCTGTTCTTTATCATCTGATTGGTTTAGAGCCATGTCCATCATTGCTGCTGCAGAGACACATGGCGGAGCTCCTAAGTATGGATAAAGACATGGCAGCTTCGTTCCTCAACAGTGTCCTGAACCAGCTGAACTGGGCTTTCTCTGAGTTCATCGGCATGATCCAGGAGGTAAGATATTTCCCTCGGTTCTACTTTACCTGGATTAGAAGGATGAAACTTTTAACCCTTTGACTCACTTTTAATTGTAATGGAAAACCCCCAAATTCAAAGAGCCTGTTGGTTAAACTTTGGTAGGGAGGGAGGGATTTTTGGGACTGCACCGAATGGCCTTCAGCAGTATTACACTTTCTCCTGTGTCTGTGTCCATCTTCTAGAACTAGAATGTAAACTAACCAGGACATTAAGAGACACATTAAGACTGGGTGCTTGTTTTGTTTGTTGGTACGTCTCAGATCCAGCAGGCTGCAGAGCGTCCAGAAAGGAACTTTGTGGACACTCGTCAGCTGAAAGTAATCACATTACATCACTCTAAACTTCCACATGGTTTTGGTCTTGGAGGGTATCAGTAAAAACATTTTGTTTTTTTGTGATGAAAACCTGTATACAGGTGTGTGCCACCTGCTTTGACTTGTCTGTCAGCCTGCTGCGGGTTCTGGAGATGACCGTCACCCTGGTACCAGAGATCTTCCTAGACTGGTCCCGTCCTTCAGCGGAGCTGCTGCTGCGACGTCTCGCTCAGGTGATCAGAATACATGTGGGCCACGGTACAGAGTTGAAACCTCTGATGCACCCGAGCAGATCTGGATGGAAATATATTTTATTTACAGCAACAGACTTGTTACAAACTCTGTGTGATCGCACGTCTTCTGTTGTCTGGTTCTAGAACACTGTTTCTAAACAAGCACTCTAAAAATCAGTCATTAGATGAACTCAGATTATTTGATGGTATGTGTATTTGATTTGATATGCCTTTATTGTCCCACGGGGGGAATTTACATGGAGATACAGAGAACTACTTGACCATCACACTCCAGGCTGCCAGGCTCTTAAGGCCGGTGCACATTGCTCAGGTCAGCCAAGGTCACACAGGAGAATACATACATACATAACACATACATATATATATAAGCACGCATAAACCTATGTGTTAGAAAAATGAGACTGCATGAGGTCAGGAGGAGGGAAAAAGATGTTTGAAATAACAATTCAGCCCAATCAGCTGGTTCCTTAGATAGAAAATGTTTCATTATTAATTAGTTGATTTGTCTGTGAAATGCCTTGAAATTACTTTGTTATGAACTGGTGCTTTATAAATAAATAAGCTTGAAACTTGAAACTTCCTTACACCGAGTGCCCACAAGGGGGCGCTGGATGGAAACACAAAAAAACCTCCAGCAAGGGGATAAGAAAACATGTTGAGAACTTTTTTTAAGGATGTGAATGCTAGTGTAAGTGTGTCTGGAGAGTTATCAAGGACACCGTCTCTGGGACAATGCAGATGTTATATCTCTCCACAGTCTGTTGGCGCCCAGTGGACATGGGGAAGGAGAGGGCTGTGTGTCTCAGTGCTCACTGCTCCAAGAGGAATTTAATGTATTGGCCTTGAGGCCAGCCAAAACAAGATAAAAAGATTAGATCAGAGCTGAAGAATTCCAACAGCTTCTTATTGCCCATATGGTCCACTGTTGTTGGAAAAAAATGTCTGAAACATCTGAATTAGGGCCAAATTGCATAGTACCACAGCCAATAATCAATCACTTCTCCAATCGAAACTGTAACTTCTCCAAGGTGGCATTAATCCTTCCAGTGAGATCCAGCAGCGCACCCAGTTTAAGGTTCAGATCCAGGACCCCATCAGCCAGCTTACGATCCTGTTCCTGGACACCCCGGTCCCGTTCGAGAATCACAGCTGGTCGCGGTACTGCACCGAGACCGCATCCAGTTTGCGATCCAGATCTCCGAATCTTTTAGTCCAAGTGTTGCCAGATGCGGCCCATCCAATCCATAACTTTAGAATTTGTAGATACATCAGGTAACCACCAACGCCGATCAGCAGGTACCCCATGATCAATAATCCAAATATGTAGACATCCTTCACGTCTTCAACAGCCAGAACAGACAGGCATACCATCTTCCACTCGCCCCAGGAATCCAAGGTAAACCCGGCCGGGGGGGTCGACTCCGCGCTTTTTCAGCCTTAAGTTTGAAAAGACTTTATTCAGTGCGTTGAGTGACCACGAAACCAGATCCATTTTTTTTATTTTCAGTTTGCAGCAGCCTGTACAGAGAAACACAGAGACACAAAGTCCAGTGCTTTATGTGGAAAAAATGAAGAGCTGGTGCTCCTGTAACGTCATTCCAATATAGGACAAAAACATGGGTGATAGTTTTCATATAGAACTATCTATAGATCATTAGTTCTATTGTATATAAAGTACAAAGAAAAAATCTAGTTCTAATTCCAATCTATGAGTCAAATTAAAAGTATCATGAGCCACTTTTAAAATAAAGATATAAAATAGAAGCTCTTTAAAATATAAAAGAAGTGATCCGTCCCTTTTAGACTTAAAGGAGAACGCCCGTTTTTTGCAATTGGGGCCTTATTTATTCTGTGAGATGTGTTTTACTCGTCATCAGTGGTACTTTTTTGCGATTCGGATTCGTCTCGGAGATTTTTGATTCACACGGCAAACACCTAAACGCCAATAAACGAGAGTCAGTTGGGCCTGCGTTCGCCGCTGCGTTCGCCGCAAGCCCAACTGACTCTCGTTTATTCTCGTTTATTGGAGTTTAGGTGTTTGCCGTGTGAATCAAAAATCTCCGAGACGAATCCGAATCGCAAAAAAGTACCACTGATGACGAGTAAAACACATCTCACAGAATAAATAAGGCCCCAATTGCAAAAAACGGGCGTTCTCCTTTAAGATTTCATTCAGTAAAATATATTTAGTCTTAATATCAGGCCTCATGTTGTTTAAAATGTTAAAATAAAGCGTGGCAGCCTACAAGTAAGAAACTAAACATGTTATTTATTGTTCAAAGAGACTTTCATCCTGGGAGAGAGAGAGACAGACAGACAGACAGACAGGACAAGACCAGAATCAGGTTCAGATGGAGTTTATATGTCATTAGAAGAAAGTCCTAGTATGTTGAATTGTAAAGTGCTAGTACTGCGTACTGCTGCATACCGGCCCACTTAAAGCACTGTGTATGTCCATAGTGATGTAACAATGTTACACCGGGACCCGCCCGGTATGTCCGTGCTGCCCCTGCAGATTAAACACACACACCCCGAGCTGCCAGAGTCTGAAGCAAAACACCACCGTTTGTAGTATTTTACTTTCTAATAATGTCTCAGTGAAAATCTGCATTTAGCTGTGAGAGTTACAGGAAATTATTCACCATTTGAATCAGGCAGCTCGAGGGGCAGCACTCATGGAGGGGGGGGTGCTGGAGGAGAGATGGGATTTTAGGTCAACCAAGTGTTTTAAGATAAGAAATAATTTATTAATCCCATGGGAAGGTTTCCTTCAGGACATTCAACAGTACAAACATTCTACAGCACAGTACAATGAAATGACCATTGAAGACACCCCACCTCTCTAGAGGCTGCCGCGTCCAGTGCCAACATGAGGGCACTTAAGGAAATACATACTTATGCATAAGCATGCATAGACTTATGTGAGGGAAACAGAAATTTCAGTGGACACATTTGGATGTAGGAGGAGAATCCTCCAGCTGCGCCCTCATGGCATGGCTTTAGATTGGAGGAAAAAAAACACCTCAGCGGCGGTAAACAATGAACAGAGGAGACACTGTGAGGACCATCAAGGGTGTGAGTGCAATCAGTGTAGTGAGATGTGTGTAAGAGGTTATGAAGGACACTGTCTCTGGGACAACGCAGATGTTATGTCTCTACTACAGTCTTAGGCACCAGGTTGGCGGGGGTAGGACTGGGGCTGTGTTTTACTTCCTGGTCTGAGAATAACTCAAGTTACAGTGGTGTGAAAAACTATGTGCCTCCGTCCTGATTTCTTCTTCTTTTGCATGTTTGTCACACAAAATGTTTCTGATCATCAAACACATTTAACCATTAGTCAAAGATACACAAGTAAACACAAGATGCAGTTTTTAAATGATGGCTTTTATTATTTAGGGAGAAAAATAATCCAACCCTACATCTTACTTCCAGTCCCACGTCTCTGGCAGAGTCTGGTTCAACAAAACAACATGGAAGCTCCTCTAAACGAGATCTCAGCTTTAGTTTTCAGTGGTCTTGATCAACAGGTCTCCACATTCTAAAGGTTTTTACAATAATTTTTGGACTGAGGACTGGACCAGGAGTTTTGGACAGAATCAGGAGTTTTGGACTGGACCAGGAGTTTTGGACAGGACCAGGAGTTTTGGACAGGATCAGGAGTTTTGGACTGGACCAGGAGTTTTGGACTGGACCAGGAGTTTTGGACAGGACCAGGAGTTTTGGACTGGACCAGGAGTTTTGGACAGGACCAGGAGTTTTGGACAGGACCAGGAGTTGATGTGGTTTTTATTAATGGAGTCTATTTTCTCTTACAGCTGCTGAACCAGGTGTTAAACAGAGTTACAGCTGAGAAAAACCTCTTTGATCGAGTCGTCAACCTGAGACTACCTGGTATGTATACGCACACACACAAGTGTGTTTTGGTATCCTTATGGGGACCGTCCATTGACTTCCATTGATTTTAGTAACTAGATTTATACCTAACCCAAACCCTTTTACTAACCTTAACCATTACTGATCTATAACTAACCCTAAGACTAACTAAAACTCTATTCACACCATACCTATAAACCTAACCCCTAACCCTAAAAAGGGGAGTCCCCCTCATGGGGACCAGGCTTCGGTCCCCACAAGAACCCTCGGACCCCAGAAAGATAGTAAAAGTCAGGAAACGGGTCCCCAGGAGGTCAGAAATACAAACCCACACACACACACACACACACACACACACACACTGGGTGAGAGGGTTTTTTCTCCTCTTTTATCTCCGTGTGTTCTCTCTTTATGGCGCCGAAGACAAAAATGGCCGCCTCGGAATGTGTCTGTTAATCTCTTCCAAGTCAAATTCCTTGTATTATGCGAGTGATACTTGGGAATCAAGCTTGATTCTGATTCTGATGTGGATTCTGTTGGAAATGAACTCAGACTTGATTTGTTGTTTGTTTCTTGTATTTGGCCCCAGACCCTCGACAGTGTGGGTCCCCGTAAGCCATATTTGTTACACTAACTGTAATATGATGTAAAGAACCTTCATTTCAGCACAATCCGCCATCCTGAGGAGCAGAACCAGAACCAAGATGAGTTCTGCTCTGACCCACTGGGGTCTAAGAGGACAGGAAGAAACCTCCAGGAATTATGTCTGACAGTTGGTGTTGTAGTTCATCTCAGATACTGTTTATGGTGAGCTGTGTTGCCATGGTAACCCCTGATTTCATGTGCATATGACTGTTTACTTCTACTGGCCAAACCAATTGATTTGATGTGTCACATGTCATCACAGGTTTTAGTGTCTGTCCCGTGAGCTCAACAGGGGTGTCTGATGGTGAATGGCGTTGCCGTGGTAACAGTTATGTAAAAGATGTTTAAATATGTGATAGACCCATGTCATGTGACTTGTTTAAAAGTGGAATGAAGTTTCTAAGTTAAAGTCTGCTAAAGTAATTAGGAGTTGAAGGGACAAAAGAAACATGAAGGATTTGATGAGAAATCAGTGTATTTAAATGGAGGTGCAAAAAGTTAAATATTTAAGAGGTATAATAGATATCAATACTAAAACTGTCCTGAACGAGCCGCACCTTTTGATGTATCATTTGTTGAGATAACAAACAAAAACATTAGAAGAGAAAGAAAGAAATTGAACAGCAACAGACCAGGATGCATCCTGACCAGATGTCTGAACCACCTCAGCTGACTCGTTTTGATGAAGACGAGCAGCAGCTAGACTTCAAGCTCCTCCCAGATGATGGAGCTCCTCCCCATATCTCTAAGGCTGACCCCGCCCCCTACAGAGGACGATCATTTCAGCTGCTTGTCTCCAGGATCTGGTTCTTTCAGTCAGGATCCAGATCTCATGACCAGATTTACCTTTCAGCTCCTTTTTCACTACGATAGACTGAAGCAGCATCTTCATCCCTGAGGATGAAGCTCCAGTCCGTCGGTCCGTCTGACTGTCTCTCATGAACAAGAAGCCCAGACACTTAAACTCCTTATGTGCCAACCTGAACACATTATTCAGCTTTTTTTCTGAATATTCCTCAAATGCCCAACATCTTACCCGATAGGAACTCTACGGTAGGAGAGTCTAGTACCTTTACTGGAGTTGGGTTCTAGAGTGTCCAACCATATCACGTTGGTATCTTGCAACCTCACACACAAGCCCCACCTGTTTCCTACCAGCTAGTGACATCAGTAAGGACCTTTTCCCTACTCTCACATCAGCTGAATTTGTGCATGTGTGTTCTGCAGGTCTGGAGAGTGTGGACCACTACCCAATCCTGGTGGCAGTTACAGGAATCCTAGTCCAGGTTCTTGTGGATGGAGACAAACAAGGGTGAGTTCCATTGTTTCATTAGCATTGGTTTTAGTCAGTCAGTGCTGATCCACTGTTACCTTCTCCACAAGTTAATAATAATAAAATAATATTACTCAGTTCAGTTTTTAGACGACTGTTATGCCGGGCGGACACTGTACGATTTCGAGGGGATTTCACCACGATTTTGCCGTTGCAGACCACGCTGCGTCATCGTGGAAACATCGTAGCGTCGGGATGTCCAGTCGGGAGGTCGTAAGCCTTACAGTGTGAGAACACTCACGAGGAAGGATTAATTGCTGCTACGTTCTAACGATAATGCTGCAACCTCCCGATCAAACTTCTGGCATGTCAGAAATTTTCACCGTAGCTCGTACAGTGTGAGCGGCGTTACATCACGATTCTATGTTCGCACCTGCGCAGAAGACACCGGTGGAGCAACATTGGCTGGCTAATCAAATCAAATCAAATCAAAAATACTTTATTAATCCCCGAAGGGAAATTAAGTGTTGTTGTAGCTCAGATCTTTTTCAGGAAGCCATTATAGAAGGTTCTAGTTGTGGACGGGAAGGATCTCCTGTAGAGGGTTCTAGTTGTGGACGGGAAGGTTCTCCTGTAGAGGGTTCTAGTTGTGGACGGGAAGGTTCTCCTGTAGAGGGTTCTAGTTGTGGACGGGAAGGATCTCCTGTAGAGGGTTCTAGCTGTGGACGGGAAGGATCTCCTGTAGAGGGTTCTAGTTGTGGACGGGAAGGTTCTCCTGTAGAGGGTTCTAGTTGTGGACGGGAAGGATCTCCTGTAGAGGGTTCTAGCTGTGGACAGGAAGGACTT
>SSNP01000075.1:2541763-2554782 GCA_006937955.1 Pachypanchax playfairii | reverse complement strand
AAGACATACAGTGGGGCAAAAAAGTATTTAGTCAGCCACCAATTGTGTAAGTTCTCCCACTTAAAAAGATCAGAGAGGCCTGTAATTTTCATCATAGGTATACCTCAACTATGAGAGACAAAATGAGGAAAAAAAATCCAGAAAATCACATTGTCTGATTTTTAAAGAATTTATTTGCAAATTATGGTGGAAAATAAGTATTTGGTCACCTACAAACAAGTAAGATTTCTGGCTTTCACAGACCTGTAACTTCTTTAAGAGGCTCCTCGGTCCTCCACTCGTTACCTGTATTAATGGCACCTGTGTGAACTCGTTATCAGTATAAAAGACACCTGTCCACAACCTCAAACAGTCACGCTCCAAACTCCACTATGGCCAAGACCAAAGAGCTGTCAAAGGACACCAGAAACAAAATTGTAGACCTTCACCAGGCTGGGAAGACTGAATCTGCAATAGGTAAGCAGCTTGGTGTGAAGAAATCAACTGTGGGAGCAATTATTAGAAAATGGAAGACATACAAGACCACTGATAATCTCCCTCGATCTGGGGCTCCACGCAAGATCTCACCCCGTGGGGTCAAAATGATCACAAGAACGGTGAGCAAAAATCCCAGAACCACACGGAGGGACCTAGTGAATGACCTGCAGAGAGCTGGGACCAAAGTAACAAAGGCTACCATCAGTAACACACTACGCCGCCAGGGACTCAAATCCTGCAGTGCCAGACGTGTCCCCCTGCTGAAGCCAGGACACGTCCAGGCCCGTCTGCGGTTTGCTAGAGAGCATTTGGATGATCCAGAAGAGGATTGGGAGAACATCATATGGTCAGATGAAACCAAAATAGAACTTTTTGGTAGAAACTCAACTTGTCGTGTTTGGAGGGGAAAGAATGCTGAGTTGGATCCAAAGAACACCATACCTACTGTAAAGCATGGGGGTGGAAACATCATGCTTTGGGGCTGTTTTTCTGCAAGGGGACCAGGACGACTGATCCGTGTAAAGGAAAGAATGAATGGGGCCATGTATCGTAAGATTTTGAGTGAAAACCTCCTTCCATCAGCAAGGGCATTGAAAATGAGACGTGGCTGGGTCTTTCAGCATGACAATGATCCCAAACACACCGCCCGGGCAACGAAGGAGTGGCTTCGTAAGAAGCATTTCAAGGTCCTGGAGTGGCCTAGCCAGTCTCCAGATCTCAACCCCATAGAAAATCTCTGGAGGGAGTTGAAAGTCCGTGTTGCCCAGCGTCAGCCCCAAAACATCACTGCTCTAGAGGAGATCTGCATGGAGGAATGGGCCAAAATACCAGCAACAGTGTGTGAAAACCTTGTGAAGACTTACAGAAAACGTTTGACCTCTGTCATTGCCAACAAAGGCTATATAACAAAGTATTGAGATTAACTTTTGTTATTGACCAAATACTTATTTTCCACCATAATTTGCAAATAAATTCTTTAAAAATCAGACAATGTGATTTTCTGGATTTTTTTTCCTCATTTTGTCTCTCATAGTTGAGGTATACCTATGATGAAAATTACAGGCCTCTCTGATCTTTTTAAGTGGGAGAACTTACACAATTGGTGGCTGACTAAATACTTTTTTGCCCCACTGTACATCTGAAGTGAGACTGGGTTCTGGATCAAAATGTTGACGTTAGTGTGTAAAATAAGACTCGAGCTGCTCAACAGGAAGTTCTCACTGCTCTTTATTAAGTGACATTTTGAACCTCTGCCCTTCTTCAGACAAACAAACTGTAAAATCACAGAATCAGAATGTGAATATGTGACCAGCATCTCAACAAATAGCTACATGTTTAAATCATAAGCTCGGTGATGATGATGGAGACCATGCTGATTGTTCATGCATGAACATGCTCATTGTCGTAGTTGCTGCTGTGGATCAGAGTCCTCATCTTCCTCTTGGTTTTCTGTTAGCGTAGGATCAGATCAGACAGCAGACTGAAGTTCTGAGGAAGCTGAGAATACAAGAAGAGGAGGAGGAAAGACAGATTGTAAGAGAGGAGATGAAGATGCTGAAAATTAAAGGTTGGCAGAGTGAGATGGCTGAGAGATGTAAGATGGAGAAGAGTATGGGTTAGAAGGATAGATCTGATGAGAGAAGGGTGAAGAGGATTGTAAAAGAAAAGATGGAGAAGAAAAGCAGAGGTAGACTTCAGACAGCTGCAGATATCAGATTTTCATCAGTAACAGCTTTATTCTCAGTTTCATTTTAATGAAGTCTATCTGTAATGTTCCTCAAATCTCCTTCTAACATTCTTCTGCTGTTCCTCTAATGTTCTACCAGCCTCAGAGCTTTTAACGTCTGGTTTTAAAGCCATGAGAAACAACCTACAACTCTCAGTCTGAGAACACATACTCAGTTTGAAGATGAGTTAGTCACTTGGTTCTACAGTTACTGGACAGGTGAGCCATGTTGCCTTTTAGAGAACCTAGAGAACTAGGTTCGGACCCGTCCTGCTGGTTCTGTTACGAGCAGTTGTTCAGTCTTTCCTGAGACCTTTTAGATCTCTGCATCAGTCTCTGATGTCATTATCCTGTCATCGTGTTCATGGTCTGGAGGGGCAGATACTATCCCATCAATCACTGAGTGAGAGGCGGGGCTACACCTGGACACATCAGCAGTCCAGCACAGGACGTCATCACCTGAGTTTTACCTGAAGCAGAATACTGCCTGCCTGTCTGTCTGTCTGTCTGTCTGTCTGTCTGTCTGCCTGTCTGCCTGTCTGCTGGCCTGTCTGCCTGCCTGTAACTAGGTGTTTGTTAGTAGCAGCTGATTATAAAACCGTTTCTCTTCATCTTTGTTTCATCTGGTTTGAGTTTTGTTCAGAATCTTTTAAAGTGATAAAAGATTTAAGATCAACAGCAGAATGTTTCCGTTGTTCGGAGCGAGCTGTCATAAATCTTTGATGTAATGTGTTTTAGTAAAGCGCCGTAACAAGAAGCATCAGGTCAGGATTCCTTCTTAATGGAGGAACATAGAGTCCCATTAGCTTCAGTTGTGCTCCTCAACCACCAGAAGCAGGTTCTGAAGGGGGTTCTCAGACTGGTCCTGGTTCAGACTTCTCATCCTGGAACACATTCATACGTCTTTGTTAAAGGTTTTTGATAGTTTTAATCTCTTTAGTCTTCTGGAGTTGTGTCAGAAACTCTTTTCTCTCATCTAATTGGATCTCTAATGTCGTGTTCTGGTATGTTCTACTGCTCTCAGAGTGCTTGATCCTCGTGTCTCTCTGACACGGAACTATTTTACTGGCTGGAGTCTCAAAATAGACCCACAGATTAATCAGGTAGTCAGGACCTGTTTGTTTCATCTCCGCCGGCTGGCCAAGCTAAAATCGGTCCTAAACAAGAAACATCTCCAGTCAGCTGTCCATGCTTTTATAACGTCACGTCTGGATTATGCCAACTCGCTCTTATATGGTGCTTCTTCCTCCTCGGTGGTGCAGAATGATGCTGCAAGGTTTCTAACAGGTACAGACTGGAGACAGCACATCACTCCTGTGTTGGCCAAATTACACTGGCTTCCAGTTCGCTTCTGTATAAAGTTTAAGATTCTTCTGTTGGTATATAAATCATTGCACGAAATGACCCCCTCTTATTTAACACAGCTGTTAGGCCCTTATGTTCCAGCACGTTCCCTGAGGTCCTCTGAACAGAACCTCTTGTTTGTTCCTTCTGCCCGCTGCAAGACCCGTGGAGAACGGGCTTTCTCAAGCTTTGGAACCAACTCCCCCTGATGGTCCGACTTGATCCTTCCCTCTCCACTTTTAAAACACGTTTAAAGACTCATTTTTATTCCCTGGTCTTCTCTGCTGAGGCGATCTAACACATGTTTGTTATGTGTGTTTTGTTTTTATAGTTTTTATCTGTTCTGTGCTGCTTGTTTTTAGTCATTTGGTGTTTCACTGTCGTGTGCAGCACTTTGGTTGGTGTTGTCTCCGTTTTAAACGTGCTTTATAAATAAAGATGATGATGCTGCTCTCAGTCTTTCAGAGGAGAGTTTGTATTGGTTTAAACAGACTGAGCTCACCAGCCTGCTGATGTTTGTTATACTGAAACTCCTGGGAAGTGTTTGAAAAAAAACACTTGCACGTGATTGGATGAAGGATCTGTCCATCATCGTCTGTATGAGGAGAGATCAATAATCACCTGGTATCAGACAGAACTTGTTTCTTCTGCTGGATTGAAACTGGGTTTTTCTGAACAACTCACCAGCTTGAATTTGAGAAGTCAACATGGATGTTGCCATGACAACCTACTCATTCTGGCAGGATGTAAATGTGGAGGAGCAGCTTCACAGTGACTCCATCTTCAGTCATCACCTTGTACCATCGTGTTTTTCCTGAAGGTTCCAGTTTCAGGTGTACAGATCAGAACCACAAACTCTGAGAAAACAAATGATTTAAATGTGGAACATACCTGTGGAAGTAAAGTCTGATTGGTCCAAAGTAGCTTTCAGTGTTCTTTAAAGACTCTTTCTGATGGAGTACAGCTCTTTCTGTGTCTCCAGTTTTTTTTGTTTTTTTTTTCAGGTGGGAGCTGAAGATCTCTTCAATATTTAACTACAGCTCTGCTTTCTATTTTACTTAAAAGCTTCATGTCCCTCCTCTTCCTCCTCCTGTCAGCCTGTCAGCTGGGACCTTCACATGCTTTCAGGAGCATGGAGACTTAAAACTGCATTCATCCATGTTCCAAGGAATTGTGAGAGCAGGTTTTGTATGAGGAACCATCAGCTTCCGCTCTGAGTTTCATGTCTGAAATATTTCTTCATGAAGGTCTGGACACAGCAACTCATTGCTGAGTCCGAGCATAAATAAACTCAGAAACCCCAAGAAACATCACGTTGGTTATGATGACCTGTCCAGGTGTAACTACGTAAATCTGTATTCCTGAGGTTCCAGGAGGTTCAGATTACAGTAATCACATATGCAGATTTATAGAAGGTCGATGCACAACTTTAAGGAAGTTCATTTACAGGAAGTGATGAAACAGGAACAGGAGATGTAAACAAAGTGATTTACTATGACAGAACATGTAGAACCAGAACCAGAATCTGTAGTTTCTGAGTGTCCCTTTCTAAAGGAGAAATGGACTCAGGAGACGAGACCATGTGAACAGAACCAGTTCTGATGTTCCTTCAGGTTCTGCTGATCAAACACAGTCAGTCTCAGTGTCATGGTGGATGTAAAGGAACAGATAAACAGTCAGAAGAAGAGAAAGAGAAAGAAAAGAGACTAAAATGTGTCCTGGAGTTACTGATGTCTGATCCTGACGTGAACGACTCGGTGGAACTGAGTTCATGTTTCACATTGAAGATCATAAAAACATTCATACATGACTTATTAGAGTCAAACACACAAACCTGCAGCATGTTTCATTAAACACAGAATGATTCTATGTTTTATTGAGACTCGAGTGTATCAGAGACACTTTAATGTTCCCTTATTAAACATCAGTATTATTTTAGAAGTTGTAACTCTGTGAAGTTTAGTATCCACAGAAATAATTCCTAATCTCTAATTTACATATTATTTATTGGTTTCAATTTTTTGAAGGTAATTGAAATGTTCTGAACCTGAAGCAGCTGGATTTTATCTCCTTCAGATACTTACAGATTTGTTTGTGTGTTTTGTGGCGTGATGCAGTACATGTTTACAGAAGAGCTGTTAGTGGGTCTGAGGATGGAAAATGGCAGCAGGTTGTTCTGATTGTGATCACAGTCATGGTGCTTCAGGTGTGAGCAGCTGGTGTTTTTCATGCAGATTGTGGCTGTGCAGATGCACGTGCACACACACAGACACACAAAGAGACACACACGAGGCCAGTGAGACATTTGGACGGTCCACTTATGGATCTTTATTAACACAGATACAGACGGGACAGGCTGCAGTCGATGCTCTGACGATAGTAAATCTGGTTCATCTTCACTCTGAGTCTCATCAGTTGAAGTTTTATAAATAATTTCAGGCAGTGTCTCAGATGTTTTGGTTTATTTATTCCTGTCAGTGCTTTTCTGATTGATGGTGACAGTAATAAACTTCAAGGGGAAAGATGAAGAGAAGGATGATTCTTTAAAACATGTTCTATTTTTAGTTACAAAAGCCCTTCGTCTCACGCTCATCTACTCTAAGATGTCTCACAATGTGATGGAGCAGTTCTGCACATTTATTTGGACATAATTAACTGACCCACAACTTCTGGATCTACAACTGGAACCTGAAAAGCTCTAACATTATATTTATTTCTGTCTCAGACAAAAAGGCATCAATAACAAAGGTTTTAAAGGGACAAGCCGTGCTTAAAGGGATATTCTGAGCAGCACTTCATGCTCAAAGGGGTGTTCACCATCTCTCCGCCCCAATGCACCGTCTCAGCGGCGTTCTGGTCTGGACTCACTTGGTTCAGCCAGTCCAAGAGTCTGACCTGTCACAGTGCTCTGGTTCCTGGGGCTCAGGCCTGAGCTAACGGTTTTTTAGGTTCAGAATTGCACTTGAATCAGAGGGTGGGAAGGGGGGTGGGGTAGCTGCTGTGGGTTCAGGGGGGGGCGTGAGGGGGTGAAGTGAGGAGAGTGTCAGTTTGAGTCTCTCACTGTGTCCTGTTTCTATGGCAACGTGATGGGTGTGTCAGAGAAGACAGACACATACGGGTCCCTTTGCTGTGGCTCCGCCCCCAGCAGTAACCCAGGGCCCGCCCTTAATCTCCCATTCTGCTGCTCTTTGATTGGTTCCAGAAACACCACATGCTTGTTGCTACTGACCTTGCGGCCTGGACCATCATTGGTTGCTGGTGGAGTCGGAGTAAGGATGGAGGACTGGGCACTCCCTGCCCTCGCCTCTTTGCCCTGGCTCAGTGTTGTTGTCACTGGCTGGTTGGACTTGGGACAAGCAGGGCAGCGGCAGGGTGTCAGGTACAGGTACATGAGAACCAGCAGGAGACTGACCACACAACCCAGCAGGGTGGTGAAACCTGTGTTGAAGTGCTCATGGGGCTCCCTGGTGGGAGGCAGCACAGTCACATTGATCTCTCGGGATTCATTCCGGTGCTGATCCTGAGACATGCACAGGTACATCCCAGAATCCTGCTCTCGGGCTGCCACAATCTCCAGGCTACCGTTTGCAAACATCTTCAGGGAGCCATTGTTCCCAGGTGGTGCCACATACTCGAACCTTGGTGTCAACCAGAAGAAGGTGACTCTGTTTCCAGACAGAGATGTAATACAGTTAAGCAGCAGCGGTGAACCCGCCCTCCCGGAGACACTGGTCTCCTGCTCCTCATTCACCACCGTCAGGTTGCATTTGTCAAAGAAGTGACTGTATGGGAAGAAACGCATGCTTCCAATGCCGTAGACCAAACAAACATGCTCCTGTCTGAAGAATCTAACTGAGGCAAAGCCTTTCTTCTCCCAGACTCTGAACAGTGAGTACATGGAACAGTCACACTTCAGGGAGTTGTTGTGTAGGTAGAGTCCCTCCTGCACAGACCTGGGCAGCTTAGAAATGTCCTCCAGTGGCAGTTTGGGCAGGCGGTTGGAGGACAGGTCAAGCATGGACAGGTGAGGGTGACTGTGGTTCTGGATGCTGAAAAAGGGGAAGTCAGTGAGGCGATTGTGACTTAGGTAGGCCTTGTGAAGGTTACTCAGTCTGGCCAGAGAACTGCTCTCCACATGCACAATCCGGTTGTTATAAAGCAGTAGTTCCTCCAGTCCAGGAAGATCCTGGAAATAATGCTGCTCCAAAACATGCAGCTGATTGGATGACAAGTCCAGGTGTCGGAGCAGAGAACCAGAGGAGTTTCTGAAAGCTCCCTGTTGGATCGTAGTCAGATGGTTATGTGCTAAACGTAATATCTCTAGACGAGAAAGACCCTCAAAGCTTTCCCCTTCCAGCTGCACAATCTGGTTGTGGTTCAGGTCCAGAGTCACTGCAGAGATGGGGAGCACTGCAGGGACCTGATCCAGACCCAGTGCCGTACAGCTGAGGAGGTCTGAGGTACAGAGACAATGAGATGGGCAGACGCTGGTCCAGACTGGACTGATATGCAGACAGAACATTGGTATGACAGAAAACCACAGTGACAGTGACTCCGCCCCCTGCAGGAAACCAGTGTGAGCAGCAGCCAGCATAATGCCACCAACAGGCTCCTCTGATCGGTCAGAGTACGTCCGTCTTACTTTAGAAGATCCTGAGTCTTTTCTTCATCTCTCACATGCTTGATGTTCCAGAGCTCATCTCACCATAAACACGTGAACAGAAGGTGACAGACGCATCCATCAGGCTGCAGATCATTTCTTCTTGTCTCAGCGTGTCTCGTCCTGTGGGGATGATTCTAACCTTCCCTCTGTGTCTCTCGTGGTTTCCAGACTGATTCAGTTTGTTGTGTTTAGGCTACAGAACACAAATAGACACTGCCAGACTGTGTTCCCCTCTCAGTCTTTATCTCTTCCAACCCTGTTAATGAGGAATGAGACGCCTACTTCCACCTGCCATCTAAAGCACCGCAAATACACGTCCACAGAGTTTGACGCAAAGAAAACGGATTGATACAGAAGAGAGATTCTGTGTTCAGCTGAAACGTTCTCGTCTCGTCTGTTACATTCCTCATCCAGAAGCAGACTCAGCTGATTGTAACATCCTCACTTTAGGAACTTTCCTCCACGTTTTGCTGTTGGAGTTCTCGTTAGAGCTTCTTGTTTATGTTAGAATGTGTCTCTGCTCAGACTTCTGTTCGGGTCCCGTCCTTACTCTGTCCATCCCGTCCTGTCGCCAGAGCCTGGTCTGAGTTGTAGCTTCACTCCTGTTTTCAGAGTCAGCATCTCATCGGTCGGCTTCATTAATCCTCCACCATGTCTGAGTGTTGATGCTGCTCTCTGCCTTTCTATGCACAGCTTCCTCCTCCTGCTCAGCTGTGGGAGGATCTTTGAAAGGCTCGTGTGAAATGTCCAACATGAACCATCGAACGTCGTCTCTGCTGCTCTTTATCTCTTTGTCAGTGCTAAAAGTAAAGTTCCTGTTGGTTCCATCCAGATGTCGGCAGCAGAACCTCAGCTGTTTGCTGCGGTTGCTGCTCGTTTGTGAGCTCTGTGTGACGCTTCTGGTGCTTTCCCAGCTCCACCTCTCCTCTTCCTCTCCTCTGCTCTGACTTAACCCACCTCCCCATCACCCCCCTCCTCTTTCACTGCTCTGCTCACTTTCTGTCGGTTTCTGTTTGCCTCCTGCTCACACTTGCTTTTCACCCTCTGATGGCTTATGTCGCCACAGAAGGAGCTTTGTAAGGCTGATTTACACACACAATCTGATTGGCTGCATAAACACAAACAGGAGAGCTGAATTTCAGAACATTTCGTCACTCAAAACTTCATTCAATTTTTCAGGCATTTAAATGTCAGAGAAGATAATTGTGATATATTTATGTATTTGAGAGAAGCTGATCCTGTTTCTCCTGGTGTTTTATGATCCGTGTGTCCATCATGTTCTCAGGCAGCAGCTGATGACTCAGCAGCTTCTTGTCTGAAGCACTTTATGTTTTTTATTCAACTGAAATTTGATTCTCTGGCAAACATGAGTTCAGGTGTAACAGCTGCTGCCTCCGTGCTGCTCTTTGTCGCTGCTTTCTGCCCTGCAGGAAACCGTCCTCATCATCTTGGTGTTTGTGCTCATTCTGTCTGTTTCCGGATGAAGGCATCTCCTTTGTTGTTTTGTGATGAGCCCACAGTGTGAACCAGTTACACAGAATATATTCTCTGGATAAATGTCTCGACCTTTACGTCATAATTCCCTTGACCTTTGTGTAACCTTTAGACATGTACTCTGATCCTCCTGGTTTCATAGAAATACTCATCTTTTAAAAACATGATGGAGTTGTATGTTTACCTGAAATACAGCCAGCTGCTTATCTTTACACTCATTCCTTCTATCTCATTCTCTTGTTAATTCCCTCATCGGTTGCTGCTTGTGAAAACCAAAGTGAGACAAAATGAGAGTAAACTGGTTTGGAAATGAGGGACAGACTGGGAATCAGCTGCTTCATAATGAAAGACTGATTGTGTGGCACTATGTGGGGGGGGGGGTCATTAAAAACAGAAGTAGCGATGGAGACTGGAAACATCAGACAGATGATCCTCCTTACACACGTCTCTGTTTCAGAACAGGGTTCCTCTTGGCTGGTCTGTTGGTTTCTGTTTCTAAATATTTTCATGTTTAACGTGATCAAATGTTTCTCTTTGCTTTTCTTTACTCCTCACAGAACATCTCGAGCTGCTTCTGTTCTCCTGTCTGATCCATGCTTTCAGCTCCACTCCATCCAGCACCTCCTGGGAGATTCCGAAGACGCCACCAGACCATCAGCCATCTCTTCTTGTCCTGCAGTGGAGTCATTAGGTTCTTCTGTGGCTCCTCCAATTCTTTCAGCTGCTGGAAACTCCATCTCCTCAGAAAGGAAACATTTCTCCCTTCATTCATGTGAGTCTGATAAAGTCCTACATGTGAATGTTAGAGATGATGTTCCTGCTCAGGTGGAGAACATGTTTCTAGAACATATGTATATATTATATATCTTCTCACTGAAGGGTGATTGTGACAGAATTTCCAAATGTGGCTCAAACACTTTCAGCATATGTTTAAAGTCCTTGTTTTGCACAACGGCGTACGGCCTCATATCTGCAGCTCTTAACACACCGATAGTGTTTATCGCTTTAACTCAGTCAGATTGTTCCTCTAAAGGCTGTTTAAATACTGCGATGATTAGTGGATGTTACGCTGTGCATTTATGTTGGATCCTGTCACTGACACACCAGAATGATGTCGCTTCAAATGGATACGGAAAGCCAAAATGCTCCCATACATGTGACTGGAATGATGCAGGTGGTTTTCAGGGCCCATATACGTGGTCAAATTCTAATCCGAACAACGATCAGATTAAACACATTTTGCACATGTAAACACAGGTAGTGGCTCAACTGTTGCTAAGCTACAAACACAGCACCCAAATGCATTTGTGACAATTTCTGGAGATTTTAGGCTGCAAGGTGGTGCAGTTGGTTGTGCTGTTGCTTTGCAGCAAGAAGTCCTGGGTTTGATTCCTGGCTGGGACCTTTCTGCAGTCTCACCCAGGAGAAGGTACCAGTTCTATGGAAAACATCCTGCCTTGTTCCAGAACCAGAGACGTCTCATTCATTGTCCCCTAAAGACTACAGACCTGTTGTTCTGAACATCCCACCTCATGAAGGTCTTGGAGAGACTCATGTTGGTCCACCTAAATAAATAAACAAGCATGTTTCAAGACCCACTGCAGTTTGTTTATCTCCATCATGTGATGGAGTTGGAGTGGAAGACGTCATCATACACCTGCTTCAATAAACCCACTGTCATCTGGACAAAGCAGGCAGCACAGTGAGGATCATGTTCTTGTGTATTTAACATAATTCAGCCTGTTTTACAGTGTAAAAACCTCCAGAAGACACAGGTGGATTCCTCCACCATCACCTGGATTAAGAACTACCTGACAAACAGACTGAAGAGTTTTATGTTTAACCAGGTGATCAGCAGCACAGGAACACCACAGATGATGTATCTCCTCAGGTGGAAAACACGTTAGAGCTCTTCTACCTCTGTTTCTACCATTTTGTTGTTCCTGATGACCAACTGTGGCAGTGATGAGCTCCAGTACTGGTACATGTTGTGGAAAGATGGCAAAATTAAGTTCTTTTGACAAGACATCTCTCTCTGGCTGTGTGAGTTCTCTATTGGAGAGGTTTCTCACCCACCTCCTGTGTCTTGTGATGCTCTCCTGAGCTGGTCTTTCAAGAGAAGACATAGTTCTTTCTTGTAGAATATGAAACGTGTGTTGCTGGCGTAGTTTGCATTCCTGATATTGTAAATCTCGTGCCTTTTTAGTGAAACTGGAAACTAGTTCTGTGGCAGGTGTTGGATAGAGGAGTGGTTTCTTCCAGGTCCTGTCAGTCTTGTTTGTTAGAGCAACAATAGTAAAATGAATATGACTAATGCACTGTTCAATCTAGTTATTACTGTATAATTACACTGTTCATTCTAGTTATTACTGTATAATTACACTGTTCATTCTAGTTATTACTGTATAATTACACTGTTCATTCTAGTTATTACTGTATAATTACACTGTTCATTCTAGTTATTACTGTATAATTACACTGTTCAATCTAGTTATTACTGTATAATTACACTCCACTTTAGATATTTGCTTTCTTTCGGGTTAATTATCTTTGTTTATCAGCTGATTTGTTTCAGGTAAACTGTTCAGCTGTTTTAGAGAGATTTCATTTAAACAGCTTCCGTCTGCAGCCTGATGTTAAATAATTTATTGAGCACATTCAAAAATAACTCAAGCTTCATCCTTGTTAAGCCTTGAAGCTTCTTGCAGCAGAATCACAGACCTGAAGCTCACATCAGGTGACTGCTTCATTGTGCTGATGTTGTGTCTCCGTCTGGGTCTCTGGTCTGCCCCTGATGCTGGTCCAGCAGCTGAGCTGTTGCTAGGCGGGGAGAGAGCCTGGTCAATGCGACTTCCTGCCCTGTTGCCATGGAAATGCAAGCTGTTGCCATGACCACCCTGTGTGGCATCATCTGGAGGATTTGTGGAAGTCAAACAGCCCTGCTTTCTGCCAACAACAGGTCACATGGGATCACAAACAGCTGCTGCAGAGATTTTGTCCCAAATCCAGATCTGCTGAATCCACATTAGACCAGAGAGACTGTTTCACTCAGTCCAAACACAGAACGTGCTTTAGTACAGAACATCTGAAACAGTTGAAGAATTCGGAAGATAAAAAGCAGATCTATTAGCAAAGTTCAAATTCTGGTTCTGGATCTAGTCCAACTCTTAGCTGGTCAGGGTCCAAGTACCATTTGGAACTTCTGGAATGTTTGGGGTCAATGTGCTTAGACCATGAACTGATGTACAAGTTTGTGATGAAGGTCAGCTGCTCATCACGGCAGGACGATGTGTGGCGTGATGTTGAGATGAGTCT
>SSNP01000075.1:2489401-2533301 GCA_006937955.1 Pachypanchax playfairii | reverse complement strand
ACGGCTATTTGCTCCTCTGAAGGAGGAAATGAAATCCTCAGTTGAGTCAGTCAGAAACACTGAGAGGCTTTGAGAGATGCAGCTGAATAAACTCCACCAGCTTCCCGAGGCTTCTTCAGGTGAAGGATTAAAACTTCACGCTGGGCCAAAAATTAAAAGTATAAAAATGCTGATGGACTTGGTTTTGGGGTACCCAGCCACTCCTGCACGGATTCATAGAAATAAAGAGCCCGGGGTCAAGACCCAGCAAGACCCAAAACATGCATGATCAGTTAAATAGTGGCTCTAAACTGGCCCTTTGGTGTGAATGTCATAGAGTGACACAAAAAAAACCCCAAAAAACACAGGAATAAAAACATCAGCATGTTTCTACAAAAGAAAACTCTTTTTCACTCCATAACCATCTGTAATTTCCAAGGTCCTGGTCCTGGTCCTGGTTGATACTGAAGTCAGAACCAATAACAGTTGATCCCAGAACACTCAGCTTCCTGGATCTGATTAAATCATCCAACAGTTTGAAAAGCTGTCGGCCCGCTGCAGTCCCATCACTCTTTATCTGAGTTTCCATATACACAGTAACCACAGACACACACACACACACAAGTGTGTTTTGGTATCCTTATGGGGACCGTCCATTGACTTCCATTGATTTTAGTAACTAGATTTATACCTAACCCAAACCCTTTTACTAACCTTAACCATTACTGATCTATACCTAACCCTAAGACTAACTAAAACTCTATTCACACCATACCTATAAACCTAACCCCTAACCCTAAAAAGGGGAGTCCCCCTCATGGGGACCAGGCTTCGGTCCCCACAAGAACCCTCGGACCCCAGAAAGATAGTAAAAGTCAGGAAACGGGTCCTCAGGAGGTCAGAAATACAAACCCACACACACACACACACACACACACACACACTAAGCAGACTCTTCTGTTTACTTAGTGAGTGCCAGGACTACGGGTCGAGATACCAGGACAGCCAGTTTCACAGTCCTGCAGTTCATGTAGAATAACAACCTGTCCACTCCCCCCCGATGTTTCTGTTGGGTTGCCAGTTCTGATGTTGATTCATGTTTAGTTTCTCTTGTATTTGTTCAGCGTTGAGTTTTCCTAAGTGCATTTGAACGCCCCATCACGTGCAGCTCAGCTGATCAGTTAGAAGGATGTGGTGGTTTTTTACTTTTTACTGCTGCTCGTTGTGGAATTCCAGCTGCTTGTGTTGAAGACTTGGCAGCCTTGCAGACTCACATGTGATTTGTTATGGAACCAGGAAGTCTGGACGTGTAAATAATGATTCTGGACTGGACCAGGAACTAGAGACCACCCAGCTGACTGAGATCCAGATCTGTTACAATGTGACTTTATTTTTAACATCTGTGGGACATTAAACTGTTGTTAGTGTTTACCTGGAATATTCTTACATATTGTACCTTTAGTTACAAACTTTATAAGTTTCAAAGGTTTTTATTAAAGTTATATCACATTTATGTAAAGACTAATCTGTCAGAATATTCCAGGTAAATACCAACCCAACAGTTTAATGTTCCTCTGATGATGAAAGTAAAGTTAGATTGTAACAGATCTGGATCTCAGTCAGCTGGGTGGTCTCTAGTTTCTGTTCCAGGACACAATCATTGTTTACACGTCCAGACTTCCTGGTTCCATAGTGAATCACATGTCAACCTGCAGGTTACCAAGTCTTCAACACAAGCAGCTGGAATTCCACAACGACCAGCAGCCCTGAGGTAACTTGTAGTAAACCTAAGAAACCACCACATCCTTCCCAAAAACTGAACTAATACAAGAGAAACTAAACCAGGATCAACACTGGAACTGGCAACCCAGTAGAAACATCAGGGAGGGGGGGGGGTTTGTTTTTCTATATGAACTGTAGGACTCTGATTTGACATCAAGGTCTAATTTTTACATGTTGAACCTTTAATACCTGGATGGAGGATTTTTGGGGGGACCAGGACGATGAGAGAGTGAAGAACTGAGGCTGCTCTCTATAGAACAATCTAATCAGTGATCAAGTGGCGGCTTGTGAAAATGTGCATCAGATGGTTCCAGTTGGTGGTTTTAACGTTTTGGCTGAACGTATCTGTCGTTGGTTAATTTAGTAAACAGGATATTTGGAACCTTATCCAATATTCAACTAAAGAACTCTGTTCTTGGTTCTTTTCTGTTGAGGTGGGGTGAGAGTTTGTATCAGTTGCTTCTGTCAGATGGTTCTATAAAGCTGAAGTGGATCAGAACCAGCACCCTGTTCTTATTAAGTCTGTCCTGTAAGTTAGTCTTTTCTTTTTTGTCTTCTCCCGTTTCCTCTCCTGTGTCCTCCAGCATCATGTGACAGTTGAAGGTCTTCCTTTCCTTCTGAGGATTCCAGGTTGACCTACTTGCTCCTCACATGTCTTCATGCTAACACTCAGGGATTTCCATAATGAGCTTTGCCTTCTTTTCCTTGCAGGAAGTCTGTACAGTGGAACCGTGTAAACAGATTTATGGCCCCACAGCATGATCAGTTACCCCCCCCCCCACACACACACACACACACACACTGCAGTGGTTAGTGTTATTCATTTAATTTATAAAACTTGAATTATTTCTGATTTGATCTCCTGATGAGCGTAAACAGAGACAGTTACATGAACTCAAAAGAAAAACAGGAAGTTGTCAGTTTCTCTTGTTGTTAGGTCAGATTCCTGATCCTGAAACGAGTGTGTCTCTTTGTCTGTGCACGTGCACGTGCTGCAGGAACTCTGTCAGTTCGTTGTAATTGACCTTTATGTGATTCTGAGAGCCTGTGGGGGGTGTTCTAATTTCAAACATGTATTTGTATGTGTGTGTACAGTGGATGATACTTCTATCCACAGCATGCTTATATGCACAAAACATTTTGAGGTACATGCATCTCACTGAATCTAGCCGTTTCTCGCTAGTTGCTTGACTGTGCACGCCTCCTCTAGTGTTCTCCCACGCACTGTGGCTGTCAGGTACCTGGAAGTCGGCTGCTCTGGCGTCCACGCACGCGTGTTTGCCTGAAGCTGTCAGAGGGTCACCAAAAATTAATCACCGACTTCTTGAGTGTAAAGTGTCAAATATAACATCTGTTCTCTGGGTTTTTATTGGTTTTTTTTTGTGACATATCAGTTCTTAATATTATGGAGCTAGAATTAGGACTAGTTTAGTATTTGTAACTTAGTTCTGTAACTTTTAAAAATACAAGTTACCAAACATTTTTACTATACCAATATACTGAACCAATGAGAGGCTGATTCTGACTAACAAATCATGTTTCTCGAATTTCCGTCCTGGTTCTGATTCTGATTAACTAAGTCAACACATGGTCACATGACTAAATCTGAACTAATGTTTTAACAGCTGATTGTTGTTTTTATGAGAAGCCTGTTTGGATCTGATGGAGGTTTCAGCTGATTAGAAGTTCTGGTTTCTGACTGAAGGACCAGAATCACACTGTAGAAGCAGCAGAGAGGTTGTGGTCTGTTCAATGGTGGAACTCAGAAAGTCCTGACTCCTCAGAACAATCCAGACCTGAGAGGATGATGAAGAGCAGAATCTTCAGGTGTTTGTTCAGCCCTGAAACAGCTGAAGATGATAAGAAAACAGGAACCGAGTTCATCAGACAGAAACAGATGAAATGTGTCCCTGGGTGTCTCTACCACATTCGCTGAAGTTTGACCTCCTGGCTGCTCCTACATTAATGTCCCAAGAGATATGCGCCATGGTGGCGGCCTGTTGACTTTGTTTAAAGCTTTTCTGGTCAAAGTCTTTTGCAAATATGACCGTGTCCTCTTGTTGTCTGTTGTTCTGACAGATCTATGGTAAAGGATGTTTTTAGATTTCATTGACTCTTTTACTCTCTCTCAGCTACTGGAAGGGCCCAAGTATGAGCACACACAGTGGACTTGGTTCTCTCTTATGGACTAAGGACAAATGCCTCCTTCACAGATCATTCATCAGTCATTCTTATTGGATATGTCTCATGTTTGTTGTAGAATTTGTCTCCGCTCGCTCGTATCGTGTTATTAACCCTTTCACTGCTGCAGACGTTTCTACCGTCTTTACCTCAAAATCTGCCCCATGCAAATCCACAGATGTTGATGGCGTACTGCATCTTTTTCATGCTTCCTACCTGGCTACTTTAGATACTGTTGCTCCATTAAAAGCCAGACATATAAAATCTAAAGGCATTTCTCAATACCAAGGAACCTTGCCTACTGAGGCACTGCCTTAGTAGAGTAGGCGTCTTGCTTAAGAGGACACTGGAAAAGACTTCACTCACGTGACCACAGCTGCCCGCTCACGCGCACTGTTTACGTTCCACCCATCATAGTAGCATAGAAGCGTCGCGGCATTCCAAGCTAGAAATGTTAATAAAAATAAAATAAATGTGTAAGCGAGTTAATACCGTCTAGCCACTTAAGCTGCAACTACAAAGCAACTAACTAACCGTATAACTGCTTTGGGTAAAAAAAAAACATTTTAGATAAGAGGCCAATAGCAACAATTAGTTAACTTACATTTAAACAGGAAATTTGCCTTTGAAGTAGCTGCTGCTCCTCAACCGCCATTTTTTGAAAATACGGCAATGTATTCGGAGAAATTTGTGACCGAGGGAAGGCATCAATGCACGTCCCATGTATCCTTGGTATGTTGTTCCAAATGAACATTGGAAGGCGTCTTGGCGGGTCCCGGTGACGTATCTCCTAGGCAACCGGGGCAGCATCAAGGCAAGGTTCCTTGGCTTTGAGAAACATTGTAAGCCTGATCCATGGCTGAATGAGTGCACTCGTTCCATCAGGCAAAACTGCAGGAGGCCGGTGCGTAAATGGAGGAAAGACAGGCTTATCTCCCCCCAGAAACCTGCTGGTTCTCCGGATGTTTTTCCTTCAATTGGCCGTGATATGTTTGAAATAGTTAACTGTAGTCTAACCTCTGCTGAAGTTCCACGTGCCTTCAAACACCCTCATTATTTTTCTCTGGTTTTCCACTCATCATCTTGATCCCTTCATTTGGTTTTGTTTTGGTTTTTAAGGTGTGTTTTATTTGTAGTCTTTTATTGATGTTTTTATGTTCAGCGTTTAGGATGGTTGTAATGCCATGTTTTAAAAGCGCTTTACAAATAACGTGATATGGTTGTTTAGAACAAGGTGCTGCTCGTCTTCATCACCATAACGCAGCAGTAAAACCAGTTTAAATGTGTTTCTGAAAGGTTTTTATTTAAAATGACACATTTATCAGGTTGTTTGTCAGTAGAAAACTTCAAGGTGTGTTTAACAGGTAAAATCAGGAGAGATATTCTGGGGCAGTCGTTACCTCGGTCAGGTGGTCACATTCAGCATCTTCAGACATCACCCTCAGACATCGCCACTGCAAAAGACAAAACAATTCTAAAATTCAAAATTTCAGAAAAATAGAACCACACCCAGCAACGCAGCTTGTGGTTCTGATGGATCTGTCACTGGGGGGTTCTGATGACTCAGCAGTTTTTCTTGATTTAAAATTGTGCGTCTTTTTTTTGCTTTCAGCCGACCAGTGAAGAAGATCTCTGTCCCATCTGCTACGCTCACTCTATCTCTGCTGTCTTCAAGCCCTGCTCACACAAGTCCTGCAAGTGAGTCCACACATACCGGTTTGATCGTGTCTGAACATATTTACTTCTAAATAATTTACCTTTAGCCAGCTCCTCCCCAAAAACAGCTATTGTCCAATCACACATCATAGCAACCGTTACTATGTACATGTCTAGATCTACTAACTCAAATCGGACCAAAATTATGATTACTATGGATATCATTGCCAGATTGTGAACCTACTCTCTAAACTAAGTTTAATGAGCCTTTTAGCTTTAGCTAACATTAGTAAACATGTTAGCTCATGCTAGCTACATTAGCTGCTGTTGTGTTGGCTGTGTACCCCACTTTATTTTTCAGCAGTTTACAAGAAAGTCAAACATTTAGCGCCCCAACAAACAACTTTAAATAATATTGTTTTTATCTTTTATGAAGCATTTTATGAACAGAAAACCTACCTCTGAGATTTAGCTTAATACCAACCGATATTAGCATTAGCCTTGATAGCAGTCGTACCTCCTTAATTGCATATCTTTTTATTCTGAATATATCCTTCCACTGCCTCGATCTGGATGATATCGTGGAGGTATTGCTCCAAATACAGTTCATTGTCTGAAGAAAAGTCCCACACGAGCGCATTTCTTGTGAAAGTCACTGAAAGCAGTTATTCCTGTTTGTTATGGATGTTCAACCCGGACGTGTGCAGCCCACACAAATGTAAATTTACCATTTTTGTGATATTTAGATGTGATCCCACTGAAAACTCGCTGATTACTTTCGATAAAATCTACCTCTTCCCGTCATGGCAAACTGTTGCACTGATCGTGTTGTCAGACATAGAAACAGTAACTAAGGGGGCAGGGCTCGGTGAAAGATCATAGTGGTCTCTCTCATATAAAAACAGCTGCTAAATGAAACGCGTCTTCAACCTTGTTTTAAAAAACTCACCAGAAAAATGTAAGTTTCTACAAAACAGAAAACTCATTTCCCTTTTTTGTTAATTACATTTGAAACTGAATGTGGAACATTTGTATCTGTTACATATTATTTTATAACCCTATTGAGGGTTAAAGGGACACAGGAAGTGACATCTAGCCAAACACGTTGATCCACTTCCTGCTTACTTTGTTCTGATGTTGCTGTGTTCTCTGTGCAGAGCCTGTATCAACCAGCACCTGATGAATAACAAGGACTGTTTCTTCTGCAAAGCAACGATCACTGGAGTCGAAGACTTCAGCAAGCCCGCCTCCTCCTAACACACCTGATTCACACCTCGGTCATGTTTGTGTCTTTTTTACATGTACACAGAACTTCCTGTCACTTAAACACACTCACACGTGTTCCAGGTGTGTGTAAGTGCTAACTCTGTGAGCCTTTGAGTTGAACTGTGACACACCTGAATGATCTGTGAAAGAACTGTAGCAGAAACAGATGTGTTTGTCCGAGTCATGTGACAGGTGATCATAACATGACCCTCGAGGCAGTTAAACAACCGATTTATTTATTTATTCCTTTGAAGCAGCATGTTTTCTGTTAATTTAACACTATTAAAACATGACGCACGTCAGGCTCATTGCAGTGCTTTACAGTTTGTGTAAGGTGAGTGTGTGTGTGGTTGGGTTAGAAATAGTTTCAGCTACAGTAAAAGATCCTGAAAATAAATACAAAGTCTGTTAAAGTATATGAAACAGTTGATGTTAACAAAAGGACACAGAGGAAAAACAAATCAAACACGTGGGCGGGGCTTGTTCCTCAGGTGTGTAGATACCTGTATGAGAGACTCAGTGAACACAAACACACACTGTTTGTGAAGCACCATGTGTAAGTTGGAACATCAGCTGATGGCAGAACTCACCTGTTTAATGAGACAGATGAAACCATTCAGCTTCAGGTGGGAACGAGTCACCGGAATCTGAAACCAAATAAATCAAAATGAACAAATAACTCAGCTGAAGCTGAATGTGTGTGTGTGTGTGTGTGTCAGAACGGAGTTGTTCATGTTTCACATGTGAGGAACATGTTCTGGGAAGAGGTTTCCATCATTGTGTTAGATAAAGTTAAAAAGCTCCAGATGATGGTAACACGTGGATTCACACCAACGTATCAATTACTGAGTTAACTGAAGTGAAACATCTGGTTAGGTTCAATGACCTGCAGCTGCATGCTGACAGACAGACAGACAGGATTTATACACTCAGACTGAAATAGCAGCATGATGATGAAGACGATCAGAACTGGTCAAGGACATCGAGGACACTAAGTGTATTTATAGTGGAACTGGAGCCTTCGTTTTCCTCTGGTCGATGAAGCAGCACGTGACCCGTTCTGTTCTGGGACAGATAGAAAATGGGTCGATGACACAGGCAGGAAACGTTTCACTCCTTCAAACCTGAACCAACTGTTTTTAAAACTGGTCTACAGAAGTCTTACAGACCGGGTCCTGTTCTGTCTGGACTCAATTCTAGATGTTAACAGTCTTCTACAAAAACAAGATGTCAATGATAAACCACACAGACCCCAACAGGTAGGTAAAGGTCCAACACATGCAGATCCACAATCGTCCTGCTGTCTCCACAACCCTGCTAATGGGGGTCAGTGACCCTTGTGTCACAACAACTTATACACCTGGAACTCCTGAACCAGGATCAGAACTGAAGAAGACTTTTGAATGAAGGTGAAACATTCCTAAAGACAGAAAAATACACTTTGGAGCATCACTGATATAATCTTTATAACTCTTGTGACTTTTAAACATGGAAAAAACAAAAAGTAATGTTTCTATTTATAGAACAGAAACAGATTTTGAAAAGTGATGAAATCCATCTAGAACATACTCTGACATGTGAGCAGGTGTTTCTAACATCAGTTTGTAGTATAACACTGCTCTCTAGTGTTTAAAGTTTGAAGGAGTTTCTCATCATTTACTCATAACTAAAAGAAAAAGAGAAGTTCTGTAATTGTCCATGAGGGGGTGCTGTGGTAACATCAAATATTAATTTACAGTCTCTGCAACCAGCTGATGTTGATCAGTGTGTCTGCCAACGTGTCGTACCTTCTCTAATCAGTGTGAAGCTGAATTCCATTTAAAGAAAGTGCTGCTGTTGTTTCCAGTTGTTGCAGCTGCAGGATGAGAATGACGCCCTTGTTCAAAACACTTTAACACAACAACATCAACTGTTCCTACATTTAAGGCCAAGAATTCCATTTGTTTGCTGACTGACTGGGACAAAAAATGAAAGGCATTAAATCTTGATTCAACATCAACGGCTGCACCGGCTCCTTGGTTTGGTCTGTTTTTACCATAAATATTGTACCTAATATATTAATATCTTCATCAGTAAAAGATTTAGTTAACCAAGTTTCAGAAATTATATCAAAATCAACACGCGTTGTTCCAGGGCGAATAGCGAGTCTTCAGTGATTTTGATTGAGTGTCAGATTGGAGGGAATCTTTGGGTATCAAAGCAGTTCACGGGTGAAAAAAGTTACGAAAAAAAGTTATGAAGTGTCACAAGATTTTGCTGGAATAACGTGAAAACTTATTTCTCACTTTCTCTCACTCACAAGACACGAAAAAGACGTAAATGTATAAATTTTTCCTCCATGTTTTCCTAAATGGTAAATGGCGTGTACTTGTATAGACACATTTCTTCACACTCACACATTTGGGGGTGATAAACTACACACATGATGTAGTCACAGCTGTCCTGGAACACACACTGACAGAACAGAGGCTGCCAGGTGCCGCCAAACCCTCCGACCGCCACCAAACAGCCGCCGGACCCTCCGACCGCATCCAAACAGCCGCCGGACCCTCCGACCACCACCAAACAGCCGCCGGACCCTCCGACCGCATCCAAACAGCCGCCGGACCCTCCGACCGCCACCAAACAGCCGCCGGACCCTCCGACCGCCACCAAACAGCCGCCGGACCCTCCTACCGCCAACTAACAGCCGCCAAACCATCCGACCGCCACCTAACAGCCGCCGGACCCTCCGACCGCCACCAAACAGCCGCCGGACCCTCCGACCGCCACCAAACAGCCGCCGGACCCTCCGACCGCCACCAAACAGCCGCCGGACCCTCCGACCGCCACCTAACAGCCGCCGGACCCTCCGACCGCCACCTAACAGCCGCCGGACCCTCCGACCGCCACCTAACAGCCGCCGGACCCTCCGACCGCCCCCAAACAGCCGCCGGACCCTCCGACCACCACCAAACAGCCGCCGGACCCTCCGACCGCATCCAAACAGCCGCCGGACCCTCCGACCGCATCCAAACAGCCGCCGGACCCTCCGACCGCCACCAAACAGCCGCCGGACCCTCCGACCGCCACCAAACAGCCGCCGGACCCTCCGACCGCCACCAAACAGCTGCCGGACCCTCCGACCGCATCCAAACAGCCGCCGGACCCTCCGACCGCCACCTAACAGCCGCCGGACCCTCCGACCGCCACCTAACAGCCGCCGGACCCTCCGACCGCCACCAAACAGCCGCCGGACCCTCCGACCGCCACCAAACCGCAGTTGGACCCTCCGACCGCCACCAAACAACCTCTAGGGGAACCTCTGAAGAACCTGTCACAGGAGGTTCTGGTGACTCTGGTTCTGGAGGGAATCCAGGATCAGGCTCCATGTCAGCTGGTTGTGTCATGGGAGAAATGAAAATGAATTCCCTGCTCCCTGCTTTGTGCAAAACTGCTGCTATAAACAGTAATAAAATAAATATTCCTGTGTAACCTACAAAAAAAATATCCACAATAATAGGGCTGTATATCGATACAAATTTCAAGAATCGATTCAATTCAATCTGATCTAGTTCGATATAGATATGAGCCAGTGCTATTAAAACCTGTTAACTGTTGTCTTAATTATTTGCCTGCAATTCAATGACTTAATACTAAGTGAGTTACAGTTCACCATGGGAAACAGGGTTAACTCTTTCAGACACAAAACTTAAAATTGGCTGCACAGATCAAGTTACACAGATACAACCCTCTAATTGAAAACAATGGTAACCAGTCTGGCACAATGCATTGTGGGTAACTATGTGTCACTTGCAGCTACTAGCACTGGAACACTACATAGATATCGTTATGTAAATGTAGACAGTTTTACAAGTATTACGTGTGTTTGGATCTTGATTTTACAAACAGAGCAGTTCAACATGTTTATGGGTCTAAATAAATATATTTTACCTAAATTCTGCAGATCTGATTTTGTGACTGTTGCTGTGAAGCTGTAAACTGGTGTTCATGCAGTCTGCTACATGATCATAGCTTTGTAGTTAGTTCCTTCTCATATTATAAGTAGTTAATATTTCCAAGCAGTTTTTATGGTTTGTAACTTCAAAATTTTGCTTTTATTCAGAAGCTTCTTCAGTCCACTAGGTGGCTTGAGTTACTTAGCTTAAGTGATGAGGAGTGTCCTCAACTTAGTTTTTGCTGCCAGCAGGCGCGGACTGAACGTCGTGATTTCCCAGTGTCCTAACTGCCGAACTGGCCTGGTTGCGGTTAGGCCAACGGTCAGGTGGAACTTGATCATTAAATAAATAATCCGTCGTGCGGTTTATTAGTCCCTCTGTCCCGGTGTCTCTCACTCAGATCAAATCAAATCAAAAATACTTTATTAATCCCCGAAGGGAAATTAAGTATTGTTGTAGCTCAGATCTTCTTCAGGGAGCCATTATAGAAGGTTCTAGCTGTGGACAAGAAGGATGTCCTGTAGAGGGTTCTAGCTGTGGACAGGAAGGATCTCCTGTAGAGGGTTCTAGCTGTGGACAGGAAGGATCTCCTGTAGAGGGTTCTAGCTGTAGACATGAAGGATCTCCTGTAGAGGGTTCTAGCTGTAGACAGGAAGGATCTCCTGTAGAGGGTTCTAGCTGTGGACAGGAAGGATCTCCTGTAGAGGGTTCTAGCTGTAGACATGAAGGATCTCCTGTAGAGCAGGGGTGTCAAACTCCAGGCCTCGAGGGCCACTATCCTGCATGTTTTAGATGTTTCCCTGTTTCAACACACCTGATTCAAATCCTCTGTATTTCAACAAGTCCTTCAGAAGCCTGTTAACGACTTGTTCATTTGAATCAGGTGTGTTGAAACAGGGAAACATCTAAAACATGCAGGATAGTGGCCCTCGAGGCCTGGAGTTTGACACCCCTGCTGTAGAGGGTTCTAGCTGTGGACAGGAAGGATCTCCTGTAGAGGGTTCTAGCTGTGGACAGGAAGGGTCTCCTGTAGAGGGTTCTAGCTGTGGACAGGAAGGATGTCTTGTAGAGGGTTCTAGCTGTAGACATGAAGGATCTCCTGTAGAGGGTTCTCGGTGTGGACAGGAAGGATCTCCTGTAGAGGGTTCTCGGTGTGGACAGGAAGGATCTCCTGTGGAGGGTTCTCGGTGTGGACAGGAAGGATCTCCTGTAGAGGGTTCTAGCTGTGGACGGGAAGGATCTCCTGTAGAGGGTTCTAGCTGTGGACAGGAAGGATCTCCTGTAGAGGGTTCTAGGTGTGGACAGGAAGGATCTCCTGTAGAGGGTTCTAGCTGTNATCTTATGCCTGTTTTTTCCCATTTCTTAACATATAGGGTATTAATAAATTTGTTTACTTGGAATCCCTGATAAAATCTTGCTACAATTTTCTTGATGGTATTAGTGTTGTAAGCCATTTGTAGAATGTCTAGGATTTTACTATCCTTCTTATCAGTCTTTGACCTTATAATTTCATTATACGTATCTACAGTATGTCTCAAGTGTAAGTATCTAAAAAAATCTTGATTTATTTAAGTTTTTTGTTTTTTTGTTTTAAGGGTTTGGAAATCTGTTCGCTCTCCCTTGTGGTTTAATGTGAAATATGACGTGAGACCCGTTGATGTCCATTTTTGAAATCTAGTGTCATTATGGTTTGGTAAAAATTCTGTATCGAGGAAGCAGAAATTCCTTTAATATTTTCTTGTCATCGAATTATTTGAGTTACTCACTGCAGTCCCAGTTCTCTCTAATACTCTGCTAATTTACCCTTTTAAAGAAACATTTGTTAGACTTAAACACGGTCTGTGTTCCAGCGGACTATGAAGAATCTTCTGACTGAAGACACTCTGTTGTTGAGTTACTGTGTTCTGAAGAGGATGATGAGGGTTTTCCATCATGTTCTTCATCCTCCTTTGGACAATCAACTCAAGAGACTCCAGTTCAGTCTCCAGGACAGAATCAGTCCTCCTTATCAATCTGTTCAACCTCTTCATGTCACCTGTTCTGATGCTCCGCCCCCAACAGGTGACTGCAGATGTGATCAGCTGACAAACTCCTCTTCTTTTTTCGCTCCTCTTCAAATCTCTGTCTGCTCGTATTGTTGGAAAGCCAGGTAAAGACACGCTGGAGTCCAGGATATGTTCCTTTAGCCATGTCTCAGTAAAACACATGGTGCTGCATTCCTGATACTCTGGCTGGGTCTTCAACAGAGATTCAAGTTCATCCATTTTGTTAGCAAAGAGATCTCACATTCATCAATATGACTGATAGAAGTGAAGGTTTAAACTTCCTCTTTCTCTCTCTTCACTCTGCTCCTGCTCTGCATCCATGTCTTCTTCTTTTGAGCTCATCAGGGATCAGAGTTTCAATTTGAGGATTATTTAAACTTTAGAAATATCAGTTAGTTGCTCTTTCTTGTAAACAAGTCTCTTGTTGCCATGGTTACACATCATAACAAGTGGCAAAAAAGTGAAAAATCAAGCAAAAAACTCAATCAGCACAGCACCCAAATCAGAAGAAAAGTATTTAGAAAATATTTCCAGAAGAAAAAACTATCAAGAAATACTCAAAAAGAACAAAAAAAAAAATTCTAGTCACAGAGCTACTCCAACAAGCTGCCACCAGTTGTAGTGCTATTCCGGAATGCATCCAGTAGTACAGTCACCCCCCTCCCCTCCTCTCTTTTTTGTGAGGATGTCTGGGCGATGCAGATCCCCCCTCATTCACTCTCTCTCTCTCTCACACACATCTTTCGTTCTAGAGGATGGAGTAAGATAGACAGAGAAATAGAAAAAGTGGAGCAGAGACGGAGAGGATCAAAAAGAAAAAAGTGCTGGTCACAAACACAGTAAACTGCTTTAAATTAACAGACATGTTGTCAGTAAGGTAACAGGTGAGACATTAAAAACTGTTGGTGACAACAGACTCACAACCATCCAAAATTAATAACTTAATTAGGAGGTTAGCTGATGGGTTAAAATGCATGAAACACAGTTACCCACAATGCATTGCCCATTACCCATAATGTCTCAAGCGTCCTATCTGTGTAATTTAATCTGTGGCCGTCTGGTCTTTTCCTTCCAAGTTCAGCTGTAAAAAAGGATCAAACTATTCTAAAAAAATAAAATAAAATCTATTTTTGAACTTGTGAATCAATTCTATTCGATTTTGCTATTATTTTTTCCACATACTTATCCTAGTGTTTGTTTTTGCTTTCTATGTGATATGCTATTTACAATACAAATAAAATCTTGTAGTAACAAGCAGTTCCAGAAACAAAATGCACTTAGCTGTACTATGTATGCACAAATAACAGACATCTTTGGCATAGAAATAAGCAGACAGACATATTTCTGTGGACATCTTGTTGTTATTGTGCAAACCTTCTGCCTCTGACAGTCCTGCTGCTGCTTCATCTGCCTCTGTGTGGTCGTACCCGACCGCCTGCTCTTCCTCGATGCTCATGTTGCTGAATGATGGTCTGGGCGTGAAGAACTTTTTCTCTGTCCCTGCTTCTGAACTGCTCTTCTTCCTTCTCTCTCTTTACTTTCTACTCTCCTGTGTGTATCTGTCCCTCAGACTCTTCCACTGCTTTTTGAACCCGTCCCCTGAATAAACAATGGCAAACTAGTATTGACTGGACATTAGGGCTGCAACAGACGCTAATTTAGATCATTGATTAATCGGATTAGGGGAAACATTTTAAAAAGTGCTACAGAAACATTTTTTCTCTCCTTTCCACCGAATATGTTTAGGAAAGGGCTGCAACATGTTGCTCCTGAGACACTGCCGACTCACACTGCTGACGGATCCGGTGGAAAGGAGGGGTAAGGCTCTCACCTAGATGTCAATCATTACCTTATAAGCCAATGTGGTTTAAAGCCCGCCAAAAAAAGCCAAAAAACCCGAAAGTGAAAAAACAGAACCGTAAACGTAAAGTGAGGACTGGATGAGAGGAACGTAAAACTGGGGAAAAAATTGTTGAAAATTCAAATTAACAACTTGATAAAAAAAAAAAACAACTAAGTATAAATGATTACAGGAACACTCCTTTGTTTCCAACAATTTACTTTATATAGACTCATGTTTTTACTCAAGCTTTGTGTTCTGGCTTTAATAAGTTCAGGTTTTTAAATAATTTTTTCAAATAACAATTTTTTTAGTTTTAAGTGTTTTTTTTTCATTTATGTGGTGCTGTTTCCTTTTTTTTAAATTATCAATTTGTTTTTTCAAGTTTTTTTTTCTATTTACATGGAGCTGATTCCGATTTAACACCATAGTTTACTACATAGTTTAATAACTTTACCTAGTTATTTTTCCAGAACAATATAAAGCCTTAAATATCAAAAGAAAGTCTCAGTATAATTAACTCTATACTGTTACGAGAACCAATATAGTATTAAAACAGTAAAAGTCTTACAACTTTACAACTGTGTCCGGGATTTATGACGGTGGAGCGCCGCCATTACACATAACAACCCGTTACTCGATATAAGTATATAAGTGTAATCAAACTACCAAAAGTCGGCCATAAAAACCCGGAATGATGATATACAGTCCATATACATATCATGTTGTGTGTGTTTACAGATTATTACCTGAAGAAACGGGAGAAATGAAGAGTCAAGAGGCAGTTGGTTTGAGCTTTGCTTCGTGAGTGGAAGCTGTCAACACGAGAAGTCCCGCTCCGCATGGCGGACCTGCTGTCTACTCACTATGCTGCCCCCTGGTGGCGCACTCCACAATCGCATCCACCTCATCATCCCACAGCGACACTAATAATAAACACTTACTGCATTTCTCGTTCACATTTGACATTGGTGCTGCTAAGAAATATAAATAGACCATTCTAGTTATAAAAACACATTTTGTGCAACACCGAGGTGCTCAGCTGGGGACTTGTAAATATCACTCACTCCTGCCTGACGCCTCACTCCCTGTGCACTCCAGAGTAGGAGAGAGTCCAGCCCCTCTCCAGGAGTTGGTTCCAGAACCGAAGCTGAGTAGAACTGAGCCCAACTATATCTAGTTGGTACCTGTCAACTTCAGTCACCCACTCTCTACCTGACCTCATCCCTTGCTAACAGAGAATCCCTTTGATTTCCTGATTTTTTTTATATTATTCACTGTAGATGGTGGCTCTTCAAATCTTTATGTTGTGGAACATTTTTCTTAAACCAAACTGAATAGAAACAAGATGTGCACAAAAAGAGCTAAAATCTGAACTAAGCAATGGAAATCCTTTTGATCCTGAAACTCTTGTGGTGTTTTTAAAATTTTCTTCTTTTAGATTTCACAATAAAAAACTCTAAACTGTAAGTGCTTTGTGCTGGATGTTGTCTGATGAACAGAAGTGGAGAAGTTATCTTTCACTAACTCAAAGCCCGTCTGCAGCTCAGTTTGCTATCTGACAGTTCTGCACTGAGTCTCATTACGCAGCATGAAATCAATTTGTCCAACGTTCTCTTCAGATTATCTGCATGAAGATCTTTGATTAGAATAAAGAAACTTTTATTAAAATAAAGGAAACTTGGCAGTCGCCAACTTCATCATGACTTTGGACAGATACAGAGACGAGGGTCTCGGAGAACTAAGAAAAACGATATTGCTGCTGCAGGGAGGAAGGAGGTGGACTCGGATATTCAGAACAAATGAAATAGCAAACGAGCAACTCAGAGGCTGATGCACATCCCATCAACAGAATAATAAATGTGCTCACAGAAACTACGTTTGTGTCATTTAATTAATGGTTTCGCACCTTGTACAGACGATGATGCAAACAGATCTGAGTCACGTCTCCATTCTTTGATGCCTCCTCAGAAACGATGGATTTACATCCTTCTGACAGAAGTTTAGCTTCATTTCTACCACAAATTCAGGTGAGGTCACATGACAGTTGAAGACCAACAGGTATCAGATGTGGAAAAAGATTTTCACACTAACTTTAACTGTGACTGATCTGTTTTCCTAACAGAACATTCTCAGACTGCAGGTCTGCTTCTGGTTCCAGGAGGTTCTAAAAGTAGAACAGGAGGAAGATCTTTCAGTTATTAGGCTCCTCTCCTGTAAAACCAGATTCTAATTTTAATCTATCAGACAGAAACTCTGTTATCTTTAAAGAGGTCATTTCACTCAAATTCTAAGTCTTTGTGGTTATTTCTGAAGTATTACCTGCAATCTGACATATTTTATATCTAAAAAAATGTGAGGAAACACAGATTAACAGACCTTTCAATCTGTCTGCATGAAGATTCGCTTAGATTCAAATCAAATCAAATCAAATCAAATCAAATCAAATCAAATCAAATCAAATCAAATCAAAAATACTTTATTAATCCCTGAAGGGAAATTAAGTGTTGTCATAGCTCAGTTCTTCTTCAGGGAACCATTGTAGAGGGTTCTAGCTGTGGACAGGAAGGATCTCCTGTAGAGGGTTCTAGCTGTGGACGGGAAGGATCTCCTGTAGAGGGTTCTAGCTGTGGACGGGAAGGATCTCCTGTAGCGGTCTGTGCTGCAGCGGATCTGAAGAGTCTTCTGACTGAAGACACTCTGTTGTTGAGTTACTGTGTTATGAAGAGGATGATGACGGTTCTCCATGATGATTTTCATTTTCCAAACCATCCTCCTCAACTCAACAGACTCCAGATCAGTCCCCAGAACAGAACCAGCCCTCCTTATCAATCTGTTCAACCTCTTCATGTCACCTGCTCTGATGCTCCGCCCCCAACAGGTGACTACAGATGTGATCACACTCTCCACAACAGACTTATAAAAGATCTTCAACATCTTGCTGCAAACATTGAAGGATCTAAACTTCCTGAGGAAGTCCAGTCTGCTCTGTCCCTTCCTAAAAACAGCATCACAGTTGTGTCTCCAGTTCAGTCTGTTGTCCAGGTGAACACCAGGTATTTATACTCCTCCACCACCTCCACTTCTTCTCCTTGATGGAAATGGGTTTTGGTATGTTGCTGCTTTTCCTAAAATCCACAATCATCTCCTTTGTATTGTTCACATTCAAGATGAGATGATTGTTCCCACACCAGGACACAAAGTGGTCCACCAGGTCTCTGGACTCAGTCTCTTGTCCATCTCTGATCAAACCCACAACTGCAGAGTCATCAGAGTATTTTTGTAGATGGCAGAACTCTGACCTGTACTGAAAGTCTGAAGTGTACAGAGTGAAAAGAAATGGTGAGAGTACAGTCCCCTGTGGTGCTCCTGTGCTGCTGATCACCTGGTCAGACATACAACTCCTCAGTTTCACATACTGTGGTCTGTTTGTCAGGTAGTCCCTGATCCAGGTGAGTGTGGAGGCCTTCACCTGTGTCTTCTGGAGTTTTTGACACAATAGCACAGGCTGAATTGTGTTAAAGGCACTGGAGAAATAAAAAAACATGATCCTCACAGTGCTGCCTGCTTTGTCCAGATGACAGTGGGTATGCTGAAGCAGGTGTATGATGGCGTCTTCCACCCCAACTCCATGGCGATAAGCAAACTGCAGTGGGTCTTGAAATGTGCTTGTTTGCTTATTTAGGTGGACCAACATGAGTCTTTCCAAGACTTTCATGATGTGGGATGTTAGAGCAACTGGCCTGTAGTCTTTAGGGGCCAATGGGCGAGACGTCTTTGGTTCTGGAACAAGGCAGGATGTTTTCCATAAAACTGGTACCTTCTCCTGGGTGAGGCTGAGGTTGAAGATACGCTGCAAAATTCCACATAGCTGATCTGCACAAGCCTTTAGGACTCTGGGGCTTAGACATCTGGACCAGCTGCCTTGTTCCTGTTCAGTCTCTCCAGCTGCTTCTTCACCTGACTGCTAGATACAGACAGGTGGGAGGTGGAGACAATGGGGACACCAAATTCCTCTGATGTTGGATATGATGGAAAAGCACCAGAAACAGCATTCATGACTGAGGCAGAAGGTGAGACAGTTGACATGTGACAGGGAAGCTGTGGATAAAGGGATGGTGGGAGGTCTATTTGGCTTGCAGCAGGAGAGGAAGATGTTGGGCTTGTTTCTAAACTGAACCTGTTGAAGAACATGTTCAGTTCATTAGCTCTTTCCAGACTTCCATCCAAGTGATCCTCTTTCAGCTTAAAACCTGTGATCTTCTTCATCCCTGACCACACATCTCGTATATTGTTTTGCTGGAGCTTGTTCTCCAGTTTTTTCCTGTACACCTCCTTGTTGCTTCTAATCTTGATTTTAAGTTCTTTTTGTACACTTTTCAATGCATCCCTGTCTCCCTCCCTGAAAGCTCTTTTTTTCTTGTTCAGCAGTTCTTTCAGGTCTCTGGTGATCCAGGGTTTGTTATTGGGGAAGCACTTCACTGTTCTGGTGGGAATGATGTTGTCCACATAGAAGTTTAAATGGTCAGTCACACACTCAGTCATAGCATTGATGTCCTCTCCATGTGGCTCACAGAGTGCATCCCAGTCTGTAGCCTCAAAACATCCTCAAAGAATTTCTTCAGCTTCCTGTGACCTCCTCCTCACAGTAGTTTTGATCACATTTTGCCTCTGGACAATGGGTTTGTATACTGAGCAGAGAAAAACAAGATTATGGTCTGCCTTGCCAAGAGCAGGCCATGCAAAGGACCTGTATAAATCCCTGATATTTGCATAGAACAAGTCCAGTGTTTTGTTTTCTGTGGTGGAGCAGCTGACAAACTGTTGAAATGCTGGCAGTGTAGAGGAGAGAGAGGAATAATTAAAGTCTCCAGATATTGCCACAAATGCATTTGGGTGCTGTGTTTGTAGCTTAGCAACAGTTGATCCAATGGTGTCACATGCACACTTGACATTAGCTGATGGTGGAATGTAAACTGCTACTATAATAACACTGGTGAACTCCCTTGGTAGATAATATGGACAAAAACCAACAGCCAAAAGTTCAATATCTGGACTGCAGAGATGGTATTTCAAAACAGCATGTCCAGGATGACACCATTTTTTATTAAATAATATAGCAATCCCACCTCCTTTTCTTTTGCCACTCCTCTTCAAATCTCTGTCTGCTCGTATTGTTGGAAAGCCAGACAGAGACACGCTGGAGTCCAGGATATGTTCCTTTAGCCGTGTCTCAGTAAAACACATGATGCTGCATTCCTGATACTCTGGCTGGATCTTCAACAGAGTTTCAAGTTCATCCATTTTGTTAGCAAAGAGATCTCACATTTGTTAGTATGACTGATGGAAGTGAAGGTTTAAACTTCCTCTTTCTCTCTCTTCGCTTTGCTCCTGCCCTGCATCCACGTCTTCTTCTTTTTAGCTCATCGGGGATCAGGGGTTTCAATTTGAAGATTATTAACTGCTCTCTCCTGTAAACAAGCCTCTCGTTGCCATGGTGATGCATCATAACAAGTGGTAAAAAGGCAAAAATCATGCTAAAAAAACTCTCAATCAGCACAGCACCCAAATCAGAACAAAAAAAAGTATCTCAGAAACAATATTTCAAAAGAAAAAAACATAAAGAAACAGTCAAAAAGAACAAAAAATGCTAGCAAAGTCACAGAGCTACTCCAACAAGCTGCCACCAGTTGTATTCGGGCAGCAACTCATTAATATTTATTGCTAACAAACTAGCCTATGAGAGCAAGGTACAGTGGGGCAAAAAAGTATTTAGTCAGCCACCAATTGTGTAAGTTCTCCCACTTAAAAAGATCAGAGAGGCCTGTAATTTTCATCATAGGTATACCTCAACTATGAAAGACAAAATGAGGAAAAAAAATCCAGAAAATCACATTGTCTGATTTTTAAAGAATTTATTTGCAAATTATGGTGGAAAATAAGTATTTGGTCAATAACAAAAGTTAATCTCAATACTTTGTTATATAGCCTTTGTTGGCAATGACAGAGGTCAAACGTTTTCTGTAAGTCTTCACAAGGTTTTCACACACTGTTGCTGGTATTTTGGCCCATTCCTCCATGCAGATCTCCTCTAGAGCAGTGATGTTTTGGGGCTGACGCTGGGCAACACGGACTTTCAACTCCCTCCAGAGATTTTCTATGGGGTTGAGATCTGGAGACTGGCTAGGCCACTCCAGGACCTTGAAATGCTTCTTACGAAGCCACTCCTTCGTTGCCCGGGCGGTGTGTTTGGGATCATTGTCATGCTGAAAGACCCAGCCACGTCTCATTTTCAATGCCCTTGCTGATGGAAGGAGGTTTTCACTCAAAATCTTACGATACATGGCCCCATTCATTCTTTCCTTTACACGGATCAGTCGTCCTGGTCCCCTTGCAGAAAAACAGCCCCAAAGCATGATGTTTCCACCCCCATGCTTTACAGTAGGTATGGTGTTCTTTGGATCCAACTCAGCATTCTTTCCCCTCCAAACACGACAAGTTGAGTTTCTACCAAAAAGTTCTATTTTGGTTTCATCTGACCATATGATGTTCTCCCAATCCTCTTCTGGATCATCCAAATGCTCTCTAGCAAACCGCAGACGGGCCTGGACGTGTCCTGGCTTCAGCAGGGGGACACGTCTGGCACTGCAGGATTTGAGTCCCTGGCGGCGTAGTGTGTTACTGATGGTAGCCTTTGTTACTTTGGTCCCAGCTCTCTGCAGGTCATTCACTAGGTCCCTCCGTGTGGTTCTGGGATTTTTGCTCACCGTTCTTGTGATCATTTTGACCCCACGGGGTGAGATCTTGCGTGGAGCCCCAGATCGAGGGAGATTATCAGTGGTCTTGTATGTCTTCCATTTTCTAATAATTGCTCCCACAGTTGATTTCTTCACACCAAGCTGCTTACCTATTGCAGATTCAGTCTTCCCAGCCTGGTGAAGGTCTACAATTTTGTTTCTGGTGTCCTTTGACAGCTCTTTGGTCTTGGCCATAGTGGAGTTTGGAGCGTGACTGTTTGAGGTTGTGGACAGGTGTCTTTTATACTGATAACGAGTTCACACAGGTGCCATTAATACAGGTAACGAGTGGAGGACCGAGGAGCCTCTTAAAGAAGTTACAGGTCTGTGAAAGCCAGAAATCTTACTTGTTTGTAGGTGACCAAATACTTATTTTCCACCATAATTTGCAAATAAATTCTTTAAAAATCAGACAATGTGATTTTCTGGATTTTTTTTCCTCATTTTGTCTCTCATAGTTGAGGTATACCCATGATGAAAATTACAGGCCTCTCTGATCTTTTTAAGTGGGAGAACTTACACAATTGGTGGCTGACTAAATACTTTTTTGCCCCACTGTATACTGTTTCCTGCCCTGCTGCGCATGGTAACAGCACACCAATTTTTTTCCTGTTTGATATGAAGCTTACGAGGAGAGTCAGCCTGAGCCCGCGACCAGGCACAGAGCTCGTGTTTATGCTAACAGCTTCCATCAGAGTTTGTCTCTTTCCCATCCTCTCAGACCCCAGTGGGTCCAGGCAGGTCTCATCCTGGTTCTGCTGTAGGTTTCTTCCTGTCCTCTCAGACCCCAGTGGGTCCAGTAGAACTCATCCTGGTTCTGGTTCTGCTACTCAGGATGGGGGATTGTGTTGAATTGTTGATTCAATCTAATCAGCTGATTAATTGATTGATGATTCTGTAAAGTGACTTGAAACAACTTTCTTATTGGTGCTTTATAAATAAACATAAATTTAAATAAAAAACAAGGAAAGTCTGTCAACAAAAAGTTCCCTTTAATATTTCTTAGAAGTTTCTCTGCAGCTGGGCTTATTTTTGAAGAATAATTTGATATAATCTATCATATTTCTTTTCCTGAAGTTGTTCATCTCATCGTGAGACCTGGACCTGAACCTGGAGGACCAGAGGGCGCCACTCTGCAGATGTATTTGACATTAACTGGATTTTTTTATTAGCTTTGACTTGTGAAGTCTGTTCTGAACCTGCAGCTTCAGATAATATTTGTTTCCATCCACCGTTGACCTCAGAGCATCTTTATGAGAGAAGTGTTTGTCACTTTAAAGAACTGAATGTAGCTCAGCAGCTGTAAACACAGACTGGGATTAATTTTCCTCCTCGGCTGCAGAGATCAGACCTGCAGGCAGCTCGTGCACCTTTCTGCTCTCAAAGATAATTTCTAACTTGTGTTTCTTTTCTCTGTTATTTATTTTTCTGGCAGGTACATCAAGCTTTCTGTATTCGTCCCACTGAGACGTATTTATCTCAGGGAACAATGAGTGTTTCATTTGAAATGTATGAATTTTAGTGGCACGTCTGCACTGCAGCTTTTCACAAAGTGGTGAGGGGAAGATTGGTGGCCAGCTGGGATCAAACTGGCAATCATTTATTTCCTGACATCATTTTCTCCTGCAGTGAAGGAGACAAATAGCTGCCGCTGACGTTAAGAACAACAAAGGAAATACAGCCGCTCTTAGACCGCTCCATAAGTCATGACAACAACGTGATGTAACAGCTCAGGTGAGATCAGGTGATGGATCACTGACAACCCCAGACTCATTTCTGTCTCTGCACCACAACAAACGTTTCCAAAGTCATCTGATTGTTTTTCTTCGGTCCATTTATCAACTCGGGAGTTCCATTTGAACAAGATTAGTTCAAAATGTTTAACAATCTAGATGAGTGCACATCTGTTTGTGTCCCCGAACCAGATGATTGTGTCCCTGAAACAGATGTTTGTGTCCCCGAACCAGATGTTTGTGTCCCCGAACCAGATGTTTGTGTCCCTGAAACATCTGTTTGTGTCCCTGAACCAGATGTTTGTATCCCTGAAACATCTGTTTGTGTCCCCGAACCAGATGTTTGTGTCCCCGAACCAGATGTTTGTGTCCCTGAAACATCTGTTTGTGTCCCTGAACCAGATGTTTGTATCCGACCCTGAACCAGATGTTTGTGTCCCTGAAACAGATGTTTGTATCCGACCCTGAACCAGATGTTTGTGTCCCCGAACCAGATGTTTGTGTCCCCGAACCAGATGTTTGTGTCCCTGAAACATCTGTTTGTGTCCCTGAACCAGATGTTTGTGTCCCTGAACCAGATGTTTGTGTCCCTGAAACAGATGTTTGTATCCGACCCTGAACCAGATGTTTGTATCCGACCCTGAACCAGATGTTTGTGTCCCTGAAACAGATGTTTGTGACCCTGAACCAGATGTTTGTGACCCTGAACCAGATGTTTGTGACCCTGAACCAGATGTTTGTGACCCTGAAACAGATGTTTGTGACCCTGAACCAGATGTTTGTGACCCTGAAACATATGTTTGTGTCCCTGAAACATATGTTTGTGTGGGGACCACAGGATCTCATATCTGCTGTTTGCAAATGATGTTGTTCTTTTGGCTCCATCAAACCAGGAACTTCAGCGTGTGCTGGAGCGGTTTGCAGCATAGTGTGAAGCAGCTGGAATGAGAATCAGCACCTCCAAATCTGAGGCCATGGTTCTCGACCAGAAAAGGGTGGGTTGCCCTCTTCAGATCGTTGCAGCGTCTGCAGTGATGCGGTCGCTGTATCGGACTGTTGTGGTGAAGAAGGAGCTGACATGAAAGGCAAAGCTCTTGATTTACCGGTCAATCTACATTCCAACCCTCATCTATGGTCATGAGATTTGGATCATGACCAAAAGGTAATGGATACAAGAGGTTGAAATGAGTTTCCTCCGCAGGGTGGCTGGGCGCTCCCTTATAGACAGGGTGAGGAGCTCGGAGTAGAGCCACTGCTCCTCCACATCGAGAGGAGCCAGCTGAGGTGGCTTGGGCATCTGTTCAGGATGCCTCCTGGACGCCTCTCTGCTCAGAATGCTGCCTCTGCAACCCTGCCCCAGATGAAGCGGAAAGAAATGGATGGATGGACGGACGGAGGGACGACAGGTCACCTGTCCATAACAGGGCCACACCGAGACAGTGAAACAGGTGAAATAAAATGTTTACCAACAGAAGGAGTCAGAACAAAACCTGCATTTATTATCAAACTGAAGATTCTCTGAACATATTTGTTCCTGATTGGAACCACAGAGATGGTTCTACTGAGTCTTNTCATATCTGCTGTTTGCAAATGATGTTGTTCTTTTGGCTCCATCAAACCAGGAACTTCAGCGTGTGCTGGAGCGGTTTGCAGCATAGTGTGAAGCAGCTGGAATGAGAATCAGCACCTCCAAATCTGAGGCCATGGTTCTCGACCAGAAAAGGGTGGGTTGCCCTCTTCAGATCGTTGCAGCGTCTGCAGTGATGCGGTCGCTGTATCGGACTGTTGTGGTGAAGAAGGAGCTGACATGAAAGGCAAAGCTCTTGATTTACCGGTCAATCTACATTCCAACCCTCATCTATGGTCATGAGATTTGGATCATGACCAAAAGGTAATGGATACAAGAGGTTGAAATGAGTTTCCTCCGCAGGGTGGCTGGGCGCTCCCTTATAGACAGGGTGAGGAGCTCGGAGTAGAGCCACTGCTCCTCCACATCGAGAGGAGCCAGCTGAGGTGGCTTGGGCATCTGTTCAGGATGCCTCCTGGACGCCTCTCTGCGCCTCTCTGCTCAGAATGCTGGCTCTGCAACCCTGCCCCAGATGAAGCGGAAAGAAATGGATGGATGGACGGACGGAGGGACGACAGGTCACCTGTCCATAACAGGGCCACACCGAGACAGTGAAACAGGTGAAATAAAATGTTTACCAACAGAAGGAGTCAGAACAAAACCTGCATTTATTATCAAACTGAAGATTCTCTGAACATATTTGTTCCTGATTGGAACCACAGAGATGGTTCTACTGAGTCTTACCAGGTTATTGTTCTACCTCCTTTTCTTGTTCTCTTTTCTTCAGGTCAGTTCTGATTGGGTCCCATCAGCTCCGCCTCCCGGTGAGACGGCTGCAGGGGTCAAACACAGTTTCATGTTGAGAGAGCAAATAAATAAAAAAACACAGTCCAAAGATCCGATCTGAGAAACAGACGGGTCACTTACAAGCACACGGGATGAACAGGGCTGAGGCAGGGTCGAGAGAACAGCCCAGTAATCCAGGTATTCCAGGTATTCAGAAGAAGACAAGGTACCAGAAGGGAGTAGGCAAAAGGCCAGGTCAGAACCAGTCTGGAGTCAAAAACCACCAACTTGGTGCAGGTAATGAGCTCATAGGTGAGGATGGAAAGGAAATCAGTGAGCAGCAGACTGAGAAGTGATAAAACCAAGAGCTTCGACTCTCAGCTCAGATCTGAAGCAGTGCTCATCATTGCAGATGGTCCATCTCCTGCTTCACTTTTAAAACTATCATATAAATATTGCAACATATTTAAAAAACTTTTTCCATACAGTCGTTAGATGTTAGAAAAAAAACTGATGCCCACTGCATATAGAACTCTGGGTTTCATGCTGTGTACCTTCCTACACTCTTCTTGGGTTACAGGGTTGTAGCTGTTTGTGTAAGTCGTTTGCTGCATCATCAGATTTTTGTTTTATCTTGTTTTTATCTTGATCCTCAAGCTCCTCGTGTCCGTCAGCATTTTAACACTCCATTAAAAACTTCAGACTCCCGTGGCTGCAGATCATGTTCTATAGATTCAGTGTGCTTCCAACCTGGATTTGATGTCCAGGTGTAACCACACCTCTCATCCAAATAGACACCAGTTTTGCTGCAACCCTGAGCAGAAGACAAGTGGAGACAGAAAATGGAAGGATTGAAAATCCTGTGAGATTCTGCAGGAAACAGAAAGCAAACTATGTTTTCACTCTGACAAAAGAACAGTGTTAAAATATCTCTAACACGTGATTTTTATGTTATTTTACTACTTCATATCAATCAATATTACATTTGTGTCCATCAACATTTTTACACACAAACTAGGAGGTTCAGATTTACATAATAAAGTTGAGAGTGAGACATTCAGTAAAGAGGATTTCCACGTGGTTCTTTCTGCATATTGTTTCTGTGCAGTATCAACTACATTTTCCTTAGACAATGTGTGTATTAAACAAAGATGAAAAAAGGGAATGATTTACTACAGGAGGTGCAGACTAGCTAATAACCACCTTACAGGAGGACATAAAAACCCAGAGGTGTTTCCTATATAACCAGATTCAGACTTTTCATTATGGTTGTTGTGTTTTAGCGTATTTCCATTCTTTGTCCTACAGGGTTGTTTTCAGACATGCTTTGTAAAATTTGAATCAGTTTAAATCTTCAGGTCAGACACAGCGACCTCCCCCCCCCCCCCCCCCCCCCCCCCCCCCCCCCCCCCCCCCCGGGAACTGCTACTTTCCTCAGGAATGTAAAACATGGTGGATATTCGCAAAGAAAATATTAACACTTGAAATCAGCTGATTTCATATTCTAATATTCCTACCATCTTGTCAGCTTCTTGCACTTCCTGTTTGAATGAATAATATGAGTGTGGATCCTCAGAACACTGGATCAGTCAGTCGAAGGCTGATATATCTGCACTGTCAGGCCTTAAACAACAGTAGAAGAAGATAAGTGTGGTTGGTGTGAAATATGATTAACGTACAGCCTTCCCCTCGCCTTTGATTTAAAGGAGCGTGGTGCAAACAACTCATCTCTTACACCCACACATGACCACTTCAGAGTAAAGGCAGGAAAATTCACAAAAAAAGCAAAAAAGGACACGGATGAGAAGAAAGAGTTTATAAAAAACCGCCCTTTCAGCACTCTGAGTGGATGTTTGAGGATAGATTTAATTTAACATTTTGTTATCCCCTCTGAAACTGAAGAAATGTCCTGCAGAAAGAAACAACTTTAAAAAACACAGTCCTTCAGCTCATCCTGAAGTTGTGCACATCCTAACAGGAGACTTTAATCATGCTGAACTGAAGTCAGTCCTCCCCAAATTCCACCACCATGTCAAATGTGCAACAAGGGGTGTAAACACGCTGGACAAAGTCTACTGCAATATCCAGGTGCATTCCACCCAGAAACCCTGGATGATGACAGCAGTCAGGTCACTGCTGAGGAAACGAGATGTTGCTTTCAGGTCTGTGGATGGAGTGAAGTACAGCGCAGCCAGAGCTGAACTAAAGAGAGGTATCAGAGAGGCTAAGACAGAGTACAGAACCACGATTGAGGACCAGTTCAGCAGCAACAACACGCGCCAGGTGTGGCAGGGTCTCCAGCACCTCACCCACTTCAAGTTCAGCAGCACCAAGATGGCTGTGGGCAACACTGTGCTTGTGGAGGATCTAAACCACTCCTTTGCACACTTCAGGGTGGAAGGGACCAAGGCAACTGCAGCTCCACCACTGAACTGCACCATCTCCAGCTTCATGGTGCAGGAACATGAGGTGAGATGCACACTGAGGGCAGTGAACCCTAGGAAGGCTGCTGGACCAGATGGAGTGACCGAGAGGGTTCTTAGTGAGTGTGCAGACCAACTGGCTGGAGTCTTCATCAGGATCATCAATGAATCACCGTCCCAGAATCGCCATGTCTGGAGTCGGCCACCAAAAACACTACCAGCAGTAGTCCTCATGACTATAGACCAGTTACTCTGACACCTGTAGCAATGAAGTGTTTCATGAAACTGGTCTGACGCCACATCACGTCCTGTCTACATCCACATTTGATCCACTCCAGTTCACATACAGACAAGGGGACAGATGGGGGGGTGGGACCTGATAGACATTAAAGAACCAATTAAATTCAGGCACTTGTGAGTATGTATAATTGTATAAGTGGTTTCTTCAGTGTGATTTTTATATTTGGTCTGATTTTCTTATATTAATTCTTTGTTTGCACTTGAGAGACATGATCTGCCAGAAGTAAAAAATGCATTTCTGACTTATGAGTTCCAATAAAATGCTCGTTATTCTGGATTAGTGGGTGAGAAAAACAGTGTGAATCATGTAACGATACAAACACTGGAGACGTGGTTCAGCTCCAACAGGAGGGGCTTCAAGAAGAATGAATAAAATGCTTCTCATTCTGGTTTAGAGACTGTAAAATCTTTGAATTGTTCTTGTGTTTTACACCAGAACAGAATACTTTTAACCAACATGCCGTCTTGATTTCTGTGATATTCTCAGTTTAGTTTGAGTCAAACAAAAACCTTTTGATCTGATCAGTATCTTGTCTCAGATGCAGAGCCACAGGAAGCTTTTATTTTCTTTGTTTGAAGAAAATACTTCAACAAATAAAATGTGAGTGTTTCTGACCCTCATTCCCTCTGATAAAACAGAACCAAGACTCTGACCTGAGAACAAACCTCCCCTGCACAGGAAAAGAACTTCAGGGATTCTGAAGTAAATAAATGCCGTCAGTTTGTAAAATAATGGGCTTACGGAGTCCGGAGACAGCTGTCTCCAGAAAAATTCTCCAATCTGACCTTTAATTCAAACAACAAGTGTTTGTTGTTTCTTCATCCAGATTGTTTGATTTTATTGATTCAGTTGTTTTGGTTTCCTCTGAACCAGGTTACAGAACACTGCAGGAAACAGGAACGATTAAACTCCTTCTCATCCATGAAATTCTATCAGAGGAAACAATCAGTGCAGGAAGCTTTTAGGTTTAATGTAGATGAGCAAATATAAACTTAATATCAAAATACAGTTAAAGATGCATTAATGAGGCCAAATTTACTGACTCATTAAGTCCTTTACTGGCAAAAAACAATTAAAAGATCAGAGTTCAGATCAAACTGTAACTCACTAGTTGTTTTATTTATTTCACAGCTTTAGTTTTTGCTGTTATTAATAGCTGACAGTTATTTTGTGTCTCATATTTATTTTTGAATCTTTTTTATTTACCCAAATGTTTAATTTGTTGTTTAAATCTTAGCCATATTGTGCGTCGATCCTGTTGTGTCATTTTTTGCATCATGTTATTATTTGCATGACTTTTAGAGGTTGAGATTTTTTCTCGTTGTTTGTTTCCAGTTTTGTCTGATTTTTCTTTGTTTGTGACTGAGTGTATTTCTTTATATTTGTAGTTGAAATTCATTTGATTAAAATGTGCTTTTAAGCATCTTTTTGCACATTTTTATTTATATTATTTATGTGTTTGCTGACCCACAATACGGACATTATACGGGATGTTCACACTTGCTCAGACCCACTTGTCAACTCCAGCTGTTTATCCGTTGGTTCTGATCCCACAGGTGAGTGTATGGAATAAAGAATCCCTCGATTCTACAACACTCCAGCATCAGGTCAGCTGACAGGTTAGACAGCTTTAAGTTTCAGCTCATGTTACTGATAATCCTTTTTATATTTTATTTTAATCTGTTTTAGTTTTGTCATTTAGATGGTTTCAGTTTAATATTTGGATTCATTTTTTATGGATTTTTACTGTAAAGTACTTTTGGAGTTTTTCTGTGAAAAGTGATTTATAAATAAAATTACTACTTTGTTTTGACATTGTTGTGTCATATTTAAAAATTTGGGTTTGATAACAGTCTGTAGACTCTGAACCAGATCAAAGATCCATTTAAGTTTTTTCCTCATGTTTTGTTCTTTAATCGCAGAAGAAGAAGTGTGTTATTGAGCTGAGTTTTGTTTTGTGGGTTTCTCTGCACTACATGAGAGGATGAGGCTTCCCTCTCTGGTCCCTGTTTTGTAGTCTGATCATGTGGATGCAGAAGATCAAAGTCTGGACCAGAATGCATCTGTTTCTGTCTGTAACTCAGCAGCTCGGTGTGGCAGGAAAACTTCCTGCTTATGAACTGCAGCCTGAGCTGGGCAGGAAAGCAGCACACGTTTGTGTAAAAACATCTGGCAGCTACATCATGATTGTTCTGAACTACAGTTATGTGGCAGTATATGTACAGCAGAAGGTCTGAGTATTGATCAGATCATATGTAGAAGCAGGTGGACGTTTCAACAAAGGGAGTTTAAAGTGAAGAAGCAGGATAGAGAAAATCTTTGATTTAAAGCTGTAATGAGGTTGTTGATGCACCTGAGAGACCAAAACGAATGAAAAGCAAAGAAAGAAACAGGTTCTGATGGGACTTTCACCTCAATAATGCAGCGGCATTAAGAAAAAACATCATAGAAGTGGACAAAAAACAGCCTACAGATGAATATGTAAAGCAGAAAAGGACATTTTAACAGATGAGCCTCAAGCAGCTGCTTTAAAGTTGCTTCCAGATAAAGTCCATCAAGAGATTTGTTTTGTTTTGTTTTAGAGGAAAACCTTCAAACGCTGTTCAGAGCCTGTTTTACATCTCCAGATGTTTCATTTCTCTCCTGTAACTTTTATGCAGATAACATCAGCTTCCTGTTCCGCTTCTTTTGCGTCATAGTTTATAAGGTTTGTAAGAAGTGGTGTTGGCCGGCTAAGGATAACTTTTAAACTGTACCATCAGTCCCAGAGAGTCCACATTATTCCATCAAGTCTGATTTGTTCTGTACTTGAGTTTCTTTTCCATCAAATTCTGTTTATTAGTGAAATATTGAGTAAACCACATCATCCTTGGCTATTTACAAATAAACCAAGTTCAGGTTTTTGAACAAGTTTTGCTCCACTACAAGAATTTCCCCTTTAGCGGCAGAATACAAACGTCCCCCAGCGGTCCTACTAAATCATTTGGTAAAAATCCTTGTTAATGACAAGTGGTACATTAATTATTTGTTGTGTCTCTGGGTTTTTTGGTTCATTTGGAGTGTTTTGTTTTTCTCTTGGATTTGGTTATGGGGTTATTTTGGGACTTTAGTTGTCCTCGTCGCGTCTCGTTCCTTGCTTCCGGTCTGACCCTTATTTTGTTATTGTCTTTCCTGTTCTGTTTTTACTTTGACATCGACACTTCCTGTGTTCCCCCCGTGTTTTCTTTGTGCCTTCCCTGTGTTTCCACACTTCCCGTTCATTTCCTGTGTGGTCAGTTGACCCGTGTTCCTCCCTAGCGTTATGTGTCAAGTGTTTAGAGTTGTAGTTAATTATGTTCACTTTATATACTGCACCTTTAGTTAGATCCATTGATGGGATTATTCTCTCTCCTGTCCTCTCCCTCGCTCACTCGTTCTCGCCTCCTCGTCATCCTGCTGTATTTTGGATTACCTGTTTGTTGCCTTCGCCCCCATTTTCAGTCCTGTAAGTTTGTTTTACTGCCTCGTCGGCCTTTTCCTTTGTTGTTCATTAAAGAAGTGTTTTTTCTGTTACTCCTGGCTCCTCGCTCCTTGCATTTGGGTCCTAATTCAGAGCAAATCATAATATTATTATTTATGGATGTGAAGGAAGGAAGGAAGGAAGGCAATATGAACAATGGGTTTTCCTGTTTGCATAAAGAAATAAATTGATTAATTTTGTTTACATTTTTAAAAGTACAGTATGTGGTCAAATCAGAGTTCCACAGTTCAAGTAGAAAACAAAACCATCCACTCTCTGCCACTAAGCCCCTCCCCTTCCTGATTTTTCTGCTGAGTTGCCAGTGACGGACCAGCAGCCGAACATGTGTTGATGATTTGGCAACCTTGCAGGCTCACGTGATTTGCTATAGAACCAGGAAGTCTGGATGTGGAATAGTTATTGTAAACAATGATTCCTTCTCAGACCAGCATTTTTTAAATGACAACATCTGTTACAAACTAACCTTATTTTCAACATTAGTGGGACATATTAGATTGTTGTGTGATTATTTCACATACTGTACCTTTAATTAAGGTTCATTGATAAATATAACTAAGTATCATCAGCATAACAATGGAAATGTATATATGTTGTCTACTATATTTATGGTGCTACTTGGTAAAATTATTAAGAAGATTTGGTCCAAGCACTGAACCCTGAGGAACTCCATGACTGACTCTAGTATATGAAGAAGATTCATTATTTAAACAGGACAAGTACAGACACAAGTCCACTGTCTGAGGACATGAGAATATCATTAGAAACTTTCACCAGCGCTGATTTGATAAAAGATTTCCTTGTTTTATTGTTAACCCTTTGAGACTGTTTTGATTGTTGTATTCCTTTCAGCTACATGTGGCTCAGCACCCATGAAGTAACTCTCAGTTTTAAAAAGATTGGTGGACCCTGTTCAACGTAGATAAAACCTTTAGATTTCAGCCAGATTTAGACTGAGTGATCTCACTGTGGCTCATCCTAGGCCTCTTTTAGATGCTGCAGTGACTAGAACCACCTCTTGTAAGAAGTCATGTCAGATAGTTGAGCTTCTCTTGATGGGGACTCTGCTCTGTATCTGTGTGTAATCCCCATCCATCACTGGCAGCTGGTGGGTGCTGCAGCCATGTTGTGTTTATGCAACTTAAATAGTTTTCTCTGCCCTGACACATTGATGTATATCCCGGGAGCTTGAAGCAGATGATGTGTGAATGGACGAGGGTGTGCAGCTAGCAGTGATGCTATATGAACCTCCCTGAGAGGGTCTGTTGATATTCATGTTAACACAACCACAAAGAGATGGAGTGTTGTGGCTGAGGTGGGTTTGGTTGATGCTGTGCTTGTGTTGGAGAATGTAAGAGCTGCTGGCTGATTTCATATTGGAAGGAGAGAAAACTAAATTCATGTTCCAAACATAAAAGTGTGGTGTTTTTATGTCATGTGGGTTTTGTAAAAACATACAAAAGCCAAAAAATTGACTGAGCTGCAAAATTGTTGCTTTGACTCTAAACAAAAAAAGTCCTTGTAATTACACTGAAAAAATATAAATGCAACCCTTTTGTTTTTGATCCCATTTTTTTAGATGAACTCAAAGATCTAAAACACAAAATAACATTTATCTCAAATATTATTCAAAAATCTGTCTAAATATGTAATAGTGAGCACTTCTTTGTAGAGATAATCCATCCCACCTCACAGGTGTTTAATATCAAGAAGCTGATTAGACAGCATGATTACTGCACAGGTGTGACACCCAAAAGCCCCACCCCCTTAATGTAGTCAGCCCACTCTGCTGCACTGTGTGTGTTTGTGTTTATTTTCAACTCTAAAGTCTGTTTAGATGCACAAATAGGATCACATTTGTCAATTGTGGCATTTAATTTTGAAGAATTGCTTTTATTTACAAAATTGACCGGATTGTCTCGTGTGTCTTGGTGTGACTTCCTGCCAGAATTGACGTGGAACGCTCGCGCAAAATGATCGCGTCACGGTGTGACAGGACGAATGATTGTGATTACAATATTGATCAAAATAATCGTGATTATTATTTTGGTCATAATCCTGCTACCCTAATGAAGGCCTGATCTCTTCACTCTGACAGACACAAGTCACTGCAGAAGGAAGACCCAAGGACTAGAGAATAGGCTTTAGATAAAAAGTGAGCTTGACTTGGTGAAGTTGGTGGATTGTTGAACATCACTTGCGTTAGTTGTTTAAGCTAAATTTGTGGGTTTTACAGAATCACAGCTTCTTTGTGTCTGTCAGAGGCCATTTGAAGGATTCTTTTTATCCCGACACAAAAAACGTTCCTCTCTGTCGCTGACTCTGCCTCCTCAGAGACTTTCATTTAAAAAGTTAAAAAGACTAAATGTCAAAGCCCAAGGCCTAAGCCTGCCTCTCCTCATCTCTCATTCAATCTTTCCATCCTCTCAAATCAGCAACAGGGAGGAGGAGATGTGATTCTTTGCAGGAGGGTTAATAACTTGCATTGCTCTGGACACCGTAAATTGGTTTCTATTGACACCTGCTATCTCTCAGCCGATAGCAGAGACGAACTCATCAGGTGGAGAGACGCTGATGGAGCCAAATAAGTCCCTACCAAGCAATAACTTCCATTCCACAGCAATGCAGCTTTCATTGTGGAATCTTTGGATTTGTTCTTCCATCGTTAATGATGTAGCCTTTCAGCTCTGAAGCTGTCACTCACAGCCATCATGGATGCTGCCATGATAAACTTTAAAGGCCTATTGTCAATAGTAAATTGTCTTCCCATGAGGTAGAAATTAAATTAAAACTAAATGTTTAACCATTGAAGCATTTCTCTTCATCAGACCATTATTCAGTTGGAATTGGATGATAACGGTGTGAACAGCAAGTAAAAAGGTGAAGAATAATTTCTTTACTCACGTTGTCCTCTTTATTCTATTCACAAGAAAAATTATGTCCAAAAAAAGCTGATCCAGCTTTGTCCTGCAGTGGAACTTAAAAAATAAGGTGTTATTTTTTTAAAGACAGTGTGTTAGTTTGGAAAGTTGTTTTGATTGATTAAATGAATTGATTGAGATTCTTTATAACTAATTCTTAAGTTCTAGATTTTTCAAACAAACAAAATTTGGATTATTGTTAAAGATACCTGAATCACCTGCTGTCTTGCAGACCTCACCCACTGACAGCTACCATGGTAACCAGGTCATTGCACTTCATTACCTCTGCTAGTGGTTATAATGTCACGTCTAATGGTTTTGACTTTGAATCTGGACCCCCCCACACCCCCCCCACACACACACACACACACTTCCTCCTTCAGCTGGTCGTTGCTTTGAAGTTCCAGGAAACAACTTTTTAAAGATCTCCTTGTTGAAACTAAAATCCTGTTTTGTTAAACTTGATGGAACTTTGTTTGATCAGATTGTTGTCGTCTGCTTGGGTTGAACATTCTTCCATCAGCAGCACATTTGCAGCAGTGAGATGTTTTACCAGAAACAGTTTGATGTCTGGCAGATAGGCAGCATGAGATGAAGACATCCACTCTTCTGATTCTGCTCTTGTAACAGCAGCTTATCTCAGAACGCAGTGAGTGCATGATGATCTGGACATTTCCTCTTATTGATTCTACTCACTGAGAAACAAGCTCTGGAACAGAAATGGAATGGTTCCTTGAATGTTTTAGTTCTCAGATAAAACTTGAGGCCCAAAAATTAGACAGAATAGAGGTTTTCAGGTAAATGATGTTTCTGAAGATGACAGCAGATATTAATATATATTTCAGAGAAATACATAAAGAAAATAACAAATGTTTTTATTTCATTTTGATACATTCTTAGACAACAACACAGAATAGTTGCATGAGTGGCCAAATGTAAATCTCTCCCACGACATTGGCACAGAAGCAGCAAGGGCAACAGGAATATACCAAGTACAAACAGTAGAAAACATACATGCTTCCTTTTTAAACAAGAATTTTCTTTTTTAAATATATTCATCTGTTCTCTACTTCCCAGAGTTTTCCAGATATATAACAAACTGATGAAAACCAAATTCTACAGAAAAGATCAGAGGAATCAACACTAAAGAACAGAAAATAAAATGTTACATTTTAGAGCAGATGTGTGGAATAAACTGAGCTGTTTTCATCTTTTTTTCTGATTCAGTTTTAACATCGAACATATCAGGCATGCATCGACGACCTGGACCAAGGTGCACTCCTTTACAGAAACATTTCAGTCATCAGAACCAATAAAATACCAAAGGAGTCATCATGTGTGGAGGAACACGTGTCATCGTCACCAACACTTTAAATGAGCCTTTTCGTTTCATGTCTATGGTCAGCTGATTTAAATCAAATCAGTGAATAAAGTCACAATTTTTGGGTTAACTAACAAGAAACATTCAAACCAAAAATATTCAGCAATTAATAAATTAGTTTTAATAAACTGAAAAGTTCTCAGCGCTTCTCATTCCCTGAAAACACCAGAACTTTGGAGAAAAACCAAAGTTTGTATTACGAAGCAGGTTCAACAAATCTGAGTAAAACCCCGACCGTTCAGCAGAGGGTCAGCAAAGCGTTCATGTTTTAAACCGTGAACCTGCAGCTGTTTGAGTATTCAGACGCTCTCTGCTGCAGCGATGACACTGATTACACAACAGGAAAAACACCTTTAAACACAAAAACAAGAGAATCTGAAGACCTGCACAGTGGAGAAACGTCACACATCAAACCAAACAAAAACATTGTTTCTCTGGGTTTTTTTTTTTTTTTTTGAATCAATAAAAATACTTTTTTGATCGTTTGATCACTCAGAGCCACCGTACATAGAGACGTCAGTATGATCTGTCATCTGAATGATTGTTTCTGGTGATTTATGAATAAATGTTCATGTTGGACATTTCTGTTTGTTTAATTTTTGTGCGATATATAAATTATTAAAATGTATGAAACTCAGTCTAAAACCCGCTGATGAGAAACAAATAAACAGTTTGAGCTTGTGTAAAAAGATGATGTGGATTTGAAGGTCTTTTCTTCAGTAACAGATCAGATCTGCTTGTATAGTTTTATCATTCACACACACTCAGTGTGATAAACTACACACACCTTGTCCAACAGCTGGGACAAACACTGACAGAGGTGAAGCTGCCATCAGACCATCACCAGAAACATCTGAATAAAATAATAAAATGTTTTTATTTAGTGGTCAAGTGATTTGTATTATGTTTTTAAGTAAGCATTTGCGGTGGATCTGTGAGAGTTTGTTGATGTGTTTAAATTAATAGAGTGGCTGTGGTCTGGGGAAGAATGTTAGACTGTAGACTGGAGGGAAGCAGGTTCAGTCCCAGCCCTCCAGGACCTCAATCTCAACGGGACCTTCCTGGTAGAATAAAAGTTAAAAAGATCAGAACATAAAAACAAGAATGCTCACAAAGCCACGAATCCTCAATGTTGAGATGGGAACTCTAACTCAGACAGTGGAACATTTATAAAGATAATTATTCAGACAGGTAGTGGTGATTTTTCATGCATCAGCACGTAAGAAGTGAAGAAGTTTTGGGTTTCTGAAACCCAGAACAACTGCTGATCCTGCTTCGCCGTACAGGCCTGCGTTTTCACTGAGGACCTCCAAGAGTTAAAGCCCCTGAAAACTGTCTCAGTCAGACATGACCTCACATGCAGCACAGGCACATTTATAGCTTTCTACAGACATCATTAGCTCTGGGATCCATCACAAACACAAAGAGCCACAAACAGAGACAGCCATGGCTGTGTACGACATGAAACACAGCAAACAGAAGCTTTTAATGTGAAAAACCTGACAGCATAGAAACAGACAGCACTGTTACAGTGAGGGGTGTGTGGGGGGGGGGTCACATGGTTGTGTTGCAGCAGCAACTTCCTGTTTCATATTTCCTCTGAAAAGCCCATAAACATGGGATGCTGGTTCCCAAGAGTCAGAGTGTGTGTATCTGCAAACCAAATACAGCATGCACCACCAACACAGACGTGAGGCCTGAATAATNGCCTGTGTGCATGTGGCCGTGTGCGTGACTGTGTGCATGTGGCCGTGTGCATGTAGCCGTGTGCGTGACTGTGTGAGTGACTGTGTGCATGTAGCCGTGTGCATGTGGCCGTGTGCGTGACTGTGTGAGTGACTGTGTGCATGTAGCCGTGTGCATGTGGCCGTGTGCATGTAGCCGTGTGCATGTGGCCGTGTGCGTGACTGTGTGAGTGACTGTGTGCATGTAGCCGTGTGCATGTGGCCGTGTGCGTGACTGTGTGAGTGACTGTGTGCATGTAGCCGTGTGCATGTGGCCGTGTGCGTGTGGCCGTGTGTATGTGGCTGTGTGTGTGACTGTGTGAGTGACTGTGTGCATGTAGCCGTGTGCATGTGGCCGTGTGCGTGACTGTGTGAGTGACTGTGTGCATGTAGCCGTGTGCATGTGGCCGTGTGCGTGACTGTGTGAGTGACTGTGTGCATGTGGCCGTGTGCATGTGGCCGTGTGCGTGACTGTGTGCATGTAGCCGTGTGCATGTGGCCGTGTGCGTGACTGTGTGAGTGACTGTGTGCATGTAGCCGTGTGCATGTGGCCGTGTGCATGTAGCCGTGTGCATGTGGCCGTGTGCGTGACTGTGTGAGTGACTGTGTGCATGTAGCTGTGTGCATGTGGCCGTGTGCGTGACTGTGTGCATGTGGCCGTGTGCATGTGGCCGTGTGCGTGACTGTGTGAGTGACTGTGTGCATGTAGCCGTGTGCATGTGGCCGTGTGCGTGACTGTGTGAGTGACTGTGTGCATGTGGCCGTGTGCATGTGGCCGTGTGCGTGACTGTGTGCATGTAGCCGTGTGCATGTGGCCGTGTGCGTGACTGTGTGAGTGACTGTGTGCATGTAGCCGTGTGCATGTGGCCGTGTGCGTGACTGTGTGAGTGACTGTGTGCATGTGGCCGTGTGCATGTGGCCGTGTGCGTGACTGTGTGCATGTAGCCGTGTGCATGTGGCCGTGTGCGTGACTGTGTGAGTGACTGTGTGCATGTAGCCGTGTGCATGTGGCCGTGTGCGTGACTGTGTGAGTGACTGTGTGCATGTAGGCGTGTGCATGTGGCCGTGTGCGTGACTGTGTGCATGTAGCCGTGTGCATGTGGCCGTGTGCGTGACTGTGTGCATGTGGCCGTGTGCATGTGGCCGTGTGCATGTGGCCGTGTGCATGTAGCCGTGTGCGTGACTGTGTGAGTGGCTGTGTGCATGTAGCCGTGTGCATGTGGCCGTGTGCGTGACTGTGTGAGTGACTGTGTGCATGTAGCCGTGTGCATGTGGCCGTGTGCGTGACTGTGTGATGTGGCCGTGTGCATGTAGCCGTGTGCATGTGGCCGTGTGCGTGACTGTGTGCATGTGGCCGTGTGCATGTAGCCGTGTGCATGTGGCCGTGTGCGTGCCTGTGTGAGTGACTGTGTGCATGTGGCCGTGTGCATGTGGCCGTGTGCGTGACTGTGTGAGTGACTGTGTGCATGTGGCCGTGTGCATGTGGCCGTGTGCATGTAGCCGTGTGCATGTGGCCGTGTGCGTGACTGTGTGAGTGACTGTGTGCATGTAGCCGTGTGCATGTGGCCGTGTGCGTGACTGTGTGAGTGACTGTGTGCATGTAGCCGTGTGCATGTGGCCGTGTGCGTGACTGTGTGAGTGTGTCTGCATGCGTGTGTTTGTTGGGGGATTCTCTCTCAGTATAGAACTCAACTGTGTTCAGGGGCTTGAAAGAAACAGACACATTTCTATTCATTTTTTAGCTATTTGACAGTCCAGGTAACAACGTGAGGTAAATAATATGGCTTTAAGAAAACCCAAGAGAAGGAAAACACAAGCAGGTCACGCCCAATGTGAAGGTAAGAACTGAAACAAGCCCATATGTCAACCATGAACAGCAAACGGGTCAACAACTTTTAGTCTGGAAGAGACGAGATGAGGCGGGTTACAGCTCATCATCAGCTGATCTATCCGCCATGTTGGTCCTCGCTGTCCTCAGTGCCACCTCACAAAAAAACCAGCTGATTTAATCCCATCAATTTTTCTCTCGGAGTGCAGAGATAAAATCCCAGCAGGCTGAACCACCTTAATGTTTCTGGTGGGCAGTTAAACACGAGAATGAAAACCAAAACCAATAACCATCGTGGTCTCCTCTCCTAGTTTTAGTGATCACAGCAGGAGAGCAGACGTCTCTGCAGTAACTGTCCGGATGGAGGGATGCAATTAGATCACAACATCGTTGTAACTCACATACTTTGTTTTTGCTGCTGGACCTGTGAGAGAGGAGAGAAAACAAAGATCAGCGTAGCTCTATGTGACAACTAAAATCTTACAGTTGACGGTGATGGAGGTGACCGATGATGGTGGTGACNGTGGCCGTGTGCATGTGGCCGTGTGCGTGACTGTGTGAGTGACTGTGTGCATGTAGCCGTGTGCATGTGGCCGTGTGCGTGACTGTGTGAGTGACTGTGTGCATGTAGCCGTGTGCATGTGGCCGTGTGCGTGACTGTGTGAGTGACTGTGTGCATGTAGCCGTGTGCATGTGGCCGTGTGCGTGACTGTGTGAGTGACTGTGTGCATGTAGCCGTGTGCATGTGGCCGTGTGCGTGACTGTGTGAGTGACTGTGTGCATGTAGCCGTGTGCATGTGGCCGTGTGCGTGACTGTGTGAGTGACTGTGTGCATGTAGCCGTGTGCATGTGGCCGTGTGCATGTAGCCGTGTGCATGTGGCCGTGTGCGTGACTGTGTGAGTGACTGTGTGCATGTAGCCGTGTGCATGTGGCCGTGTGCGTGACTGTGTGAGTGACTGTGTGCATGTAGCCGTGTGCATGTGGCCGTGTGCATGTAGCCGTGTGCATGTGGCCGTGTGCGTGACTGTGTGAGTGACTGTGTGCATGTGGCCGTGTGCATGTGGCCGTGTGCGTGACTGTGTGAGTGACTGTGTGCATGTGGCCGTGTGCATGTGGCCGTGTGCGTGACTGTGTGCATGTAGCCGTGTGCATGTGGCCGTGTGCGTGACTGTGTGAGTGACTGTGTGCATGTGGCCGTGTGCATGTGGCCGTGTGCGTGACTGTGTGAGTGACTGTGTGCATGTGGCCGTGTGCATGTGGCCGTGTGCGTGACTGTGTGCATGTGGCCGTGTGCATGTGGCCGTGTGCGTGACTGTGTGAGTGACTGTGTGCATGTGGCCGTGTGCATGTGGCCGTGTGCGTGACTGTGTGGGTGTCTGTGTGCATGTAGCCGTGTGCATGTGGCCGTGTGCGTGACTGTGTGCATGTGGCCGTGTGCATGTGGCCGTGTGCGTGACTGTGTGAGTGACTGTGTGCATGTGGCCGTGTGCATGTGGCCGTGTGCGTGACTGTGTGCGTGTGGGCGTGTGCATGTGGGCGTGTGCGTGAGTGTGTGTGTGACTGTGTGCATGTAGCCGTGTGCATGTGGCCGTGTGCATGTAGCCGTGTGCATGTGGCCGTGTGCGTGACTGTGTGAGTGACTGTGTGCATGTGGCCGTGTGCATGTGGCCGTGTGCGTGACTGTGTGCATGTAGCCGTGTGCATGTGGCCGTGTGCGTGACTGTGTGAGTGACTGTGTGCATGTAGCCGTGTGCATGTGGCCGTGTGCGTGACTGTGTGAGTGACTGTGTGCATGTAGCCGTGTGCATGTGGCCGTGTGCATGTAGCCGTGTGCATGTGGCCGTGTGCGTGACTGTGTGGGTGTCTGTGTGCATGTGGCCGTGTGCATGTGGCCGTGTGCGTGACTGTGTGAGTGACTGTGTGCATGTGGCCGTGTGCATGTGGCTGTGTGCATGTAGCCGTGTGCATGTGGCCGTGTGCGTGACTGTGTGAGTGACTGTGTGCATGTAGCCGTGTGCATGTGGCCGTGTGCGTGACTGTGTGCATGTGGCCGTGTGCATGTAGCCGTGTGCATGTGGCCGTGTGCGTGACTGTGTGAGTGACTGTGTGCATGTAGCCGTGTGCATGTGGCCGTGTGCGTGACTGTGTGAGTGACTGTGTGCATGTAGCCGTGTGCATGTGGCCGTGTGCGTGACTGTGTGCATGTAGCCGTGTGCATGTGGCCGTGTGCGTGACTGTGTGAGTGACTGTGTGCATGTAGCCGTGTGCATGTGGCCGTGTGCATGTAGCCGTGTGCATGTGGCCGTGTGCGTGACTGTGTGAGTGACTGTGTGCATGTAGCCGTGTGCATGTGGCCGTGTGCGTGACTGTGTGAGTGTCTGTGTGCATGTGGCCGTGTGCATGTGGCCGTGTGCATGTGGCCGTGTGCGTGACTGTGTGCATGTAGCCGTGTGCATGTGGCCGTGTGCGTGACTGTGTGAGTGACTGTGTGCATGTAGCCGTGTGCATGTGGCCGTGTGCATGTAGCCGTGTGCATGTGGCCGTGTGCGTGACTGTGTGAGTGACTGTGTGCATGTGGCCGTGTGCATGTGGCCGTGTGCGTGACTGTGTGCGTGACTGTGTGCATGTAGCCGTGTGCATGTGGCCGTGTGCATGTGGCCGTGTGCGTGACTGTGTGAGTGTGTCTGCATGCGTGTGTTTGTTGGGGGATTCTCTCTCAGTATAGAACTCAACTGTGTTCAGGGGCTTGAAAGAAACAGACACATTTCTATTCATTTTTTAGCTATTTGACAGTCCAGGTAACAACGTGAGGTAAATAATATGGCTTTAAGAAAACCCAAGAGAAGGAAAACACAAGCAGGTCACGCCCAATGTGAAGGTAAGAACTGAAACAAGCCCATATGTCAACCATGAACAGCAAACGGGTCAACAACTTTTAGTCTGGAAGAGACGAGATGAGGCGGGTTACAGCTCATCATCAGCTGATCTATCCGCCATGTTGGTCCTCGCTGTCCTCAGTGCCACCTCACAAAAAAACCAGCTGATTTAATCCCATCAATTTTTCTCTCGGAGTGCAGAGATAAAATCCCAGCAGGCTGAACCACCTTAATGTTTCTGGTGGGCAGTTAAACACGAGAATGAAAACCAAAACCAATAACCATCGTGGTCTCCTCTCCTAGTTTTAGTGATCACAGCAGGAGAGCAGACGTCTCTGCAGTAACTGTCCGGATGGAGGGATGCAATTAGATCACAACATCGTTGTAACTCACATACTTTGTTTTTGCTGCTGGACCTGTGAGAGAGGAGAGAAAACAAAGATCAGCGTAGCTCTATGTGACAGCTAAAATCTTACAGTTGACGGTGATGGAGGTGACCGATGATGGTGGTGACCGATGACGGTGGTGACTGATGACAGAGGTGACCGATGACGGTGATGACCGATGATGGTGATGGAGGTGATCGATGACAGTGGTGACCGATGATGGTGATGGAGGTGACCGATGATGGTGGTGACCGATGACGGTGGTGACCGATAATGGTGATGGAGGTGACCGATGACGGTGATGGAGGTGACCGATGATGGTGATGGAGGTGACCGATGACGGAGGTGACCGATGATGGTGATGGAGGTGACCGATGACGGTGACGGAGGTGACCGATGATGGTGATGGAGGTGACCGATGACGGTGATGGAGGTGACCGATGATGGTGATGGAGGTGACCGATGACGGAGGTGACCGATGACGGTGGTGACCGATAATGGTGATGGAGGTGACCGATGACGGAGGTGACCGATGACGGTGATGGAGGTGACCGATGATGGTGATGGAGGTGACCGATGACGGAGGTGACCGATGATGGTGATGGAGGTGACCGATGACGGAGGTGACCGATGATGGTGATGGAGGTGACCGATGACGGTGACGGAGGTGACCGATGATGGTGACGGAGGTGACCGATGATGGTGACGGAGGTGACCGATGATGGTGATGGAGGTGACCGATGACGGTGGTGACCGATGATGGTGACGGAGGTGACCGATGACGGAGGTGACCGATGATGGTGATGGAGGTGACCGATGACGGAGGTGACCGATGACGGAGGTGACCGATGACGGTGATGGAGGTGACCGATGACGGAGGTGACCGATGACGGTGATGGAGGTGACCGATGACGGTGATGGAGGTGACCGATGATGGTGATGGAGGTGACCGATGACGGTGACGGAGGTGAC
>SSNP01000075.1:2468727-2489379 GCA_006937955.1 Pachypanchax playfairii | reverse complement strand
GACGGTGGTGGAGGTGGACGGTGACGGAGGTGACCGATGACGGAGGTGACCGATGATGGTGATGGAGGTGACCGATGACGGTGATGGAGGTGACCGATGATGGTGATGGAGGTGACCGATGACGGTGACGGAGGTGACCGATGATGGTGATGGAGGTGACCGATGACGGAGGTGACCGATGACGGAGGTGACCGATGATGGTGATGGAGGTGACCGATGACGGAGGTGACCGATGACGGAGGTGACCGATGACGGTGACGGAGGTGACCGATGATGGTGACGGAGGTGACCGATGACGGAGGTGACCGATGATGGTGATGGAGGTGACCGATGACGGTGATGGAGGTGACCGATGACGGAGGTGACCGATGACGGTGATGGAGGTGACCGATGACGGAGGTGACCGATGACGGAGGTGACCGATGACGGAAGGTGACTGCTGATGATTTGGTTGCCTAAATGTGCAATCGCTAAGGGGATGCAGCCTTTTTACCACATACCATTACTTTTTTTGTGACATTCGGCAATTTGCTCCGCTGACAGCTTTCCCCTTGTTGCCATGGTGACTGGGGTTTGTCTATTTCCTGGCCCGGGGTCTATGGCCAGTTAATGCAGACTGGCTTATGCTAGCATCACTCTTCAAGTGTTTAACAACTATGAACAGATTTGACTCAGTTTTAGCAACTAAGCTAGTCTGTGAAGAATAAGACAATCATAATTTTCATGTACTGGCTAACTGTCCGAAGTGGAGGAAGCAACGGGAGCAGGACAGCAACGCAACACGTCACCACACTGTGGCCTTGCAGCTGCCGAAGGTGTTTTGTCATGTCTGTTGTACATCCTCCTTGGCACTAATAAGTTTATCACAGGTGTTGCACTCAGTGAATCCCTCCTTTTGTAAATTAAAATGAAACAGGGCTGCACAAAAGCGGTACGCAAGCGGACCCAAAATATAAAAGGCGCACCAGATGAGAATTTGCAATGCGTGTTTGCGTACTTAACATATGTTTGACTGAGCTGCATGAATTTTTCCATTAATCAGAGGCGTGGTTCTTTATCAAATCATTGAGGGGTCCTGCAGACTTATTTTGTTTGACTGACATGTTTCTCAGCCTGAGTCGCGGTTCTGCGGCTGAGGTTGTTGATCAGACTGTGGATCAGCTGATCTCTCCCTTTACAGTGCAGCTCTGCATGAGTGACGAATCAAAGTCTGAAAGATGCCCGTTTTTTCTTAACGGTTCCAGAACCGGATGTTCTTGGTGCCCAACCCTACCAATGACGGGGCTGACCGGGGTTCTCTTTCAGAACCACAATTACTTAATCAGTAATTTTCTTTTAGATTTATCTATGTGTCGTAACACCTTAAGTCCTTCATCTTGCAATAACCTGATTTGGAATCATTCAGTCATTCTTTTCATAACCTGTTAATATTGTAAATATGTGTAAATAAATCTCCATATATATTTAAAGTACTGTTGTCACTCCAATTTCTTCTGTGTAAAATCATGATCTTTAACAAAACTGAGATCTATAAACAAAAGGCATAATTTGAGCGAAGTGTAATGATTAATAATTTTCCCATTTCTATTATTATGCCTAAATTAAAGCTACATATATGACAATAATGTGCAATAACTCGACTACTGTTAGACTCTCTCTCATGCTCATTGTTAATCTTTTTCCCTTTTATACTGTGACCTTACTTGTTTATTTCTTTGTACCTGTATGACTGTGTTTGCTGCTGGAACCATAATTTCCCAGAGGAACCTTCCAGAGGGATTAATGAAGTTCTAATCTAATCTAATCTAATCTAATCTAATCTAATCTAATCTAATCTAATCTAATCTAATCTAATCATTTTGGAACAATATTAAAATGTTATTTTTCAAAAAGTGACTTTATTATCATCCTTATTTTCTCCTGATTGTTTGATTTTGAATATAACTAAATAAAGTTCAGGAAGTGATGGTTTTATCAGAAAATGAAGGACCTTGACTTTGGAGTTCATCTGTTCTGATGAGACAAATATGTAAATATTACTGTAGATCTGCTTTAGCAGGAGGCTGTTAGCTAACTGAGAAGGTGTAGTGTGAAACGATCATGGAGATTAATTATTCATGCAGACCTGATCTCAAAATCATGGATTATATTGGGGAGAACACGAAGGGACAGAAAGACACGTGACAAATTTGTAGACACGTCTCCAAGCAGTGACATAAAGAACATAAAGAATTGATGTTTTAAAGTTACAGCTGATCACAACAAATATTGTTTCATTTAGACTGTTTTCTACTGCCTAAAACTTTTGCACAGTGTCAGCTGCATGTGCTGTTGTATTTGTAGTTGAGTTAATACTATACCATCTTTAATTATAAAGCACTTTTAAACACAACAAGAAGGTTGCACAAAGTGCTGAACAGCTTCATAAAATACACCAATAAAATAATAAAAATAAAAACAAACAAAAAAAAAGTACATAAAAATATAAATATGAATAAAATAGGTATTAAAACAATTTGGAGGTCAGTGGGTATCAAAAGCGAGGGGAAAAAAGTGTGTCTTTAAACGAGTCTTAGACGGATCTGGAGGTGGAGCATTCCACAGCTTGAGGGCACAAGACCAGAAAGTTCTATCACCGCCTGATTTACAGCGGTACCTTGGGACAGACAGGAGAAGCTGATCTGCTGACCTGAGTGACCGTGAGGGGCGATAAGGTGAGTTCAATAAGGTAGAGAGGAGCCAGACCATTTAGTGACTTAAAAACAAAGAATAAAACTTTAAAAGAGACACAGAATTCAACGGGGAGCCAATGAAGAGATTTTAAAACAGGGGAAATGGGTTGGCGTCTGTCCAGTTAAAAACCTAGCAGCCATGTTCTGCACTAACTGAAGGAGGTGAAGGGATGATTTATTGACCCCATAGAGACGGGCATTGCAGTAGTCCAGTCGGGAGGTGATAAAAGTATGGACCACAGTTTCAAGCTGGTGCTTACTGATGGATTTGAGTCTGGAAATTCTCCTTAACGGAAAAAAAAACAGGGCGGAGTTGATCTGAGCATCCATCTTTAGTTTGGAATCAATCTTCACAACAAGGTTTATGACTGATGATTTGAGTGAGAAAACCAAAAAATCTAATTCAGGTTGACATGGATCGAGTTTATTATCATGACTGATGAGAATGATTTCAGTTTTCTTGTCATTCAGATTTAGAAAATTGGCTGCGAACCACATTTTGACCTCATGAAAACAGTCAAGAAAGACAGAATATGAGTTGTGAGGATTGACGGGGACGTAGACTTGGCAGTCGTCTGCCTACAGGTGATACTGGACATGAGCAAAAGACACCAGAAAAGAATTGTCTAGCTGATCATGGAGAACCAACAGACAGCCCTGCTATGTCCTAATGTGTCTCACTCTCACAGAACCATCTGTCCAACCAAGACCATCCAATCAAACATCCATGTGATGTGCAACAGGTAAAGTCACATGCTTTTATATCTTCTCAGAAGAAGATCTCCATCAGGAGTTATGGAGATGAAATTAATCACCTTAACATTCAGCTGAGCAGTTTTCTTAATTTATAGATAAAAAAAACAAAAAAACAACTTTTTTTATTTGCTCTTATCCATAAAAAATGTAAAGAAGCACAAGTTCCATATATCACTTACAGAATGATTCTGATTCATGAGTCAGTTGTTGAATCTGACCTGATTACGTTGATGTTCATACTTCTTTCTTTTTATCTCACATCCAGTCCAAACCTCCTTTTTTCAGGGTGAGTTACACATGCTGAAGTGTCTGAGAGGTAAAAGTCATTTCTTTCTGCAGCATCCTGAGAAAGGAGGCTGCAGCGTGTTGGGATTCTTTCTGTGAGCAGTGGGGCCATGTGAGCTTTAAGAGATCGACTCAAAGCTTTGTTGTATGAGGAATGAGCTCATGGAGAAAGGCTGAGAGGACTAATAAAAGCAGAATCAGAGAGATTTGGCCTTTGAAGAGCAGCTGAAGATGAAGTCTTTGTTGTTGGAGAATCAGCTGTATAAGTACAGAGGATGGAGACAGAGACAGAAGAAGAGATGAAGCCATCTTAAGAGACTGAAGGTTGTTTATCACAGGGCCCAGACAGAAAGTCAGAGGGGGGGGGGTGGGGGGGTGTGATGGAGGGTATTTGGGGGGTTAGAATCAGAAAGGAATCTTCACTCTTCAGGAGGAGAAGGAAGCAGGGACTGACCAATAGATGGCTCTGCAGCTCCTCGGGGAGTCCAGCCTCTGAATAGGATCCCTGGCTGGGGGCCCTGGTCCCTGCAGTCCCCGCCCCCCCCCCGCTGCACTATAACCAACAGGAATGATTGATGAAGCTTCATTATTAGCGCTCCATGGGCGGCACCACTGAGGCTCCTCACAGGGCTTCATTATTTAAAGTCCCGTCAAGCTCCAGTTTTCTCTGTTCCAGCAGCTTCATATTTAACAGGCCTTCATCAGTCAGGGTAAGAAACACAAAGACAGATAAACCCACCGCTCTGATAAAAAACACCAACCTGCCTGAAAAACAGCTGTGGTGTTCTCACTGAACGGAGAACATCTGGGACAGAGTCCACTTCATGCTAAACGTGTCTCTGGTTCTCCAACACAAGACAAACTGACACCAACACAAACAGATGAAACTCTAACAGTGATGGAGAGAAACGAGCTGCCTGAGAATCCAACATGTACAGAACCAAGAAACTAACTGGCTTTACTTAATGAAGATGTTTATAAACAGACAGACAGATAAACAGGTAGATGATCAGACAGACAGGTAGACCGACAGGTGATTAGACGAACTGACTGTGTTTACATGCAGCGAATAACCTGTTCAAAACAGGAATATTAGCAATAACCGGGTCAGACACGGCCGTGTAAACGCCGGCAAAAACCTGAATATGATCATCGGGTTTTTATGAGACCCTTTTCTATATATAAATGCATATCTGCATATCCCCATCAAAGGAACAATAATTTGTGTTCTGTGCACGTTCTATTCACAAGGAATCCAGGGGTCTCATTTATAAAGCTTGCTTACGCACAAAACGGGATCGGAAAACTGCGTAAGCAACTTTCCACGCAAACTTTGGGATTTACAAAAAAAAACGTAGCGGAAAATGGGCGCAACTACGTTAAATACGTTTTTCCTATCAAATAAATTCTCCCAGGACAGAAACACTAAATATGATGTTATTTTTACTTTCTTTCCATTGTCAGAGCAACAGGCAAATGTTTGGACACACCCAGAGGAGAAGGACCCAACAATGGCTGATAAGGACCCAGAGGGCTTTTATATAGAAAATATCAGGGAAGGATCATAAAAATATGTTTAAATAATTAACAGGAAACACTCACCATAAACAAGAATACTGTATAAACTTCTAATAACATCTTATTATGAAATAAGTTGTTAATTCGTACTATGGAGGTATTTTTCATCAGAACACCACTTCCTGCTGAGACCTGAATTACGGAGGTTATTTAGTCTATTATAAAACCATCGGAGGGTCCAGAGTGTCTAATATGAAGATGAACATGTTTTTCAGTGAGTATTCACTTAGACAAGTTTCATAACAGCAGCTTAAAGCTGTAAAAGTTATTTTGTACTGATTTAAGATTTGTGTAATCAGGAGACGACTGCTTCCCATCAGCTGTCTCAATTCTTCGGCTGCCTTTGAGACAACATAATAAAACCCCCTCAGACCCCAGTGGGTCCAGACAAAACTCATCCTGGTTCTGGTTGGCTGGTTGCTTAAATAGGAATTATTTTGTTATGAATTGGACTTGATGGTACTGTAAAGTACCTTGTTACTATCTGGCACTTTATAAAGATACTGACTCAAATAAAAATAGATCTGGTCTAATGCAGAATAAAAGTGTTCATGTCTGATTCTCATTACGTTTACTATCAGAGACAGAAAGAGAAACAGGTTTGTGGTTACCATGGTGACATTAATGTGACACTGGTCATTACCATGGTGACATCACCAGGCCAAATAAACCTGATTCTGATATATTTATATTATTTTTATTTAATGTATACTTGCAGAGTATGGCTATCAGTCTTTACTGCACAAACTAAACAGGCACATCTTGGACAGCACCGTGTCATGTGAGCTATGGAAGGACCCTCGAAGCCACTGTTGTGCACACTGATGGGTAACTAGATGTTCACACACTACATTGTACTCACGATACAAGAGGTAGCAGACAGCCTGGTGTTTCTGCATTTCAAACACTATTACAACGCAGCGTACTTCATAATTATGCACAGTGTTCAGTCATGTATCACAAGTGGCAATTATTTAATAAAACACACACAAGCCAAGCATGCACATGAAAACGGAGCATGCATGTTATAAAGATTGAGAGTTAAAATGAAATGAGTGAGTGAACAAACAGTTTTAGAGAGCAGAGAATCAGATGAGACTCAGCATGTGTGTGAATGTGACCCAACGTGCTCACGGCAGAAACAAGCACTGAGTTGAATCTTTATTTAAACACAATCCCCATCCTGAGCAGTATGAACTGGAGACTGTATCTGTACAAAACAACCTTTTTACCAGTGGCGGCTGGCTAATAGAGGGCGCTAGGGCGCCGTCCTCCCTATCAAAAACATGATGTGGCAAACAAATAAGAAATATTTCTTTTTTTTTTAAATTCCATGTATTTAGAGTTAAAAACACTTATATGTATATTTATAAACTGAGAAGATTGTATAAATGATTTCTGAAAGACAGAAACTGCTTTATAAAACATGATTTCCTGCTTCTTCACTTCTCATATGTCTAGTTCAGCTCTGGGGAGCTGGAGAAATCACCCTCAGGAGGCGGGCTCTTAGATCGAATTAGCCAATAACAGATCTGCATTGCCAAACGGAAGAACTTCATTAAGCCAATAAACGCAGAGAAAATAACTTCACGAAGGGCGATGTTTGAAGTGCTCCAAACCACGTTAAATACCGCGAGATTATCTGCTATCAAACTCGGAGCTAGCTGGATGTAGCTATGCTAACTGGGTTTGTTTAAAACAAGCAGCTCTGATCCTGGATGGTTACAGGAGTGAGGAGGGAAAATATAAAGAAGAGAACACCAGGAGACACGTGGAGAACAGAAGTAAGAACAATGTTTTCTTTTTGTTTTCTGGTAGAATAAAACTGAACAGCAGGGAAACTTGTTAAACCCAGTGATAGAGAAGTCTGTAAAGAAAAACAAGTTGTTAGGAAGTTTAATATTATAACTAGTAGATGTCTGTAAGTTTATTATAATATAAAACCAGTTTTCCAGGTGTGTGACACCATCCTGCTGCACATTGAGGAGTGTTTTGTCTTCACTCAGCATCTCGTCAGTGTGACCTGCTGCATGGAGAACTGTCTCTACAGCACAGTGGGACGTTTCCTGAGACACACTGGACACAACTGTGGACGTTTATCCAGTACTGGACAATTAAAATGATATTTAATGTTTATATTGTATTAAATATTACTTAAAATACAACATTTAATGTTAATACCCAGAATGTATCTGTTTGTCTGACTAGATGAACCTGTTCTGGTGATTTTTTATTTTATTTTACATTTGAATAAAGTCTTTGTTAAATATTTAACTGAAGTTGAAAATGTATTTTTATATACAGGGTTTACATTAACTCATCTTTACAAATGTTTTATTGACCGTCACTTAATTGGATTTATGCAGCCCCACCCAAAAAATGTTTCACCAGCTGCCACTGATTTTTAGAGTTTTAGTACAAGTATAAATAATTTCAAACTGCATTACAAACCTGGTTTGTTCTTCACACATGGATTAATGAATCCCCTCTTTCAAGTTTAGCAACAATAGTTTCAATTTAGTTTTAATTCACAGTTTCCTCAGAATAGTTGAAGTGTTGCAGATGTAGAACATGAAACATAATCTCTACAAGCTGAAGAAGCTGCTGTCCTTTGTGTTGCTCTGCTGTGTCAACCCAGATTGCAATGCATTATGGTCCATTTCTACCAACCATGTGACCAACATCTGTGCCCTTCTATTGAACTACATGAAGAGGTGGTAGGGCGCTATATAGTGAATGAGAGAACATTTTAAACATGGCCTGAGATTTGGGAACGATACCTAGAAGGTGAAACCATTATGATGACATGTGATGATCCCACAGCTTCAGTAGAAGTTTTCAGAATGTTTAACTGTTTTGCTCCCTGAAAGAAAGCAGTTACTTACTGCCGGGTTCGACATTCTCACACAGCTCTGTCTTGGCCTCGCCGTTGGGCCGGTCGCTGGCCTTGTGGGACAGCCGGGACGACATGGTGGCAGCGGTAACGACAGCCTTAAAGGACCTTTTCCTCTTCTGCACATTGAGCTCTGGATGGAAGATGATGACGTAGACTTTAGGCATGTAAAGCATGCCAAGGGCAACAGATGCACTCAGGTTCATGGAAATGGTCAGTGTGGTTGTCTGGATGTAGAGCTGTAGGAGACACAGGTAAAAGGTGGATTAGGCAAGGCATCATCCTGATCAGAGCTCAAACATTCTGGACTCTAACCTCATAAAGAGGCTCAAGGTTTACGAGACAGTCAGCTTGTTTTTAAGAGCTAGTCTCTTTACTTGCCTCAGTCTGTGTGTTGGTCTTAGGCTAAAAGCTTGGAGAACATGATCTGCAATAAGCCCAAACAAATTTATTAGAGAGCTAAAACTTTTTGTGAGCAGGCAATGGATTATTTTTATTTAATTTTTTAACTTTCACCTATAGAAGGAAACCACAGCAGCTGGCTGAGCTGCTCTTTTAAGGGTTTTGCACCTGAAGCTGAGACCTTCTGAACCCAGATGAGTTCTGGTACCGGCATGACCATGCCCCACAGAGAGCAGCTCTAATGTTTTTATGTGTGTTTGGGGGTGGGGGGTGAGAGTAAGGTGCTGAGGATGAGGAAGGGCTATAGGAAGATGACCCAAAAAACCAACTGCAAAAATGTGCAGATGCAAATGTCTAAAGAATAATTTGCTTGTTTATCATTTTATGGTTGCCAATATTTACCAGATAACATTTTGTTTAATAGAAAGAAAAAGTGCATAAAGATGAAGCACCACACTACCAGAAGTCTCAGGCCTTCACACACACATGACCTTTAATGACCTCTGACTCTGTAGGCTTTTTAAATGGAGTCGACACTTTGCACCACGGCTTCACATTTTTTGGAAGATTTTCTTCGAAGTTCAGAAGTGTTTGAGAATTTCTGATGATTCCTCCAACATTACATTTGTGAGAGCCAAACTTTAAACTTGGTTCAGGGAAGTCAGACAGGTAATGTTCTCCAGGGAACCATCAAACCCAGACTCAATGCATGGCTGTGGCAGCATGCTTTACCCAACTGGATCTGACTGCGCTGCACTTTGTGATGCGAGGCTTGATGCAGCTGCATCATTGAAACTCATTCCATGAAGTTCTCAACACACAGTTCTTCAACTAATCTTATGAAGAACATGAGGTCTGGAGCTACTGACTCTGCTGGAGGTTGCTGGGTTCTGCTCACTGTGCTTGTCAGCATGTTCTGACCCACTGTGTGATCTTCCACTTCAGGTCTGATCTGCTGCTGAGCCCAACTGTTTCCATTTTGTTCTAATCCCACTAACAGCTGACTAAGGAATATCTAGTTGCAAGGCTATTTCACAAGTGGACTTATGGTACAGGTGTATCCTTTCATACAGCTTCGTTTAGAGTAAGTAAATATATGATAAGTAAAGAAGTCCAGAGTCAAATGCTTCATCACCTTTAGTTTTAGCAGAACAGAAACAATCTGAAGTCAGTAATTTGAGTGTGATGGAACAACATCATGATGATGACATGTCAGACAGAGAAAAAAACAACTGCTCTTATTTATTACTGACTTTCAGGTCACTTCCTCTTTAATCTGATGGTCACAGTGTTTGTGTTGGTAACTCTGTGTGACGGAGGCAGAGGCATCACTTCAAGATGGAAATCTGTAAGTGAGCTTTGATTCCAGAGAGACTCGACAAAGAGGACAGATAAGGAGGAAAAAGGCAGAATCGAAGTCAGAAGGAGACACAGAGATGATCCTGATGCCTCCTGTTTTATTATCAGACCATCAAGGTTACTGGACATGGAGATGAAGCTGAGAGCTGGACCACGTGCTTCCTTCATCTTCTGAAGCCCAGTCTCATGTAAGACTCACAGGTGGTTGTTTTAAAGAGGCCATGTCACACAAATTTCATGAATTTGGGCTTTTCCAAGGTTCAATATGTCCGAATTTTACCTTGTTGTCAAACCGCAGTTCATGCAAAAAAAAAAACATCCGTTCAGAGCTGGAAATTTTGTTCAAACAATAATTAATATAATAATTTATTTCAGAGTTTCAGTTTTCGGTCAATAATTGTCATTTTAGTGCATCCCCAATATCCACAAACCAGAACTTCAATGTTCATGTACAGACAAAATGAAAGCACCACCACCTCCTGGACAAAACTAGACGATCTCTGAGATACAACCTGAACAAATATTTCACAACATACACATACCTGTGACAGCATGGGACATGCACATTCATACAGCAGTCTAGGTGTCCGTCCATACTACAAAAGAAAGGTTCTAAGTCAACATATGCCACATTCCGTTTTAGCCATTAGCAACTAGCTTACATGTGCACATTCCCAAATATTAAACCACAACTTAAAAACCGGCTAAAACAATCGTAACTTCATTGAACACAATTCAGCGAGTGTTTATGGCGCAGCGCAGAAATAACCTGCACATTTAAAACTGAACTTACCACAGCGAAAGCGCCATCGCTACTAGCGGGAGATTCATTTAGTACCGGGAGACTTCCGCTGTGGATTTTCAAAATAAAAGCGCTCAAAACAAAATTCCGAGAATAAAATTTAAAAATGCAGTCCCGTGTTTAACAGGAATTTGAAAACAACAACAATAAGTATTGACACCGTTTTGTATAAGCATCCTCTTGCCAACACCAGGTTGTGAGTTAGCTGTATAACCAGCATCACTAGCCAGCACTAGATTCCTGTTGGTTAATCCGTCTGTTTTGTGTCCCCTGTTATTCTGACCTTGGACTGTTCTCAGTGGCCTCTGCCTCACCTTTGTTGGATTGTTTTTCTGTTTGATCAGATTACCTGGATCTCTGACCTGTTTTGGACTTCACGTCTCACCTTCAGCCTGCTCCCTCCACTGGTCTGTACATTTTCAGAGTTTTGACCAGTAGCTTCATATTGTAAGTAGGAGATTAGATTGTTGATGTTGGACTCAGTAAAGCTGTGTGTGAGTCCTTTCTGTTTTGGATATCTGCTAAATATTGCTCCCACAGTTCATTCTAACATCTCCACACATCAACATTTTAATAACAAAATGCCTGTCCTCCCTCCATCAGTTGTATATCGAGTCTACACACCAACACATTACAGATTCATTAGAAAGCAGCAGATGTTTAATCACATCTGCACAATTAGAACATGATGAGTTCTCATCTTTTTCTCACATTTTTCACTTTGAGCAGAATAATCAACACTGAGGTGTTTTCATTTCTGTGAATGCTCTTTTTATTTCTGTAAACACTTCACATCATTTCTGATACCTGTCTTTCTCTATCTGACCTACTTTTTCAGAAGTACGAGGCTCATGGCTGCTGGCCAATCAGAGCTGCACATTTCTTCAGACTATCACTGAGGCCAGTAATTCAGTTACTAGTTGTTCTGGTCCTTTTTGGGCTGCATGTTTAATGTGTTCAGAACATTTCAGCTTTAACGCTTTGAACTCTAGATTTTTTTTAATTGCAGTTTGATGCTGTGGAGCGTTCAGGTGTGTGTTTTACCTGAAAGCTTCATGTGAAAAGAACAATGATCTCAGAGACTGTTGCTGCCATCATCTGACTGACCTCATTTTAACAACTGCTGAGGATCAGATATGTTCTACACATACAGCTGTTACTCTTTGTTCTTGACATGATTCAGAGTCACACATATTGTTTTTAAAGTGGTTCATTTAAGTTTGGGAGGTATGATGTCATCACATCTGTCATTGTATCTAAGGAAATATTCACAACATCCTCCATTAGAAATCTCCTGCCCTACAAATTCTCCACATTCCAACTCATCACGTCCACATGAGGAGGAAACGTCTGCTGCTGTGGTACTAAGAGTGGAAAGATGAACTTTAAAGGGACAGTATGTAAGAATTAGACCTTACATATTGTACCTTTAAGGAACTAAAAGAGCAAACATTTCTGAAACATCAGAAAGGGCTGCAGATGGTGAGAAAGTTGCTGGGATAGTAACAGAAGGATGAAGATGGAGGATGAGGAGTAGGAAAAGGTTAAGTAGGATGAGACAGAGAGCAGCTGGCATGAAAGCAGTGCTTTAAATAAAAGAGCTGTAAATAACCCAACTGACCTGTGAGCAGCATTTACCTGTTCAGGATTAAAGTTTTATATATTTGACATATTTCATGCCATGATTCAGCTGGTTTTATTACAGCTAAAAGAAGTTCAGTCAGAAAAGAGTCTGTCGGAATGTTAAACCTGTTTTAATCAGAACTGATCCTGTTAGATCCAAAGATTTAACAGCCTGATGAAACAAGCTGAAACAAGCTGAACAGTGTCTGAAAAATGACTCTGATGATCAGATAACAAGCTTTCAACACTTTTCATTGTGTAATTAATTATTGCCCTTCTTTTATCCAGATGATGGAACTAAGAAAACAGCATCACTCTCGTCCTTCTGAGCTGCTGGTGTTTCCCCATGCAAACATCCGAATGAAAAGTCCTCCCCATGTGACCTGAGTGCTTCAGAAGCAAAGGAAGGAAAAACTAGTTTCCTCATTTATTCATGAGATCCAACAATGTCGTCTCCACCAGTGAAACAGAAACACCAAATCAGCATCTGGACCCTGTGAGCGCAGCAGCTTTTCATTAGTCTTCCTCAGAAACCAAACCGTAATCACTAGATTCAACCTCGGACCAGTTCTGTCTCTCAGTGGTCTTTGTCTTCACTTTTAACAGACTGGTTGTGAATCTGAGTCTGCTGCTGCATTCACGCTCAGAAAACACATTGTCTCACAGATCTGTTGTCTAAAGCTGCTGTTTGAATATTCACATCGTCCGACAACAGAGAGGAAAGTCAGTGAGAGGAACGACACGTCACCTTAACCTGCTTTCAGGCAGATGATACCTGCCGTCAACAAGACAAACAGTTTTTATTCACTGAAATGATGGAAGACTTTTACACAACTGGATCCTGAACTGAGGACAAAGGAAACGTGCTCAGAAAGACAAAAAGCTCCAGAAACCGGTTTTTGTGCAACAGAAAAATAAACAATTTCAACCAACTGAACATCTGAACTATTATCTTTATCAGAGAACCAGAAGACAGGTCAGTAAACTGCTGAAACAGACATATAAACAGGATTATTAACCTGAGTGAGGTCATACAGGTAAGATCTGTTTAAATGTTTCTTTTAGAAATAAATGAAACATGTCAATATTTGAATGTTCAATTATATCAAAAACAAATACTTCAGAAACATCTTTTCATCCTTTTTATTTCCTTTTAGCTACAGAAAATGATGCAAACATGCAGCTGACTGAAAACCTCCAGATGTTTGGATTTCATGTGTTTACAGCAGCTGGAATGTCGAACGTGATGCTTCAGTGAACCGGAGTCGAGCTTCAGCTTCGTGTCACTCTGACAGAGTTTATCTAGCTTTAGCTTGTTTCTGCTCCACTGATTTGAGATCAGTCTCAGAACATCACTTTACTGTTAAACATCAACTTCATGATGATGAAGGAACATGGAAGGTCCTGCTGCAGTCAGCATCCTGATGTGTTGGATCTGAGCTGTCTCGTTTACCCTGGATGCTCCACACGGTTCCACAGCTGCTCTGTTGGTGGAGACAAGATGCTTCCAGCAGCTGGATCCTGGATAAACCTCCAGGTCTGCTACACAATGGATGGATCTTACCCACTGGGAGTCAGCCATCACTAAAGAACATTTTCATTAGATGTTCTGAGGAACAGTGGAATGTGTGACTTTATGTTGGGTTTGATTCCCAGTAGTTTCAGCCGTCTGCTCTCTCTCTCTCCTCTCTGCAGGTCTATCATCTTCACCTTTATGGATCAATTTAAACTTGTTCTGAGAGTGAGTTTCCTTTTTCAGGTGAAACGTGTCCATCCAAACAATCATAACCGTGACATGCTAACGGCTAACATCAGGCACGCTGTGCAGACCTCACAGATATGACTATTTACATCTTCAGCTGTCACTCATGTCACCACTCTAAATGCTGTTTCCCCCTACAGCCATCATCTCTATGTCATCCTGCAGCTAAATGTCCACAGTGTCCCCTCCTGCAGCTAAATGTCCACAGTGTCCCCTCCTGCAGCTAAATGTCCACAGTGTCCTCTCCTGAAGCTAAATGTCCACAGTGTCCCCTCCTGCAGCTAAATGTCCACAGTGTCCCCTCCTGCAGCTAAATGTCCACAGTGTCCTCTCCTGCAGCTAAATGTCCACAGTGTCCTCTCCTGCAGCTAAATGTCCAGTGTCCTCTCCTGCAGCTAAATGTCCAGTGTCCTCTCCTGCAGCTAAATGTCCAGTGTCCTCTCCTGCAGCTAAATGTCCAGTGTCCTCTCCTGCAGCTAAATGTCCAGTGTCTTCTCCTGCAGGTAAATGTCCACAGTGTCCCCTCCTGCAGCTAAATGTCCACAGTGTCCCCTCCTGCAGCTAAATGTCCACAGTGTCCCCTCCTGCAGCTAAATGTCCACAGTGTCCCCTCCTGCAGCTAAATGTCCAGTGTCCTCTCCTGCAGCTAAATGTCCACAGTGTCCTCTCCTGCAGCTAAATGTCCACAGTGTCCTCTCCTGCAGCTAAATGTCCAGTGTCCTCTCCTGCAGCTAAATGTCCAGTGTCCCCTCCTGCAGCTAAATGTCCACAGTGTCCCCTCCTGCAGCTAAATGTCCACAGTGTCCCCTCCTGCAGCTAAATGTCCACAGTGTCCTCTCCTGCAGCTAAATGTCCACAGTGTCCTCTCCTGCAGCTAAATGTCCAGTGTCCTCTCCTGCAGCTAAATGTCCACAATGTCCTCTCCTGCAGCTAAATGTCCACAGTCCTGCAGCTAAATGTCCACAGTGTCCCCTCCTGCAGCTAAATGTCCACAGTGTCCCCTCCTGCAGCTAAATGTCCACAGTGTCCTCTCCTGCAGCTAAATGTCCACAGTGTCCTCTCCTGAAGCTAAATGTCCAGTGTCCTCTCCTGCAGCTAAATGTCCACAGTGTCCTCTCCTGCAGCTAAATGTCCACAGTGTCCTCTCCTGCAGCTAAATGTCCACAGTGTCCTCTCCTGCAGCTAAATGTCCAGTGTCCTCTCCTGCAGCTAAATGTCCAGTGTCCTCTCCTGCAGCTAAATGTCCAGTGTCTTCTCCTGCAGGTAAATGTCCACAGTGTCCCCTCCTGCAGCTAAATGTCCACAGTGTCCCCTCCTGAAGCTAAATGTCCACAGTGTCCTCTCCTGAAGCTAAATGTCCAGTGTCCTCTCCTGCAGCTAAATGTCCACAGTGTCCTCTCCTGCAGCTAAATGTCCACAGTGTCCTCTCCTGCAGCTAAATGTCCACAGTGTCCCCTCCTGCAGCTAAATGTCCACAGTGTCCTCTCCTGCAGCTAAATGTCCACAGTGTCCCCTCCTGCAGCTAAATGTCCAGTGTCCTCTCCTGCAGCTAACTGTCCACAGTGTCCTCTCCTGCAGCTAACTGTCCACAGTGTCCCCTCCTGCAGCTAAGTGTCCAGTGTCCTCTCCTGCAGCTAAATGTCCAGTGTCCTCTCCTGCAGCTAAATGTCCAGTGTCCTCTCCTGCAGCTAAATGTCCACAGTGTCCTCTCCTGCAGCTAAATGTCCACAGTGTCCTCTCCTGAAGCTAAATGTCCAGTGTCTTCTCCTGCAGCTAAATGTCCAAAGTGTCCTCTCCTGCAGCTAAATGTCCACAGTGTCCCCTCCTGCAGCTAAATGTCCAGTGTCCTCTCCTGCAGCTAAATGTCCACAGTGTCCCCTCCTGCAGCTAAATGTCCACAGTGTCCTCTCCTGCAGCTAAATGTCCACAGTGTCCTCTCCTGCAGCTAAATGTCCACAGTGTCCTCTCCTGAAGCTAAATGTCCAGTGTCTTCTCCTGCAGCTAAATGTCCAAAGTGTCCTCTCCTGCCAATATGTCTGAAATCCAGTTGTCAACCCGTGTCCCCCGTTTCACGTCTTTAGAAACTGCTTCTTTCAGTTCATCGTTGGTAAAATTCATCAGATGTTTACAGATGTTTGTGACTCATCCCTCTCCAAACAGCTGTGATGACCTCTGACCTGTCACATTCACTTCAGAGTGTCCTGTTAAATGTCCACTCTGTTTCAGAGAAATCCTTTACATTTTTTATTTCTTACTGAAACTTGGTAACAGGATGGGAATCTGGATCACTGTCTGGGATTTTGAAGACATTTATTCCTGGATCCAGACTGTGATCCGGATCACCTCCCCTACCCTAACGTTTCTGAGTCAACATGACTTGTTTATTTTTCACCCAGAAACTGACTTACCTTTTCTGCAGACTGTGCAGTACCAAAGAAGATTGGTATGAAGGCCAGCCACACGATGCAGGTGGTGTACATGGTGAATCCGATGGGCTTGGCCTCGTTAAAGTTCTCTGGGACGCCACGTGTCTTTATGGCATAAACAGTACATGTCACCATCAGTAAGATACTGTAACCCAACGAACAGATAATCTGGAGATCTGTAATATCACATTTCAACACCCCTCGAGCCTGATCCGGGTTGATGGTCCTCTGCTCATCGTAATCTATGATGGTGTTGGGGGGATCTACCCCAAACCAGATTAGCACCCCCAGCAGCTGGACTGAGATGAGGCTGAATGTGATACCCAGCTGGGAGGTGGGGCTGATCAGCCTCGGTGCTGTAACAGACTTTTTGCCCTGCTCAAAGATTCTGTAGATGCGGTTGGTTTTGGTGAGGAGGGCAGCGTAGCTGATGCACATACCCAGACCCAAGAAAATCCTTCTGAATGAGCATACGCCAACATCTGGCTTGGCAATCATAAGGAATGTGATTATATAACACAGAAATATTCCAGTCAGGAGAACATAACTCAGTTCCCTGCCAGACGCCCGAACAATTGGTGTGTCATTGTATCGTATGAACGTAGCCATGACAAAGATTGTAGCGATGATCCCCAGCATGGCCAAGAAAACTGGGATCACAGCCCAGGGGGAGTGCCACTCCAGCTTTATGATGGGTATGAACTGGCAGGAGGTGTGATTGCTGCTGGGTCTCATGTTGTAGGTGCAGAGCTTGCAGCTGAACTCATCGGACTGGTACTGGTATCCATCGCAGGGCTCACAGTGCCAGCAGCAGGGCATGCCCTTCACTACCTTCTTCCTCTCTCCAGCTTTACAGGGAAGGCTGCATACGGAGGTGGGAACCTCCTGCTCCCCCCGAGGCCACTGCAGGTCCTCCATCTGAAAGACAAAACACAGAGACAGTCAGATTTCATTTCTTTAAACATGATGTTTGATTATAAACTCCAGACTGGACCAACACTGTTGTTTACGGGTGTTCATTAAATGGTCCACCACTAAAGGTCAGGTCATATCTCAACAGCATGAAATGAAAAATACTTTATTTATTCCAGAAGGGAAATTCAAGGACGTACAAAAGATTCTTAACTTTCAATAACAGTCAGCAACATGGTCACATGACGACGGGAACCAAACGAAGTGAAATCTGGGTTTGTTTTTACACCCACATGTACGGTTCCCACGAAACGACCCAATCTGTTCAGCAATGACACGTTTAATAATAATAATATTTTTCCTATATTAATCCCTCGTGGGGAAACTCAGCTCTGCATTTGACCCATCATCACCATGAGGTGAGGAGCAGACATTTTTTACGGTGCCTGGGGGCCAGTTGTGGGGTTCAGTATCTTACCCGAGGATACTTTGACAGGTAGCCTATCGGCAGCGGGGATCGAACCCCTGTCCTCCAGTTGAGAGGCGATCTCCCTCCCGCTAGACTACGGCCACCCACACTGCTGCTGGTAGTTGAGGTGGTGTCCCAAAAACAACACAGTATTCATTAATAACCAGCAGGTCTGAGGAAAACCTGGTCTAACCCAGAGAGACACTTTGGATGGTGCTGCTCAGGGTCCACTTCAGGGTCCAGTCCAGGGTCCAGACAAGGGTCCACTTCAGGGTCCAGACAAGGGTCCACTTCAGGGTCCAGACAAGGGTCCACTTCAGGGTCCAGACAAGGGTCCAGTCCAGGGTCCAGTCCAGGGTCCAGGTCAGGGTCCAGTCCAGGGTCCAGACCAGGGTCCAGACAAGGGTCAGGTCCAGGGTCCAGACCAGGGTCCAGTCCAGGGTCCAGGTCAGGGTCCAGTCCAGGGTCCAGACCAGGGTCCAGACAAGGGTCAGGTCCAGGGTCCAGTCCAGGGTCCAGACCAGGGTCCAGACCAGGGTCCAGACCAGGGTCCAGACCAGGGTTCAGGTGAATTTTAGCTGCATTGATGGAGGTTCTGGAACTCGAGTGGTACAGTATTCTTTTTGAAATGTACAGGTTCATCGAATCACGTCTCCGAGTGTTTTGGGAGTAAATACTGAACTCTGAGTAGCTACTGGACTCTGGACTGTAAAAAGGTTCTACCTGACCTGCAGCTGATAATCTGAATAATTAGCTTCTTCTCAATATCCAGTTTTTATTATTGGTTCAATTAAAACCACCTAAAAACAGAAAGTCCAGGTGAAGTCTGAGCAGATTGTGTTTCCTCCACCAGGATGAGGGTTCTAAACCAAACATGTTCTCAAAGATGTTTTAGATCAGATCCTCTGGCCTGTCACTCGATCCATATTCACAGGAATATGTGTGAGAACGTCTGCTGGACTGTCAAACATATTGAAGGGTAAAACTTCCTGAACAGAACAGACCCACGTCTCTGACACTGTAAAACACCAGCGAAGTCACTACAAGGTATCGACTGAGAGGATCAGCTGTCTCAGATTTACTGCTCAGCTTTGATCCTGGACACCTGAAGCTGAGTGATGGTTTGGGTTCAAGCTTGTGACTGAAGAAAAGATTTCATTGCTCCAACAACGTGACTGAAGTTAATGTCTACTGAATCCTCCATTAGTGAAACATCAGTATGCAGGAAGTCCTAGTGCAAACAGGCGGGGATCAGCTGAGGGGGCGGAGCTTCAAACTCAATATACTCACTATTCAAATCATCTGCTTGACACGTGAACCAGTTTATTGTATTTTAGTTGTTACCTTTAAATTAATTTGATGTAAGTTCATTAGTTTGATTTAAATTTCTTCAGTTCATCAGTTATTTTATTACTTGAAAGTTTTACTTTTGATTCTAAACTTTTATTACAGCAACATGTTTTTAATAACTGATGATCTCAAACAATTTAAAATCCTGATTGATGCTGACTGCTTTCCTCTGATGCACGTGTCACTAGCTACGTTTACATGCGCCAAATTTCCCCAATCTGATTAAAATCCTGGTCGATCTGAATTCCCAAATCCCTGTTTACATGGACACTAACTGAAATGATCTGATCATGTCATGAGTACACATGCACCAAGTACTCAATCAGGTTAAATGAGTTGAGCATGCGCACAGCGAGTTGTCTTACAAACTCCGTCCTTTCTGCACGTCTTTCCCGCCCCATCGTGTGCTCGAGCTGACTCACGTTATCCCCAATATGGACCTTCTGCGGGTGATTACCTTTATGTTTGGGTTTTTACTGGTCGCATTAACCAAGCTAGAGGCTGAATACATATTACTACTGCTCCTCCACCACAGGAGAGGAGAGCAGGATGACAGGATGACTGCACCAGCAGACCACTTCTGTTTACCTCCCGCTATGTTTTCTACTTGAGTCTGCGAAAGCTGAAAGACGTCACGCTGAAGTTGTACGCATGCGCAGTGGGCTCTTTTCACCCTTTCTTTCCTAATGGATGTATACATGCACGTCTATCCGAATGAAGATCGGACAAAACCACCCCTCTAGATCGGAAGTAAATTTCATTCTGATCAGGCTGCATCGGATCAAAACATTCTGATTGACATGTTTACATGACGGATGTTTTATCCGATTGGGCGTTTATTCCGATTAAATGTGCCCATGTAAACGTAGCTACTGTCTGACCTTGTAACATGTGACTGAAAGACTCAGTCAAAGTGTGACGTGTTGTTCTGTGGACCAACAGAACTCTCCTGAGTCATGTGACATAAACCCTGATGGAGATCTATCAAGACGAGTGTGATCGAGTTGTTAGGAAACAGAATCAACACTGGAAGTGTTCCTGGTTCTGTGTGAACAGATCAGATTTATCACTGCAGCACATTAGGATAATTGATCCATACAGATGTGGACAGAACGCCTCCAGGGAGACGAGTTTTCTTCTTCTCTCACTCTGTTAACAGCCAGTTCAAACAAAGGTTACTCTGCTGATTACTCCTCTGAGCCACCGTGTCAAATTACCCTCCACATCACTTTTACATGTTCCTCAGCTAATTCAAATCAGGTTCCACTGTCACGCCAGAACATACAGTTTCAGTAATGACTCC
>SSNP01000075.1:2454483-2468599 GCA_006937955.1 Pachypanchax playfairii | reverse complement strand
GATTAAATGTGCCCATGTAAACGTAGCTACTGTCTGACCTTGTAACATGTGACTGAAAGACTCAGTCAAAGTGTGACGTGTTGTTCTGTGGACCAACAGAACTCTCCTGAGTCATGTGACATAAACCCTGATGGAGATCTATCAAGACGAGTGTGATCGAGTTGTTAGGAAACAGAATCAACACTGGAAGTGTTCCTGGTTCTGTGTGAACAGATCAGATTTATCACTGCAGCACATTAGGATAATTGATCCATACAGATGTGGACAGAACGCCTCCAGGGAGACGAGTTTTCTTCTTCTCTCACTCTGTTAACAGCCAGTTCAAACAAAGGTTACTCTGCTGATTACTCCTCTGAGCCACCGTGTCAAATTACCCTCCACATCACTTTTACATGTTCCTCAGCTAATTCAAATCAGGTTCCACTGTCACGCCAGAACATACAGTTTCAGTAATGACTCCCACTTTGTCAAGTGGAGAGCGACACAGCGTGAAACACACTCTGAGGAGTGATCAGGATGGAGGAAAAGGAGCAATAATAGGAGGTGCAATAGCAACAACTCTGCCACATCTGGAACACCAGGGCCTTTTACACTGAATAATTTAACACTGTGAAAGAGCAGAGACCAAGCTCTGAATTCTAAAGAGGAGCAGAACCAGGAGGAGAAGAGGAGGAGGAGTGAGAAGAGGAGGAAGAGGAGGAGGAGTGAAAGGAGGAGGGAGGGGAGGAGGAGTGAGAGGAGGAGTGAGAAGAGGAGGAGGAGTGAGAGGAGGAGGAGGAGTGAGAGAAGGAGGAGAAGGAGGAGAATTGAGGAGGAGGAGTGAAAGGAGGAGGGAGGGGAGGAGGAGTGAGAGGAGGAGTGAGAGGAGGAGTGAGAAGAGGAGGAGCGAGAGGAGGAGGAGGAGTGAGAGGAGGAGGGAGAGGAGGAGGGAGAGGAGGAGGAGGAGAGAGAGGAGGAGTGAGAGGAGGAGGAGAGGAGGAGGAGTGAGAAGTAGGAGAAGAGGAGGAGGAGTGAAAGGAGGAGGGAGGGGGGGAGGAGGGAGAGGAGGAGTGAGAGGAGGAGGAGGAGGGGAGCAGTGAGAGGAGGAGGAGTGAGAGGAGGAGGGAGAGGGGGAGGGGGAGGAGGGAGAGAGGAGGAGTGAGAGGAGGAGGAGGAGGGGAGGAGTGAGAGGAGGAGGAGGAGGAGGAGGAGTGAGAGGAGGAGGGAGAGGAGTGAGAGGAGGAGGAGTGAGAGGAGGAGGGAGAGGAGGAGGGAGAGGGAGAGGAGGAGGAGGAGAGAGAGGAGGAGGGGGGAGGGGAGGAGGGAGAGGAGGAGGGAGAGGAGGAGGAGGAGGGGAGGAGTGAGAGGAGGAGGAGGAGGAGGAGGAGGAGGGGAGCAGTGAGAGGAGGAGGAGTGAGAGGAGGAGGGAGAGGAGGAGGAAGAGGGAGAGGAGGAGGGGAGGAGTGAAAGGAGGAGGGAGGGGAGGAGGAGTGAGAGGAGGAGTGAGAAGAGGAGGAGCGAGAGGAGAGGAGGAGTGAGAGGAGGAGGGAGAGGAGGAGGGAGAGGAGGAGGAGGAGGGGAGGAGTGAGAGGAGGAGGAGTGAGAGGAGGAGGGAGAGGAGGAGTGAGAGGAGGAGGGAGAGGGAGAGGAGGAGTGAGAGGAGGAGGAGGAGGGGAGCAGTGAGAGGATGAGTGAGAGGAGGAGGAGGAGGGGAGCAGTGAGAGGAGGAGGAGTGAGAGGAGGAGGGAGAGGAGGAGGAAGAGGGAGAGGAGGAGGGGAGGAGTGAGAGGAGGAGGAGGAGGGGAGGAGTGAGAGGAGGAGGGAGAGGAGGAGGAGTGAGAGGAGGAGGAGAGGAGGAGGAGTGAGAAGTAGGAGAAGAGGAGGAGGAGTGAAAGGAGGAGGGAGGGGAGGAGGAGGGAGGGGAGGAGTGAGATGATGAGGAGGGAGGGGAGGAGTGAGACGAGGAGGGAGATGAGGAGGAGGAGGAGGGAAAGGAGGAGGGAGGGGAGGAGGAGGGGGAGGAGGAGTGAGAGGAGGAGTGAGAAGAGGAGGAGCGAGAGGAGGAGGAGGAGTGAGAGGAGGAGGGAGAGGAGGGGGGGAGAGGAGGAGGAGGAGAGAGAGGAGGAGTGAGAGGAGGAGGAGGAGGGGAGGAGTGAGAGAGAGGAGGAGGAGGAGGAGGAGTGAGAGGAGGAGGGAGAGGAGTGAGAGGAGGAGGAGTGAGAGGAGGAGGGAGAGGAGGAGTGAGAGGAGGAGGAGTGAGAGGGGAGGAGGAGGGAGAGGAGGAGGGAGAGGAGTGAGAGGAGGAGGGAGAGGAGTGAGAGGAGGAGGGAGAGGAGGAGAGAGGGGAGGAGTGAGAGGAGGAGGAGGAGGGGAGGAGTGAGAGGAGGAGGGAGAGGAGGAGGAGGAGTGAGAAGAGGAGGAGGAGGAGTGAGAGGGGGGAGAAGAGGAGGAGGAGGAGGAGGAGAAGAGGAGGAGGAGTGAAAGGAGGAGGGAGGGGAGGAGGAGTGAGAGGAGGAGTGAGAAGAGGAGGAGTGAGAGGAGGAGGAGAGGATGGGGAGGAGAGGAAGAGTGAGACGAGGAGGAGGGAGGGGAGGAGTGAGAGGAGGAGGAGTGGGAGGAGGAGGAGGAGAGGAGGAGGGAGAGGGAGAGGAGGAGGGGAGGAGTGAGAGGAGGAGGAGGAGGAGTGAGAAGGAGGAGAAGAGGAGGAGGAGTGAGAGGAGGAGGAGGAGGAGGAGGAGTGAAAGGAGGAGGGAGGGGAGGAGGAGTGAGAGGAGGAGGGAGAAGAGGAGGAGGAGGGGGAGGAGGAGGAGGAGTGAGGGATGGGGAAGAGGAGGATGAGTGAAAGGAGGAGTGAGACGAGGAGGAGGGAGGGGAGGAGGAGGAGTGAGAGGAGGAGGAGGAGTGAGAGGAGGAGGGAGAGGAGTGAGAGGAGGAGGAGGAGTGAGAGGAGGAGGAGTGAGAGGAGGAGTGAGAGGAGGAGTGAGAGGAGGAGGAGTGAAAGGAGGAGGGAGGGGAGGAGGAGTGAGAGGAGGAGTGAGAAGAGGAGGAGTGAGAGGAGGAGGAGGAGGGGAGGAGGAGGAGGGAGAGGAGGAGGAGGAGGGAGAGGAGGAGGGAGAGGAGTGAGAGGAGGAGTGAGAGGAGGAGGAGTGAGAGGAGGAGGTTTCTTGTTACACTTCAGGTCAGAAAGTTTTTTTTATTCTTGGAGAAAAAAAATATTTTTCAGAGATTTTTTAAAATTAATTTCATGACTTTTAGTTTTAGTATTTTACAGAAAAGTGAGAACTGGTTCTGATTCTGTTGGTTCTGATTCTGTTGGTTCTCACCTCTTGATTTTTGTTTCAGACTTTATGGTTTTTCCATTTTCAGTGTATTTTTTGGAGTTATTCTAATCTGCGCCTTTATGGGAGCACAATGAAAGATCCAACCAGAACACCATCAGAACCCGTGTTCCCTCAGACCCACGTTAAAACTGAGCTGCAGCTGGAAGGAGTCCACTGCTTTTCTTTGCAGGTCAGGGTTGGTCTGAGTCCATCTTCCACACAGAACCACATGCTAGAGAATCTGGATCAGGATCCACGTTCCTCTGGTGACGTCACAGAACAGTCAGAACTTTTCTTTAATATGTTACCAGGAAACAGGAAGTCAGGGATGTTTCACCTAAAACCATGATATCACAATAAAACATGCTGAGGACTCACGTTGAGCTGCAGGGTCTCCGTCCACTGTCCAATCCCTTGGTAGCCCGGTCCAGTCACGTTGTTCCACTGGTACTGGAACAGGTCATAGCGTCCAGGAGCATCGCCATTTTTATTGAACGTTACAGAAGTACCAGCACTTCCTGTCGTGACAAAATGGATAAAACACTTGATCAGTAAGTGATCAACTGATTCAGAAAGTATCAGTTGATCAACGCTTTAACATGTTTACACGGAGCATGTTGCCAATGACACGTTACATACGTGTACTTTCCAAAACCTCGTTACCGTTTGTGCACAAGAGAAAACTCAAATGGTTTTATAAGGAAGAGAAGAAGAAGTGAGCTTTACAGGAATATTCAGTGTATTACGGTAAAACATTGTTTCAACGCATGAAATACGCACAGATCTGTACGTAAGAACGACTGGAGTTTCAGGTCTCTGTCAGTCTGCTGCAGGTTCGGGACAGATCTGGCACTGCAACATTACACCTGTATTTTGAATATAACAGAAAAGTTTGTGCAAATAGAAAAATAAAATAAAGTAACAACATTTTAAAAAATCTGATAAATCCAAATTGAAGAAGATTCTCCAGAATTTAGGGATCTCCTTGGAAAAGCCAACGTGTCGGTCTCATCGGAGCGTCCAGGTCTGGGTTCTGACTGGAGAAGCTGCTGCTGTCACGGATGAAGAGGAGGACTCTTCCTCACTGCAAACACCTAAAGTGACAGTTTGATTGATCAGGAGCAATAACTTTGATTAGTTATCTATTTGAACCGTGCAGTACTTAGACTGGATTCAGGAACAGCTTTGGGTCTGGACTCTAAGTGGTTTCAATAGAACACAGAATTCACAGAACTCCCTTCCTCCATCCTGTCAGCGTGACGTCAGAGTCTGCAGGACTCCTGGTGAGTTGATGTGGTTTTTATATTCAGCTCAGACTGGATCCTGGCTGCTGGTTCAGACCTTGCTGGGCAGTTCTGCCTCCTTCATTCCACTTCAGCACATTTTGCTAATTAACTGATAAAAAGCTCAATCACTCAAATTAAAACTCGACGACCGTGTAGATTAATATTATGAATTCTGCAAAAAGCTCATTATGGACATTTTGATTTAATTGGTCAAACTAGAACACATCTCACATTTAGAGATCGGGCCTCCGGTGAATCCGTCAGACACATTTCTGTCAGATTCTTCTTTTCACACTTTTTATAGAATGAAGACTGTAAATAAAGGAAACTCCTGAAGGAAGTCAGTGTTTGTCTTTCAGAGATTTTTTATGTTATTTTTTAAGAGGTTTTTCCAGACGACACATGAAACTGTCAGGTTTATCCTTCTTGTCCAGATCGCTTCAGGTTTCACAGCTGATGGTTTGAAATCAGATGTTTTTCACAGTGACCTCAGTCTGACTGCTCATGTCATGATTGTGTTCTGGAGGGGACGGGACTGTGTAGCATCACGTGCTGCGGTGTCTTCTGCCTTCATACGGGTCACTTTGGGTGTTACACTGGAGTCTGATGGCATTTGCAGTTAAACTAAAATGTCAACAAACATAAAATGGACAAATCCGACCTGGAGTGTGAACGCAGCCTGACAGTCTGTGATATTTGTCCCTTAGTCCAGTCAAACTTTGAGCTCTTTAGGTAGGACAAGTGAAAAGTTCCATTGTCCCTGAATGCAGCAGAAGCCCTGATCATCATACATCCACCTCTGTACAGATCCTTCACATTCAGGCAAGGAGGATCCTCTCTGTGCTGTCCCCAGGTGTGAGGTGGGTCACACCTGGATCAGGTCATCAGGTAAACACAGACTCACCTGTGAACCCAATGTGCATGTGCTTTGGTTTGTTTCTGTTAGCTGGAAAGCACGTCAGACGGTCTGATTACAGAGTCAGATCCGTTACTATGGAGACAGGTTTAAGGAAGAATAAAACCACAGCAGTGTCTAACTTCATGCTGTGTAGCTGCAGCTGTAAACAATCCATCTGCTGGTACAGCTGACTAGTGCAGGTTAGCTTCATGCTCTGCTCGGCTAACACTCTGCTAACCACAGCTGCACTCAGATGCTGTTCTAAGCCAACATACCACCAGATATAAAATATACAATCAAATCAAGAACGTATATGATTACTATGCAGATATCAACCTGCTGGAGGTTTTAAACTTGAACTCAGTCATCTCGTGTTTTTATGATGGTGCTGTGTGTTTTTCTGGTCTTTAAGTGATGATTTCTGAGTAAACCTCAAACAGGAAGTAGCCTGATGAACTGCAGCACATCCAGAAACCAGCAGACAGAGATTGAGTTAAACTATTCAGACATCATCTGTCTCGTTATTATAAGCAGTCTGATCATGTTAGAGAACTGGCAGCACACGTGCACGCACACATGCACAAACTCCACTGGCTAAGAGTAAAGATTATAGCATCATGCTACTCTGCTAACATGTCATGTGGATTTCAGTCGCACTCAGAAAGAAGAAAGAAGGCCAAGAGTGGGTATATACTGTATATATTATTGTATATACTGTATTTATTATTGTATATACTGTATATATTATTGTATATACTGTATTTATTATTGTATATACTGTATATATTATTGTATATATTATTGTATATACTGTATGTTTTATTGTATAAACTGTATATATTATTGTATATACTGTATATATTATTGTATATATATTGTATACACTGTATGTATTATTGTATATATATTGTATATACTGTATATATTATTGTATATATATTGTATATGCTGTATGTATTATTGTATGTACTGTATATATTATTGTATATATATTGTATATACTGTATGTATTATTGTATGTACTGTATATATTATTGTATATATATTGTATATATATTGTATATACTGTATATATTATTGTATATGTATTGTATATACTGTATGTTTTATTGTATATACTGTATATATTATTGTATACATATTGTATATACTGTATGTTTTATTGTATATATATTGTATATACTGTATGTTTTATTGTATAAACTGTATATATTATTGTATATATATTGTATATACTGTATGTTTTATTGTATATACTGTATATATTATTGTATATATATTGTATATACTGTATGTATTATTGTATGTACTGTATATATTATTGTATATATATATTGTATATACTGTATGTATTATTGTATGTACTGTATATATTATTGTATATATATTGTATATACTGTATGTTTTATTGTATATACTGTATATATTATTGTATACATATTGTATATACTGTATGTTTTATTGTATATACAGTGGGGCAAAAAAGTATTTAGTCAGCCACCAATTGTGTAAGTTCTCCCACTTAAAAAGATCAGAGAGGCCTGTAATTTTCATCATAGGTATACCTCAACTATGAGAGACAAAATGAGGAAAAAAAATCCAGAAAATCACATTGTCTGATTTTTAAAGAATTTATTTGCAAATTATGGTGGAAAATAAGTATTTGGTCAATAACAAAAGTTAATCTCAATACTTTGTTATATAGCCTTTGTTGGCAATGACAGAGGTCAAACGTTTTCTGTAAGTCTTCACAAGGTTTTCACACACTGTTGCTGGTATTTTGGCCCATTCCTCCATGCAGATCTCCTCTAGAGCAGTGATGTTTTGGGGCTGACGCTGGGCAACACGGACTTTCAACTCCCTCCAGAGATTTTCTATGGGGTTGAGATCTGGAGACTGGCTAGGCCACTCCAGGACCTTGAAATGCTTCCTACGAAGCCACTCCTTCGTTGCCCGGGCGGTGTGTTTGGGATCATTGTCATGCTGAAAGACCCAGCCACGTCTCATTTTCAATGCCCTTGCTGATGGAAGGAGGTTTTCACTCAAAATCTTACGATACATGGCCCCATTCATTCTTTCCTTTACACGGATCAGTCGTCCTGGTCCCCTTGCAGAAAAACAGCCCCAAAGCATGATGTTTCCACCCCCATGCTTTACAGTAGGTATGGTGTTCTTTGGATCCAACTCAGCATTCTTTCCCCTCCAAACACGACAAGTTGAGTTTCTACCAAAAAGTTCTATTTTGGTTTCATCTGACCATATGATGTTCTCCCAATCCTCTTCTGGATCATCCAAATGCTCTCTAGCAAACCGCAGACGGGCCTGGACGTGTCCTGGCTTCAGCAGGGGGACACGTCTGGCACTGCAGGATTTGAGTCCCTGGCGGCGTAGTGTGTTACTGATGGTAGCCTTTGTTACTTTGGTCCCAGCTCTCTGCAGGTCATTCACTAGGTCCCTCCGTGTGGTTCTGGGATTTTTGCTCACCGTTCTTGTGATCATTTTGACCCCACGGGGTGAGATCTTGCATGGAGCCCCAGATCGAGGGAGATTATCAGTGGTCTTGTATGTCTTCCATTTTCTAATAATTGCTCCCACAGTTGATTTCTTCACACCAAGCTGCTTACCTATTGCAGATTCAGTCTTCCCAGCCTCTGTCTCTTATNTACTGTATATATTATTGTATATATATTGTATATACTGTATGTATTATTGTATGTACTGTATATATTATTGTATATATATTGTATATACTGTATGTATTATTGTATGTACTGTATATATTATTGTATATATATTGTATATACTGTATGTTTTATTGTATACATATTGTATATACTGTATGTTTTGTTGTATATATATTGTATATACTGTATGTTTTATTGTATATACTGTATGTTTTATTGTATATACTGTATGTATTATTGTATATATATTGTATATACTGTATGTTTTATTGTATACATATTGTATATACTGTATGTTTTATTGTATATATTTTGTATATACTACTACTACTACTACTACTGTCATTTAGCAGACGCTTTTATCCAAAGCGACTTACATTGAGAGAACATACAAGCAAGAATTCAAAGAGAAGGAAAAAAATATAAGGAGGCGGACTGTTTGGAGTCCAGTTTAATTCCGACGCTGATACATCAAGTGTATCAATTCATTTTTTTTTTTGTGAGAGATAAACTCTCAAATTGATATCATAAATCATAAATCAATCCTACATTAAGACTGAAAGTGTTCTTTAAAGAGGTGAGTCTTAAGTCTGCTCTTAAAAGTAGCTGCAGACTCTGAGGATCGGACCGAGTTTGGTAGGTCATTCCACCATCGGGGGACAACAGAGGAGAAGAGTTTGGAACATGATCTCATGCCACGTTGTGGTGGAAGCGCTAGGCGTCTTTCAGCGGCTGAGCGTAGCTGACGCGTGGGAATGTAGGTTTGGATGAAGGAGTGAAGGTAGGTAGGAGCTGTATATACTGTATGTTTTATTGTATAAACTGTATATATTATTGTATATATATTGTATATACTGTATGTATTATTGTATATATATTGTATATACTGTATATATTATTGTATATATATTGTATATACTGTATGTATTATTGTATATATATTGTATATACTGTATATATTATTGTATATATATTGTATATACTGTATGTATTATTGTATACATATTGTATATACTGTATGTTTTATTGTATATATATTGTATATACTGTATGTATTATTGTATATATATTGTATATACTGTATATATTATTGTATATATATTGTATATACTGTATGTATTATTGTATGTACTGTATATATTATTGTATATATATTGTATATACTGTATGTTTTATTGTATATATATTGTATATACTGTATGTTTTATTGTATACATATTGTATATACTGTATGTTTTATTGTATACATATTGTATATACTGTATGTTTTATTGTATAAACTGTATATATTATTGTATATATATTTTATATACTGTATATATTATTGTATATATATTGTATATACTGTATATATTATTGTATATATATTGTATATATTATTGTATATATATTGTATATACTGTATATATTATTGTATACATATTGTATATACTGTATGTTTTATTGTATATATATTGTATATACTGTATGTTTTATTGTATAAACTGTATATATTATTGTATATATATTGTATATACTGTATGTATTATTGTATATATATTGTATATACTGTATATATTATTGTATATATATTGTATATACTGTATGTATTATTGTATGTACTGTATATATTATTGTATATATATTGTATATACTGTATGTTTTATTGTATATATATTGTATATACTGTATGTTTTATTGTATAAACTGTATATATTATTGTATATATATTGTATATACTGTATGTTTTATTGTATACATATTGTATATACTGTATGTTTTATTGTATATATTTTGTATATACTGTATGTTTTATTGTATATACTGTATATATTATTGTATATATATTTTATATACTGTATGTATTATTGTATGTACTGTATATATTATTTATATATATTGTATATACTGTATATATTATTGTATATATATTGTATATACTGTATGTTTTATTGTATATATATTGTATATACTGTATGTTTTATTGTATATATATTGTATATACTGTATGTTTTATTGTATAAACTGTATATATTATTGTATATATATTGTATATACTGTATGTTTTATTGTATACATATTGTATATACTGTATGTTTTATTGTATATATTTTGTATATACTGTATGTTTTATTGTATAAACTGTATATATTATTGTATATATATTGTATATACTGTATGTTTTATTGTATAAACTGTATATATTATTGTATATATATTGTATATACTGTATATATTATTGTATATATATTGTATATACTGTATGTATTATTGTATATATATTGTATATACTGTATGTATTATTGTATGTACTGTATATATTATTGTATATATATTGTATATACTGTATGTATTATTGTATGTACTGTATATATTATTGTATATATATTGTATATACTGTATGTTTTATTGTATATATATTGTATATACTGTATGTTTTATTGTATAAACTGTATATATTATTGTATATATATTGTATATACTGTATGTATTATTGTATATATATTGTATATACTGTATGTATTATTGTATGTACTGTATATATTATTGTATATATATTGTATATACTGTATATATTATTGTATATATATTGTATATACTGTATGTTTTATTGTATAAACTGTATATATTATTGTATATATATTGTATATACTGTATGTATTATTGTATATACTGTATATATTATTGTATATATATTGTATATACTGTATGTATTATTGTATGTACTGTATGTATTATTGTATATATATTGTATATACTGTATGTGTTATTGTATGTACTGTATATATTATTTTATATATATTGTATATACTGTATATATTATTGTATATATATTGTATATACTGTATATATTATTGTATATATATTGTATATACTGTATGTATTATTGTATGTACTGTATATATTATTGTATATATATTGTATATACTGTATGTATTATTGTATGTACTGTATATATTATTGTATATATATTGTATATACTGTATATATTATTGTATATATATTGTATATACTGTATGTTTTATTGTATATATATTGTATATACTGTATGTATTATTGTATATATATTGTATATACTGTATATATTATTGTATATATATTGTATATACTGTATGTATTATTGTATGTACTGTATATATTATTGTATATATATTGTATATACTGTATGTTTTATTGTATACATATTGTATATACTGTATGTTTTATTGTATATATATTGTATATACTGTATGTTTTATTGTATAAACTGTATATATTATTGTATATATATTGTATATACTGTATATATTATTGTATATACTGTATTTATTATTGTATATACTGTATATATTATTGTATATACTGTATATATTATTGTATATATTTTGTATATACTGTATATATTATTGTATATATATTGTATATACTGTATGTATTATTGTATGTACTGTATATATTATTGTATATATATTGTATATACTGTATATATTATTGTATATATATTGTATATACTGTATGTATTATTGTATGTACTGTATATATTATTGTATATACTGTATGTTTTATTGTATACATATTGTATATACTGTATGTTTTATTGTATACATATTGTATATACTGTATGTTTTATTGTATGTACTGTATATATTATTGTATATATATTGTATATACTGTATATATTATTGTATATACTGTATTTATTATTGTATATACTGTATATATTATTGTATATATATTGTATATACTGTATGTATTATTGTATGTACTGTATGTATTATTGTATATATATTGTATATACTGTATATATTATTGTATATATATTGTATATACTGTATATATTATTGTATATATATTGTATATACTGTATGTATTATTGTATGTACTGTATATATTATTGTATATATATTGTATATACTGTATGTTTTATTGTATACATATTGTATATACTGTATGTTTTGTTGTATATATATTGTATATACTGTATATATTATTGTATATATATTGTATATACTGTATGTATTATTGTATGTACTGTATATATTATTGTATACATATTGTATATACTGTATGTTTTGTTGTATATATATTGTATATACTGTATATATTATTGTATATATATTGTATATACTGTATGTATTATTGTATATATATTGTATATACTGTATGTTTTATTGTATACATATTGTATATACTGTATGTTTTATTGTATATATATTGTATATACTGTATATATTATTGTATATATATTGTATATACTGTATGTATTATTGTATATACTGTATATATTATTGTATATATATTGTATATACTGTATGTTTTATTGTATACATATTGTATATACTGTATGTTTTATTGTATATATATTGTATATACTGTATGTTTTATTGTATATATTTTGTATATACTGTATGTTTTATTGTATAAACTGTATATATTATTGTATATATATTGTATATACTGTATGTTTTATTGTATATATATTGTATATACTGTATGTTTTATTGTATATATTTTGTATATACTGTATGTTTTATTGTATATACTGTATATATTATTGTATACATATTGTATATACTGTATGTATTATTGTATGTACTGTATATATTATTGTATATATATTGTATATACTGTATGTTTTATTGTATATATATATCGTATATATTGTATATATTGTATTTCGGTCTTCTTTATTGGCTGTTTGGAAACACAAGCAGGCTGATGAAATTCCTCCAGCACTGAATGAAAACCATGTGAGAGAGATTTTATTGCCTAGCAGAGTCACTCACTGACTTAATGACTGACTTCTGAGCTTCAGGGCTCTAGAAGTTTAATTATTGGGCTTTAAAGAGAATACATCATCTGACTTTACAAACCTGCTGACTGATGGACTTTTCTTCTTGCAGCTTTGTCCTGGAACAACCTCCGTTCCATAATGGCATGTGGTGGAATTCATTCCTATGTCTTTTCTTTCTGTGTATTTTCTAAAGCTCTCAGGGAAACTCTCCTCTCAGAATGTCTGTTCACTCCAGAGGAGGACGTTTGTGCTGATGGAGGAATTAAAGAGAAAGTCACTTTTCTAACCAGTGTATTTATGATCAGGAGCAGTCTGGCGGGGTGAATAATTTTCACTCGGAGGTACTGCGGCCTTGAGTACAAAGGGATGCACAAATAAAGTGGAAGTAGACTTTATGGGCTGCAGAAGGTTATCAGTCCACTCACCGTTGAAGCTGACGCTGCGGATGTACTTGAGCAGTTTTTTGCCTCCAGCGAGCTCCATCTCTGAGCAGATGCCGGAGATGTCAGGACACAGGTCACGTTGCATGTTGTGCAGCGCGTGGGCCATGGCGTACACAGCATCAATCACAAACTGGACCTTCCCTTCTTGTTCATACTTGGAGTCGATGCCGATTCGCTCCTGACCTGGAACAGAGATGATGGTGATGATGGTGATGATGGTGATGGTGATGATGGTGATGATGGTGATGATGGTGATGATGGTGATGATGGTGATGATGATGATGATGATGATGATGATGATGATGATGATGATGATGATGATGGTGGTGGTGGTGGTGGTGGTGGTGGTGGTGATGGTGGTGATGATGGTGATGATGATGATGATGATGATGATGATGATGATGGTGGTGATGGTGATGATGATGATGATGATGATGATGATGATGATGATGATGATGATGATGATGATGATGATGATGATGATGATGATGATGATGATGATGGTGGTGATGATGGTGGTGATGATGGTGATGATGATGATGATGATGATGATGATGATGATGATGATGATGATGGATGATGGTGGTGGTGGTGATGGTGATGATGGTGATGATGATGATGATGATGATGATGATGATGATGATGATGATGATGATGATGATGATGATGATGATGATGATGATGATGGTGGTGATGATGGTGGTGATGATGGTGGTGATGATGGTGATGATGATGATGATGATGATGATGATG